>NC_069431.1:43119463-43215579 GCF_026875155.1 Cherax quadricarinatus
CCAGGGTACTTGTACTAGTGAGTTGTAACCATGGTACTTGTACTAGTGATTTTGTACACCATGGTACTTGTACTAGGAGTTTACACCATGTATTTGTACTATGAGTTGTCCCCAAGGTACTTGTAAGGGGTTTGGGACCCAGGACTTGTACTGTGGTTGTACACCATGGTATTTGTATAGTGAGTGTACACCATGGAACTTGTACTAGGAGTTGTACACCATGGTACTTGATATGATTGACACCATGGACTGACTGTGATTTTGTAACCAGGATTGTAATAGTTGTACAAATGGTACAGTATGTGAGATGTCACCATGGTCTTGTACTTTTGATGTACACTTTTAAAAAAAACGCAATTCAAAAAAACTTTAAGAGATCCCAGTGAATACTAGAAAGGACGCCCTTCTAGCATCCAAACCCGTTATGGGTTTTTCGTAACAATTTCCCAATCCTTGCCCAAATTTATCCATCAAATTCATATGATTCAATAGTGCTTAGGATGCAAGGTAGGCTACAACTAGAGAAAAAAAAATTTAATAAATTTATTATTAAATTTGTTAGAGGTAATTATAAAATTTAAAATTTTAATAAAATCAAAATAATAATCAAAATAATAAAACCACTCTCTCGTGTACAGTAGTATTGTGCGATAGCACATACACATCTTTGTCTTAAGAAACCGTCTGGAATTAACATTTAATAATACAATATACAAATAAGTTTGTGGAATTTTTGTGTGAAGTTTCTAAGTATTTTGCTATGTCTCAAATCGATAGATTAAAAAAGTGATGACAAAGTCCTCTCATAAACAACTCTTGGGCATCGGAAATCAGAACATTTGCTTGAACAATAAAAAGAATGCTAAGCCCAATAGAATATAAAAAGAAAGCGAAAAAAAACAGGATAAAGGAAATAAAATAACACACTAATGGGGCCCATCAGCAGATCCCCCATAAAAAATCCCAAAACTCCAACTACTGAATCTAAATTCAGATAAAAAATCCCCGACTGTGACAGTACACAAATACCCTACAAGTTAGGTCAGAAACTACAGTCAGACCTGAGTTGCTCGAGTGGGTTTTTGCACACACAAACCTCATTACAACTCCCAAAAACACTAATTATCAATGTTCTGGAACAGAGTCTCAAAACTAAAAACAATAATAAGATAAAGACTTTCCAAAAGGGCCAATAAGGAAAATTAGGGACTTGCAGGAATCTCCCCCAAACCCCCAAGCTAGCAACCCCGACTGAAACCCTTTAGGCGGGTAGACCCCCCCCCCCCCCCTCTATCACGTGATAGCCCTGGGCAGTCTGCCCAGCAACAACGAGAAGCGGCAGATAACGAGCCCAAACATAATTACAGTATTAGACAAACAAACTTTAACTATGAGCACATAATTTACATCCTACCTAACAAAAGTAACTAAGTCAAATAAAAAAAAAAAGCAAAAATTTTTAAGTTTTAAAGCTATTCGCAAAAATAAAGATAAAAAATTTTATATGAAAAGGTAAATACATTATTTTTATTGAAAACCCATTCAGGGGTCGCAACAACCCCAGGGGTATTTAGTACAATGAGATGTACAGGGGGGGGGGGGGGGACTAGTACTGTGAGTTTTAAACCCCATGGTACTAGTACAATTTGAGTTTTTACACCAGGGGTACTAGTACTAGTGAGTTGTACCCCCAAAGATACTTGTACTGGGTGAGTTTGTACACCATGGTACTTGTACTAGTGAGATGTGCACAATGGTAAATACTAGTGATTTTTGGTACACCATGGTTTTAAGTGCTAGTGATTTTTGTAAAACCATGGTATTTTGTACTAGTGAGATGTACCCCAGGTACTTGTACAAGGAGAGGGTTCACAATGGTACTAGAAACTAGTAGTTGTACCCCCAAGGAAAATTTGTGCTAGGGGGTTGTAAAAACCATAAACTGTACTAGTAGATGTAAAAACCTGGTACTAGTACTAGTGAGATGGGGGCACCTTTGGTACTAGTACTAGTGAGATGTACACCGGGGTACTAGTACTAGTGAGTTGTACACCTGGAAACTATACTAGTGATTTTGAAACACCAAGGAAAATTTTTGGTGCAAGTGAGTTGTGCACCATAAAAACTTGTACTAGGGGTTGTACCCCAATGGTACTTGTACAAGGGGAGTTGTACACCGGGTATTTTGTACTAGTGAAGGGTGCAAAAATGGTACTTTTTACTAGTGAAATGTACACAAGGTCTAGTACTAGTGATTTTGTAAAACCCATGGTATTTTAAAAATTTGAGTTTTTACACCATGGATTTGGTACAAGTGAGTTTTGTACCCCAATGGTACTTGTACTAGGGGATATGTAACCGTGGTACTTGTACTAGAGAGGGGTCCCTCATGGTACTATTTTAGTGATTTGTCCCACCAATGGTATTTTTGTACTATGAGTTTTACACCAGGGAAATTTGTACTTTTGATTGAAAAACCATGGTATTTTGTACTTAGTGAGTTTACATCAGGGGACTTTTTTCATGAGATGTACACAAGGGGAAATGTACTATGATTGTACACCATGGAAATTGTCTATAAAGTTGTCCCCCAAGGTACTTGTACTAGTGAGTTGTACACCAGGGAAACTTGTCCCTAGTGGGGTTGTACCCCAAAGGAAACTTGAAACTAGGGGATTTGTACATAATGGTACTTGTACTAGTGATTGGGGTACGCCAGGAAATTTATGTTAGGGGATTTGTACACCGGGCATTTTGTACAGGGGGAGTTGCCAAATGGTGCGGTGCTAGTAAGCTTAAAACATTGGCAATTTGTACAAGTGAGTTTTACACCAGGGTATTTGTGCTAGGAGTTGTAAAACCATGGTACTTTTCCTATTTGATTTTATACCTCATGAAAATTTGTACAAGTGAGTTTTTACACCAGGGGAAAAATTGAAACCAGGGAGTTGTCCCACCATGATACCTGTTATTATGAGTTGTACACCATGAAAACTTGAAACTAGTGAGTTGAAAAACCCCCCATGGAAATTTGTACTAGTGAGTTGTACCCCAATGGAAATTGTGCTAGTGATTTTTGTACGCCATGGTGCTTGTGATTTTGAGTTGTACACCATATACTTTTGATTGAGAGTTGTGCACCATGGTATTTTAAACTAGTGAGTTGTAAAACCATGGTATTTTGTACTAGTGAGTTGTACACAATGATATTTTGCGTTTGTGATTTACACCAAGGAAACTTGTACTATTGAGTTGAAAAACCATGGAAACTTAACTAGTGAGTTTTTAAAACAATGATACTTGCGCTAGTGATTTGACACCAAGGAAATTTTTGTGCTAGTGAGTTGTAAAACCCCAAGGTATTTGTGCTAGTGATTTACACCAAGGTCCCTTGTACTAGTGAGTTGTACATCATGGTATTTGTGCTAGTGAGTTGTACGCCATGGTTTTTGTGTTGTAGTTGTAAACCAAAGGAAACTTGTACTATGATTATACTTATGCAGCTGAGGTATGTTTTTGTTTGCAGGTGTTATATGCACCACCCGTGTTGTCTTGAAACAATTTTAGCGATTTAAATAGATTTCCCTTTTCAATTTTTGTTTCAATTAGGGTTTATATATTATTTAAATTATTTATTCCCAAAAAAGACTGTAAACAAATTTGTCAAAATATCTTTATTCAGACGCACTTTAAATTTTTTTCTTTTTTTTTTCCAAAATTAAATTAAACCAATGAATAAAAGTTATATTTTTAATAAACTCTCATTTTGAAATGTCTACAACAAGCACTGCTTTGGGGAATTAACATATGGAAACATGTGTCTAATTGCCCTCTGTGGGAAATTGAAACACTATTTTATTTTTTTTAAAATTTTACACTGTGAAACAGAAAAAAAATCAGAGGGGGGAAAAAGCACAGCCCAAGCAAAAGGTAGGGGAAAGCACAGACAACACATGTGGGGAAGCACACCAAGCACAGGGGGGGAGCACAGAAAAGGGCACATGAAATGGCAGCACAGACAAAAACATGTGGTGAAGCACAGACAAGCACATGTGGGGGAAGCACAGACAAGCACATTTTGGGGGAAACACAACAAGCACATGGGGTGGAAGCAAGACAACACATGTGTGGAAGCACAGAAAAGCAAAATGTGTGGAACCCACAAAACAAGCACATGTGTGGAACCACAACAAGCACATGTGGGAAGAAACAGACAAGAAACATGTGGGAACACAGAAAAGCACATGTGGGGGGAAAGCAACACAAAGCACATGTGGGAAGCACACACAAGCACATTTTTGGGGAAAGCCCCACACAAGCACATGTGGGGGAAGCAAAACCCCAAGCACTGTGTGGGAAGCACAGACAAGCCTTTGTTGGAAGCACAAAACAAGCACATGGGGTGGAAGCACAGAAAAGGGCACAGGGTTGGGGAAAGCAAAGACAAGCCCCTTGTGGGGGAAGGGCACAGACAAGCACAGGGTGGGGAAGCAAAAGACAAGCCCCATTTTGTGGAAGCAAAACACAAGCACATGTGTGGAAGCACACACAAGCACATGTGTGGAAGCACAGACAAGCACATGTGTGGAAGCACACACAAGCACATGTGTGGAAGCACAGACCAAGCAATGGGGGGGGAACAACACAAGCACATGTGTGGAAAAACACACAAGCCCCGTGGGGAACCCACACAAAAGCCCATTTTTTGGAAGAAACACAAAACCCCACATTTGTGGAAGCACACACAAGAAACATGTGTGGAAGCACACAAAAGCACAGGGTTTTGGAAGCCACACCCAAGCCATGTGTGGGAAACACACAAGCACATGTGTGGAAGCACAGACAAGCACATGTGGGGAAGAAACACACAAGCAAAAGTGGGGAAGCACACACAACACAGGGTGGGGGAAGCACAACAAGCAATGTGGGGGGAACACACAAAAAGCAAAAGGGGTAAAAGGCACACACAACACATGTGTTTGGAAGCAAAACCAACAAGGGCAAAAAATGTGGGGAAAGCACAGACAAGCACATGTGGGGGAAGCAAAGAAAACACATGTGTGGAACAAAAGACAAGCACATTTTTAAAAGCACAGACAAGACATTTTTGGGGAAGCAAGACAAGCACATGTGGGGAAGGGCACAGACAAGCACATGTGGGGAAAACACAGAAAAAGCCCCCATGTGGGGGAAGACAGACAAGCCCCTTGTTTTGGAACACAGCAAGCAAAATGTGTGGAAGCACAGAAAACCCCTGTGGGGAAGCACAGACAAGCAAAAGTTTTAAAGCACAGACAAGCACATGGGGGGGAAGCACAGAAAAGCCCCATGTGTGGAAGCACAGACAACACATTGTGGAACCAACAGAAAAGCACATGTGGGAACACAGACAAGCACAGGGTTTTGGGGGAAGCACAGCCCAAGCCCATGTGGGGGAAGCACACACAACCCACATGTGGGAAGCACACACAACACAATTTGGAAGCACAAAACAAAGCAAAATGGGGTGGAAGCACACAAAAGAAACAGTTTTGGGGAAAAGCACAAAACAACACATGTGTGGAAGAAACACACAAGAAATTTTGGGGAAGGGCCAGACAAGCACATGTGGGGAAGCAACACACAACACTTTTTTGGAAAAGCACCCCCAAAAGCACTTTGGGGGAAAGGGCACACACAACCATTTTGGGGGGAAGCAAAACACAAGAAACATGTGGGGAAGCACACACAACCATGTGGGGAAGCACAGAAAAGAAACAGTGGGGAAACCAACAAAGCACATGTGGGGAAAGGGCACAGAAAAGGGCCCATGTGGGGGAAGCACAAAACAACCCACATGTGGGGAAAGGGCACAAAACAAAGCACGGGTGTGGAACAAAACACAAGAAACAGGGTGGGGAAAGCACACACAACCAAAATGTGTGGAACCCCACAACAAGCACATGTGGGAAGCACAAAAACAAGCACAGGTGGAAGCACACAAAAGGGCAAATGTGTGGAACCCACACACAAGAAACATGTGTGGAACCACAGAAAAAGCAAAATGTTGGGAAGCACGAAAAAAGCAAAATTGTGTGGGAAGCACAAAACAAGCAAAAAATGATTTTTGGGGGAACCCCACAAAACAACCCACAGTGTGGAAGCACAGACAAGCACATGTGTGGAAGCACAGAAACCCAAAGGCACATTGGGGAAAAGCACAGACAAGCACAGTGTGGAAGCACCACAAGCACATGTGGGGAAAGGGGCACACACAAGAAAATTTTGGGGAAAGCAAAACAAAAGAAATTTTGGGGGTGGAAGCAAAAGACAACCCAAAAAAATGTTGGAAGCACAGACAAGAAATTTTGTGGAACACACAAAAAACAAGGGGTGGAAGCACAGACAAGAAACATGTGGGGAAAAGCACAGACAACACATGGGGGAAAGCACAGACAAGCACATGTTGGAAGCACAGACAAGCACATGTTTTGGAAGACGAAAAGCACATGTGGGGAAACCCACAGAAAAAGCACATGTGGGGAAAGGGAACAAAACAACACATGGGGGGAAGCACAGACAAGCACATTGTGGAAGCACAGAACAACACATGGGGGAAGCCCAGCCCAACCCACATGTGTTGGAAGCACAGAAAAGGGCACATGGTGGAAGAAACACACAAGCACATGTGTGGAAGCCACAACAAGCACATGTGGGGAAAAGCAAAAAAGACAACCACTTTTTGGGGAAGCAAAAGGGGACAAGCCCCAGGGTGGGGAAAGGGGCACGGGAAGGGGGGCACAGGTTTTGGAAGAAAACAACCACTTTTTGTGGAAGCACAACAAGCACGGGTGGGGAAAAGGCACAACAAAACACGGGTTGGAAGCACGGGACAAGCACAGGGTTTTGGAACCCACAGACAAGCACATGTGTGGAAGCACACACAAGAAACCATGTGGGGAAAGGGCCAGACAAAAAAGGGTGTGGAAGCACACCCAAGCACATGTGTGGAAGCACAAACAAAGGCCCCTGTGGGGGAACAAAAGAAAGCACTTGTGGGGGAAGCACGGGACAACCCACGGGTTTGGGGAAAGCACAGACAAGCAAAATGTGTGGAAGCACGGGACAAGCACAGGGGGTGGAAGCACAGACAAGCAAAAGGGGGTGGAAGCACATAAAAGCACATTTTTGGGGGAACCCACGGGACAACACATGTGGGGGGGGGGGGGGCCACAAAAACAAGCACAGGGTTTTGGAACCCAAAAAAGACAAAAACATTGTTTTGGAAGCACAGACAACACATTTTGTGGAAGCAAAAGGGCAAGCAAAATGTTTTGGAAGCACAAAACAAGAAAAATTGTGGAAGCACAAAACCAAAAAGCCCTAAAATCTATTTTAAAAAAAAAAAAAAACCGGGGTCAAAAAAGGGGGTTTTAAAATTACGTTTTTTTTTAAATTTTTTCGAAATTTAAAACTTGGAAAAATTTTATCTTATTAAAAAAACTAGATACATTTTAAACCATTTTTCAATATAAATAATCTGAAATATATGAAAAAAATTTTTTCATATATTAAATAAAAAAACATTTTCATTTTTAAAAATTTAATTAATAAAAGATATTTTAAATTTTAATTTTATTTATTAATTATATTTAACAATTTTTAAATTTTACGACTTGTTAGTTTAACAGTAAACTTTGTTAGTTTAACAGAAAAATTTTGTTAGTTTAACAGAAAACCTTGTTATTTTAAACCCAGTAAACTTTGCTATTTTTAACAAAAAACCTTTGCTATTTTAACAGTAAATTTTGGTTAGTTTAACAGTAAATTTTGTTATTTTAACGTAAACTTTGTTAGTTTTAACAGAAAAATTTTGGGCATAAATATTATTTTGAAATAATTTTATAAGTATTAATTATTATCGTAATTTTTCTACTCTTTTTTTTTAATTTATTTATTTTTGTTCCTTTCAAAATTTATTGTTACTTTTGTCACAACAAAAATTTACTGACAATTTCCCTTTCCTTTTGAGCACTTACAACTTCCCCCTGGACCCCCCCCGGGCTACAAACTTCCCCTGGAGTTTACTTAAAAAACAAATTTTCCCCCCCCTTTTTGGACCCCAACTTAAAAACCCTCCTTTTTCCCCTGGAGCTACTTCCCCCCAACCCCCCCGGACCCCGGCCGGACAACTTCCTCCTGGGGGCTACTTACAATTTCCCTTTCCGGGAGCTCCTTAAAAACTTCCTCCTCCTTTTAAGCTACTTACAACTTCCCCCCAAACAAAAACCCCAACCCTTTTCCCCTGGCTATTTTAAAAATTTTCCCTCCTAAAAGTTTCTTTACCAACTCCTTTTCCCCCTTTCCCCTTCCTCCGGGAGCTTTTAAATTTCCTCCGGGGTTTCCCTGAAAACTTCCTCCTTGAGCTCCCCTTTTACAAATTTCCTCCTGGAGCTACTTAAAATTTCCCTTTCCTGGAGCTATTTAAAACAACTTCCTCCGGGAAGTTTTTACTTACAACTTTCCTTGGATCTACTGAAAAAAACTTCCCCCTTTTGGACTACTGACAAATTTTCTCCCTGGAGCTACTGAAAACCCTTCCTCCTGGAGCTACGAAAAATTTTCCCTTCCTTTGGAGCACGGGAAAAACCTTTCTCCTGGAGCACTAAACAATTTTTCCCTCCTGGAGCTACTACAAACTTCCTCCGGGAAAGTACTAAAAAAAACTTTCCCCCCCGGAGCTACTTCCCAATTTCCCTTTCCCTGGAGCAAACTGACAATTTTCCCCCTTTGAAGCTACTTACAAATTTTCTTTGGAGCTACTTACAAACTTTCTCCTGGAGCTACAAACAACTTCCTTCTAGAGCTATTTGAAAAAATTTTCCTCCCGGGAGCTTTTTAAAACTTCCTCCTGGGCAATTTAACAACTTCCCCCTTTGGAGCTATTTTTTACAACTTCCCCCCTTTTTTTGGGAGCTACTTGCATCTTCCTTCCTGGAGCTTTTAACAATTTCCCCGGGAGCTACTTACAAATTTTTCCCTCCTGGAGCATTTTAACAACTTTTTTCCGGAGCTATTTACAATTTTCCCCTCCTGGGGGTACTTACAACTTCCCCCTTTGGAGCTTTTTAAAAAACTTCCTCCTGGGCTACTTAAAAAAACTTCCCCCCCCCCGGGAGCTACTGACAATTTCCCCCCTGGGTTACTTACAAATTCCCCCCCTGGAGCTCCCTTAAAAACTTCCCCCCCCTGGAGCTACTTCCCAATTTTTTTCCCCCCCCGGGAAGATACTGAAAAAAAAATTTCCCTTTCCTCCTGGATTATTTTAAAACTTCCTCCTGGAGCTATTTACAACTTCCTCCGGGAAAGCTACTTTTAACAACTTTTCCCCTCCTTAGCTTAAACTGACAACTTCACCTAGAGAAAAACCCAAACCCCCTTCCTGGGGGAAACTTACAATTTTTTTTTTCCTTCCCCTTTGGGCTATTTCCAACTTCCGCCAGAGTTTTAATTTTCCTCCGGAAAAATTCCCTAAAAAAACCCCCCCCTTTCCTCCTAGACTATTTTGGAACAAACTTCCGCCTAGAATAAAAAAAAAAGTCCTCCTGGAGTACTTAAAAACTTTTTCCGGGAGCAAACTTTTAAAAATTTTTCCGCCAAAGGGGTTTAAAACCCGCCCCCCCTTCCCCCGGAAGATACAAACAACTTCCCCTAGAGCCCCTTAAAAAACTTCCCCCTTTTTGGAAAAAAACTGACAACTTCCGCCTAGAGAAAACAACTTCCTCCGGGAAATTTTACTTAAAAAATTTTCCCCCCCCCCTGGGGTTTTTTCCCAAAAACTTACCCCTTTCCCCGCCTGGAAAAAAGGTTTTCCTTCCGGAAGATACAAAAAACCCCCCCCTCCTAGAGCAACTTACAAACCTTCCCCCCTTTGGAGCAAACTGAAAACCCTTCCCCCCTTTAGAATACAACTTCCTCCGGAGAAAACTTACAACTTTCCCCCGGGAGCAAACAAAAAACTTCCGCATAGGGGATACAATTTCCTTTCCCCCAAGATACTAAACAACTTCCCCCCAAAGACCCAAATTTTAAAAACTTCCCCCCCCCTGGAGCTACTAAAAATTTTTCCGCCTAGAGATACAATTTCCCCCTTTTTGGGAGATATTTAACCAAAAAATTCCCTGGAGCTTTTTGACAAAAATTAAAGGGGCCTAGAAAAAATAACAATTTTCCTCCCCGGAAAAGTTTATTTTGGAAAAAAACCCTTCCCCCCCCTTCCCTTGGAAAAAACTTACAACTTTCATTTTTTGGAGCTATTTAAAACCTCCCCCCCGGGGACAAACGAAAAAAACCCTCCTCCTCCGGGAACACTTCCCCCCACTTCCCCCCTTTTGGAAAATACTGACAGGGGCCCCTCCTGGAGTTATTTAAACCCCCCTTTTCCCGGAAGCTACTTAAAAAATTTTTTCCCTCCGGGGAGCTTAACAGCTTCCCCCCCTTGGAATACTTAAACCTCTCTCCAGGAGTTTTTTAAAAATTTCCCTTTCCTTTGAAAAAAACCAAAACAACTTCTTTCCCGGGGAGCGGGCTTAAAAAAATTTCCCTTTTCCTGGGACTATTTTTTACAGCTTTTTTCTCCTGGGCAAACTTACAACTTCCTCCTGTGCTATTTACAAAAACCCTTTTCAAAAGCTACTACAAAAACCTTTCCTCCTGGAGCTATTTTACAATTTTCCCCCTTGGGAAGCTACTTACAACTTCCCTCCTGGACTATTTAAAACCCAACTTCCCTCCTGGAGCTCCCTGAAAAACCTTTTTTCCTGGACTCCCGAAAAATTTTCCCCCCCTTAGCCTTCCTTTTGCCCTTTTCCCCCCCGGGAAGCTACGAAAAATTTTCCCCTTTACCCTACGGGAAAACTTTTTTCCCTGGAAAAAACTGAAAAATTTTTTTCCTCCTGAGCAATTTCCCAATTTTCCCCCATAACTTTCTCCCTGGACATTTAAACAACCCCCCCCTTTCCCCCTGGCCAAACAAAAAAACCCCTTCCCCCCCGGGAGCTACTTAAAAAACTTTCCCCTTCCTGGACTACTTACAACTTTCCCCTTTAGCATTTAAACAACTTCCTTCTAGACCCTACTGACAATTTCCCTTTCCCCCTTCCTGGAGCTATTTTACAACTTCCTCCGGGATTTTACTTACAACTCCTCCTGGAGTTTAATTTTACAACTTCCCCCGGGGGCCCTTTTAAACGCCCCCCCTTTCCTCCTGGAGCAAATTAAAAAACCCCTTTCCCCCCGGGGAAAAAACTTAAAAAACTTCCTCCTGGAGCTATTTAAAACTTCCCCTTTGGAGCTACTTACAATTTCCCTCCGGGAGCTACTTAAAAATTTCCTCCTGGAGCTACTTACAACTTCCCCCCCGGGAGCTACTTACAACTTCCCCTGGAGACCAAAAACCTAACAATTTCCTCCTGGATTACAAAAAAAAAAAAAAAACCCCTAAAAAAAGCAAAAACCAAAAAATTCCCCCGGACCCCCAAAATTTTCCTCCGGGGGGTTTCCCCAATTTTCCTTTCCTGGAGAACTTCCCAAATTTCCCCACCCCCTTTTCCCCCTTTCCCCCCCCCCCCCATTTCCCCTTTCCCCCCTCCCCCTAACCCAACCCTTCAACCAAAAAAACTTCCCCGGGAGTACTTAAAAATTTTTCCCCCCTTGGGCTACTTAAAACCCTTCCCCTTTGGAGATACAACTTTTCCCTTCCGGAGTTATTTAAATTTTTCCTCCAAAAGCTATTTACAACTTTCCCCTGGAGTACAAAACAACTTCCCCCTGGAATCCCTTCCTCCGGGAAAAAAATTTTGGGGCCCTAGAGATAACAACCCTTCCTCCAAAGAAAATTAAAAACTTTTTTTTTCCTTTTTCCTTTTTCCCCTTTTCCCCCCCCCCTTCCCCCCCTTTTTTTTTACAATTCCCAATTTTCCCCCAAAATCCCCCTCCTGGAGAACTTCCCTTTTCCCCCTTTAAATTACAAACAACCCCCCGGGAATTAAAAATACAACTTCCCCCCGGAAATTTCCAACCCCCCCTTTCCCAAGACCCCCCTCCCCCCCCCTTAAAACCCCCTTCCTCCCGGAAAAGCTATTTGACAATTTTCCGCCTAGAGTTTACAATTTCCCCCCTTGGAGATACTTACAATTTTTTTTCCTTTTTTTGGGAAAGCTAATTACAAAACCTTCCCCCCTAGAGATTCAATTTTCCTCCCCCGGAAGAAAACTAACAACTTCTTCCCCTAGGCAAAACTTAAACTTTCCCAATTTTTCCTTTTTACTTTTTTCCCCTCCGGGAGCAAAAACTAACCCCTCTGGCAACTTCCCCCTAAGAAACGGGGGGGGGGAAAGCCCCCTCCGGAGTTACTTAAAAAAATTTTCTTCTTTTTCTAAAAACCCTTTTTTCCCTGGAGCTAAAAAAAAAAACCCCTTAAACTTAAAAACCTTCCCCCAAAGGAACAAAAAAAAATTCCCCCCGGAAAATACTAACAACTTTTCCTGGAGCCTTAAAAACTTTTTTTTACCCTTTTCCCCCTTTTTTTCCCAAAATTTTCCCTCCGGGAGCTAACTTACAACTTCCCCTAAAGTACAAAAAACCCCTTCCCCCTTTGGAGAAAATTTAAACTTTTTTTCTCCTGGAGCTACTTCCCAACTTCCCCCCTGGAGATACAACTTTTCCTGGAAAACCTAAAAATTTTTTTCCCCCCTTTGGAGCAAATTTAAAAAAAACTTCCCCCCCCTTTCCAAAACTGGACAATTTCTTTTCCAAACAAAAATTAAAAAACTTCTCCAAACTCCCCCCCCTTTCCGGGCCAAAACTGACAATTCCCCTTTAAGTAAAATTTCCCCCCCCTTTGGGGAAACTTAAAAACTTCCCTCCTGGAGCTACTGAAAAATTTTCCCCTTCCTGGGAAAGTACTCCAATTTTCCTCCGGGAGCTATTTAAAACCCTTTTCCCCTTGTCTCTTAAAACCCCCCCCTTTTCCCCCTGAGCACTGACAGAACCCCCTTTTCCGGGAAACAACTTAAAACTTCCCCCCCTTTGGAGCCCCTTAACAACCCCCCCTGGATTATTTAAAAAAACCCTTCCCCCTTGGGAAGCTACTTAAAATTCTTCCCCCCTGGACAAATTTACAATTTTTCCCTCCTGGATATAAAAAACCCCCCCCTACCACCCCCCAACCCCCACCACCCCCCCAACCCCCCCCCCCAAACCCCCAACCCCCCCCACCCCCCCTTTTAAACCCCCCCCCAAGCCAAAAACCCCCCCCCCCCCCCCTGGACCCCTCCCCCCCAAAAAACCCCCCGAGGAAACCCCCCCCCCAACCCCTCCCGGCCCCCCACAACAACCCCCCCCGGGCCCCCCCCCATTTCCCAACCCCCCCCCCGGGGAACCCCTTTCCTCCTTTGGAGTTTTTTTTTTTTTTTTTTTTTAACAATTTTTTTTCCACACAAAATTCCCCCCGGGAAGAATTTCCCAAACTTTCCCCTGGAGCTTTTTAAAACTTCACCTAGGAAAACAACTTTTCCCCCCCGGGAGAAATTTAACAACCCCCCTTTCCGGGGCCCTTAAAATTTCCGTTGGGTCCCTTTTCCCCAAAAAGAAAAACACCCCCCTTCCTAAAGTTTACGGGAAAAAAAACCCCGAAAGAGAAAATTCCCCTTTTCCAAACATCCCCACCGGACTTACTTCCCAACCCCCAAATTTAAATTACCGGGAAGAAACTAAAAAATTTCCCCTCCTGGAGTACTTAAACTTCCCCCTCCGGGAGCTATTTAAAAACTTTCCCCTGGAGAAAACAAATTTCCCCCCCCTGGAAAATACTTACAACTTTCTCCCCTTTTTTCCCTTCCCCCCGGTTTTTTCCCCCCCTTTCCCCCCCGGTCTCCCTTTTTCCTTCTTTTCCTTCCCCTTCCGGAGCTATACAAACTTCCCCTAAGTAAAAAACTTCCCGGGGGTCTACTAAAAATTTTTTTCCCTTCCTGGACCTCTTAAAAACATCCCCAAGAAGAAAAACTTCCTCCAAAGATATTTAAAAACTTTCCCTCCTGAGCTACAAAAATCCCCAACTTCCTCCGGGAGCTACAACAAACTTCCCCGGAAAAATTACAATTTCCTTTCCCCTTGGAGTACTTAAAAACTTCCCCTGGAAAGGAAAAACGGGAAAAAACAAAAAAAAAAAAACCCCCCAAAAATACGACCCCCCCCTTTGGACAAAACCCCAAGGACCCCCCACAACCCCTCCCCCCCAACCCCCACCCCCCCCTCCCCCCAAAACCCCCTTTTCCCTCCCCCTGGAAAACCCCCGCCCCCCCCCGCCCCCCCCGGAAATTTAATTTAACCAACCCCCTTTTTGGAAAGCTATTTTAAAAACATCCCCCTTTGGAAACCTTAACTTTTTAATAACATCCCTCCTCCGGAGTTTTTAACCCAAAACCCCCAAAAAAAAACTTCTTCCCGGGAAACCCTTAAAAAAATTTCCCAGGGGGAAAAATTTAACCCCCCCCTTTTCCCATTTTCCCCCTTTCCTCCGGGAGCTACTTCCCAAAAAAAAAACCTTCCAAAAAGAAACCAAACCCCTTTTTCCTCCGGGAGTACTTAAAATTTTTCCTCCGGAGTTATTTTTACAACCCCCCCTCCTTGGAGAATAGGGAAACCCTCCGGGGCCTTACTTAAAAAAACTTCCTCCGGACAAAAAAAAACTTCCCCAAAAACCCCCACAACCTTTCCCGGGGGCTTTTAAAAAATTCCCAAAAAACAAAAACCCCAAAAACCCGAGCCCCAACAACCCCCCCAAAAAACAAAATAACCCTTCCCCCAAACAAAACCCTTCCAACCAAAAAAAACACCCCCCCGGAAAGCCCCCAACAACCCCCCCCAAACCCAAAATCCCCCCCACATTCCCCCAAACCTTTCCTTAAATTCCCCATCCCCCCCCCCTTTTTTCCCCAACTTTTCCCTCCTCCCTAGCATTTAAAATCCCCGGGACTCTTTTTAATTTTTTCCTTCTTAATTTTTTTTAAAATTTTTTTTTTTGGAAACAAAAATTTTCCCCTCCCCAAACCAAACCCCCCCCCCCTAACCCTCTTCCCCCCCCCGCCCCCCCCCCCCCCCCCCCAAACCCAAACCCCCTTCCCCCTGGTTTTTTTTTTCCTTTTTTTCCTAAATAAAAAAAAAAAAAAAGAAAAAAAAAAAAAAAGGGGAGAAAAAAAACCCCCTTTTCCGGGGTTTTTCCCTCTCCCCCCCCCGCCCCCTTCCCCCTTTAATTTGCCCCTGGTCGTTCTTCCCCTTTTTCCCCCCTTTTTTCTCTTTTTCCCCCCCTTTTTTTTCCTCTTTTCCCTTTTTAAAAAAAAAAAAACCCACACCACTACTACACCTCTTTAAAACCAAAAAACTACTTCAAAACGATAAAATTTGGGACACATGGCGGCTCGGGGTTGTCTTGTTTTTGGAGGGGTTTCCCCCACCCCAGTGGCTGGCGGGAAAATGGCAAAACCCGTCTACTTGGGGAACCCGGGTGTTGTGAAGTGCCCTTTTCACCCCTTTTGGGTTATTATTTTAAAATTCTTGTACTCCCATTTATTAAAAATACTCCTCCCAAATACTATTTCCCTTTCCACCTTTTCCCTTTCCTTTTTTTTGGGCCGCCCCTTTTCCCCCCCTCTTTTTGGGGTTGGTACTTGTCAATGGCCCCAAGCCGGCCCAAAACGTCGTCGAAGCTTCTGTCTTTTATTTTCGGGTTTTTTGTGAAAAATTAAACAATTTTCTCCTGGACCTACTTACAATTTCCCTTTCCTTTAAGATACTGACAACTTCTTCCTGTAGCTACTTACAACTTCCTCCTAAAAGCATTTTAAAACCCCTCCTCCTGGGGGCTACTTACAACTTCCCCCTTTAACTCCCTTACAATTTCCCCTCCGGAGCTACTTACAATTTTCCTCCTGAGCTCCCTTCCCAAACTTCATTCTGGAACTACTTACGGCTTCCCCCGGGAGCTACTTACAACATCCTCCTGGTTCTACTTAAAACACCCTTTTTTGAGCTACTGAAAATTTCCCCACCCTTGGACAAATTACGTTTTTCCTTCTGGAGCTACTGACAAATTTTCCTCTTGGCCCCTATTTAAACAACTTCCCCCTTTTTGGAAATACTGACAACCCACCTCCGGAGCTCCCTTACAACTTCCTCCTGGACACTGAAAAATTTCCTCCTAGTGCACTGCAACTTCCCCCTGGGCTACTTACAACTTCCTCCTGGAGCTACTTACAACTTCCCCCTGGAGTTTTATGAAAAACTTCCTCCTGGACTACTTACAATTTCCCTCCTGGAGCTATTTAAACAATTTCCCCCCCGGACTACTTACAATTTCCCTCCTGGACTATTTAAAAAATTTCCTCCTTTAGCAACTTACAATTTCCCTTTCGGAACTCACCCTGGTCCCCCCAAGGCTCTTTTTGAAAAGAAATTTTTTATTGTTTCCCACTGATTTTTTTAAACAATTTCATTTTTAGTGTTTTTGTACGACTGACGAGGTTGATGATCAATCAATGTAAAAGTCACAGGTTTTTTTTTCTTTCAATTTCTTAATAAATTTTAAAAGATATTCATTAAAAGTAAGTTTGTGTTTGAAAATTAACGATACGTTTTTGGCCAGGGTGCTGGGGACCAACCCTGGAAAGTCAGTAACATACAGCATAAAAGTACAGGCCAAAAAAAAAACAGTACAGCCCTAACAGTACAGCTAACAGTACAGCAAACAGTACAGCAGAACAGTACAGCAGAAAAAGTACAGCAGAAAAAGTACACCAAAAATACACAGAACAGTACAGCAGTTCAAAAAATCATTTCCCAAAAACAAACAATAAAAAAAGGGAAAAATTTGAGCAAAAATGACAACAATAATAAAACCAAATTGAAGACATTAAACGTTGTACTGGCCAGGTTGTAAAAATCAACACCAACATTAAAAACCGAGTTGTACGGTCAGTTTTTAAAACCCAAAACCCAAAATTAAAAACAGAGTTGTACTGGGCCCGGTTGTAACATCAACACCAACATTAAGACAGAGTTTGTCCGGCCAGGTTTTTAACCCCAACCCCCAAAAATTTAAAACAGAGTTGTACTGGCCCGGGTTTTAACATTTAAAAACCCAAAATTTTAAAACAGAGTTGTTAAATTTGGGCAGGGTTTTTAACATTTAACACCAACATTAAAAACAGGGTTTTTTGGTCAGGTTGTAACAAACAACACCAAAAAAATTAAGACAAAAGTTGTAAATGGCCAGGTTTTTAACATCAAAACCAACCCTTTAAACAGAGGTTTTACTGGCCAAGGTTGTAACATCAACACCAACATTAAGACAGAGTTTTTTACTGGGCGTTTTAACCCTCAACACCAACATTAAACAGAGTTGAAATGGCCAGGTTTTAAAAACAACACCAACATTTAAAACAAAAGTTTACGGCCCCGGTTGTAACAAACAAAAAACCAACATTTTAAAACAGAGTTGTAAATGGTCAGGGTTTTAACAACAAACACCAACATTAAGGGCAGTTTTTACTGGTCAGGGTTTTAACACAAAAACCCAACCCTTTAAACAGAGTTGTACTGGCCAGGATGTAACATCAACAAAAACAATTTAAAAAAGAGTTGTACTTGGGCAGGTTGTAACCTCAACCCCCAACATTAAGACAGTTTACCGGCCAGGTTGTAACCAAACAACACCAACATTAAGACAGAGTTGTACTTTTGGGCCCGGGGTTTTAACATCAACACCAAAATTTTAAAACAGAGTTGTACTGGTCAGGTTTTAAAATCAACACCAACATTAAAAACAGTTGTACGGGCCCGGGTTTTAACATCAACACCCAACATTAAAACCCGAGTTTTTTTCTGGCCAGTTTTTAAAAACAAAACCACATTAAACAGAGTTGTACGGCAGGTTTTTAAAAATCAAAAACCAACAAAAAGACAGTTGTACTGGGCCCGGTTGAAAAAACAAAACCAACAAATTTAAAACAAAGTTTTAAATGGCAGGTTTTAACATCAAAAACCAACATTAAGAAAGTAGACGGCCAGGTTGTAACAACAAACCAACATTAAAAACAGTATTAAATGGCCGGGGTTTTAACAACAACACCAACATTAAACAGTTTGTACTGGCCCCGGTTTTAACATCAACAACCAACCTTAAGACAGTTTTTTCGGCCCGGGTTTTTAAAAATCAACACCAACATTAAAACATTTTTACGGCAGGTTGTAACTCAACACCAACATTAAACAGTTGACTGGCCAGGGTTGGGAACATCAACACCAAAAATTTAAAACATTTTTACTGGTCAGGTTGTAAAATCAACCCCCAACCCTTAAAAACAGGTAATGGCCCCGGTTTTTAACATCAACCCCCAAAAATTTTAAAACATTGTACTGGCCAGGGTTTTAAAAATCCCCAACCAACATTTAAAAAGTTGGGACTTTCCGGTTGTAACAAACAACACCAACATTAAGACGTTTGTTAAATGGCCGGTTGTAACATCAACACCCAAAACTAAGACAGAGTTTTTAAAAGGCCCCGGTTGTAACATCAACACCAAAAATTAAAAACAGTTGTACTGGCCCCGGGTTTTAAAAATCAACCAAACAACATTAAGACAGTTTACTGGGCCCGGGTTTTTAACATAACACCAACATTAAGACAGAATACCCGGCCAGGTTGTAACATCAACACCAAAATTAAGAAAAGTTGTACGGCCAGTTTTTAACATCAACAAACCCAAAATTTTAAACAGTTGAAATGGCCAGGTTTTAAAAAATCAACACCAACATTTAAAAAACAGTTGAACTGGCCAGGGTTTTTAAAATCCCCAAAACCAACAATTTAAAACAGTTTTTCGGCCGGTTGGGAACAACCCAAAACCAACCCTTAAAACAGTTGTAAAATGGGCCAAGTTGAAAAATCAACACCAACATTAAGGGCAGTTGTAAAAGGGCCCGGTTGTAAAAAACAACAAACCAAAATTAAAAACAGTATTTCTGGCCAGGTTGTAACAACAACGGGCAACAATTTAAACAGTTTTTACTGGCCAGGTTGTAACATCAACACCAACATTTAAAACAGTAGTACTGGCCAGGTTGTAACATCAACACCAAAAATTAAGACAGTAAATACTGGGCCCGGGTTTTAAAAATCAACATCAACATTAAGACAGTTGTACTGGCCCGGTTTTTAAAATCAACACCAACATTTAAAAACAGTATACGGCCAAAGGGTTTTAAAAGTCAACAACCAACATTAAGACAGTTGTACTGGGGCCCGGTTTTAACATCAACACCAACCTTAAGACAGTTTGGAAATGGCCGGGGTTTTAAAATCAACAAACCAAAATTAAGACAGTTGTTTCTGGCCAGGTTGAAAAATCAACATCAAATTTAAAACAGGGTTTTAACTGGCCGGTTTTTAACATCAACAAACCAAAATTAAAAACAGTAAAACGGCCCGGTTTTAACATCAACCCTCAACCCAAACACTTTTGTCCTGAGGGTTTTTTCCCCCATTTTTGTAAATCTTTTTTTCCTTTTCCTGTATTTTTTCCCTTTTTGTGTTTTTTGAATTTTTTTCCTCAAAAATAAAGAAGGTTTAGGGGAAGCCCAAAACATGAAAAATTTAAAAAAATTGGCAAGAAACTAATTTTTTAAATTTAAATTTAAAAAGAATATTTTTTTTTTCTATATCACAAAATACAACCCTAACAACATTTTTCAATTCCAAAATTCAGTAATTTTATTAAAAAATTTTTTTATAATTATATTATAAAAAATTTTTTGGGTGCTGTGTGAGACAGTACAGATATGTGCATATTTTGTCAGTGACAAGTGTTGGATAATATGTTAAAAGTACGTGTGCCGGGGAATTGTGTTTATGTAATTTTAGAGTAGAACCAAAAGGGTAAGTGTGTGGGGCTTTCGTGCTACCACAAAAGTTAGGAACAATGATTGTTCCTTTATAATGTGGGGGTAGTCACGAAAGCGCTTGGAAATTTTATTATTCTTTCAAAGTGGTTTTTTTTTATATATAATATATTTTAAAAAAAAAAAAAATATATTTTTAAATATATATAAAATATTATATATATATATATATAATAAAAAATTTTAATATAAATATATAACACAATTTTTCCCCCCCCTCTTTTAATACAAAATTAAACCAACCCATGTCACAACCCCATTCTGTTTCTGTCTCACACAGCTTTTAAAATTTTATTTTAAAATTTTGTTTTATATTTTAAAAGAATTCTGAATAATTCGGGATGGAGAATGTTATTATATTTGTAATTTTTTAATTTCTTAAAGAAATTTACCCAAAAAAATTTGCAAACACAACAAAAAAAAAAACTAGGAAAAAAAAAAAAATCTGCATACTGGGAGAGTTCCTCTAGACAAAAGTGATTTTTTGGGGTTGAAAGTTACAAAACCTGGTCAGTACAACTCTGTCTTTAAAAGTCTTCAATACTGATGTTTTGTATATTACTCTTTTTCTCAAATCTTGTGTGGTACTTGTGTTTTAGCCCATACCGTTTTTAAAGCATGCTACGTTTCTTTTCATGTGTTTAAAAAGGGTTTTTTTTCCTGTGTTACTGTGTATTTCTTCTTTTTACATTATAATTATTTTTGTGTTTTTCCTTGTTTTTAAAGTTAATTTCCCTTTTGTTATTGTACTTTTTCTCCCAGTGGGTTTAAAAACTTTTTTTACATTTTAGTAAAGGGAGTTCATTCAAATTAAAAGTAAAAAATTTTTTTTCGTGTTTCTCTATTTTTAAATTACGTAAATTTTTATTGCGTGTTACTGTAGCGTTTTTTCCCGCATTACTTTTTTTTTCCCTTTCATGTTGCATGTTTTTCTTTTGTTGTTTTAGGTGGGGAAAAGGCCCCATTATTATTTTTCACAAGCACTTTTAAAACCCTTTTTACTGCACCTTCCACAATAGTGTTTCCCACAAAAGATTATTTATGTCACTTCAAGCAATTATCTTGGGATGAAATCAAAAATTCCTAAACATTAAATTAAAATCTCACAAACTCCCTTTTTTTCATCTGCACTTATAAAAACCTTTTAAAAAAAATTTAAAACAACTAAAAGTATCCACAATAACACAAACCAAAAAAAAAAAAAAACAAAATAAAACTCAAAGTCAAAAGTTTGACCATCATGGTTGTCTTAAAACTGTTACATAAAGATTCCGGCACCAGACGGGCAAAATCGGGGTGGGTAGATTGTCTCGTTGTTACGTCCCCCGTTACGCTGTATTTGCGATATCTTGCCCGTAATAGTATTTTGGAAAACCCCAGCAAATATATAAATTTAAAAACACACACACACACACACACACGCACACACACACACACAAACACCACAAAACCCCACACAAAAAAACCCACACAAACACACACACACAACACACACACATAAAACACACACACACACACACACACACACACATGCCCCACACAAAACACACACACAAAAACACACAAAACACACACCACACCACACAACAAAAACAAAACACCCCACACACACACACACACACACAAAACATACCCACACCCATACACACACAACCACATCAAACACACAAAACCCACACACACCACACACACACACACATACCACACACAAACCACCACACACACAAACACACAACTCACACACAACACACAAACAACCCCACACACACCCCAAACACACCCCACCCACAACACACACTAAAAACACACACAAAACACACACACACAATAAGGGGGGAAAACCCGCAACAGTAAGAAAAACAGCAAAAAAATCAAAAGTCCCTGTAAAACCCCAAAAATTAGTAGGAAGAAAAAAACAAGTCAAAGAACCGGTAATCCAAGGGTAAAAAAGGGGGGAAAAAAGGGGAGCTCCAAAAAACGATCTTGAGGTACGTGGGGTGAGCTCACCACGAATTTAAAGGGAATAAATTTTCAGTAAAGACAGGAAGGGGCTCTGGGAAGACAAAACTGGGGGGAACACAACAAGGGGTTTTACCAAGAATTTTGGAAAAGAAAAACAAAACAACTGAAAGAAGTGAAGAAATGCTAAATAGCCTTTATACCTTTAAAAGCGGTGGAAAACCCGGGCAACAACTCCCGTCGGGCCTTAGAAGGGACAAGATCTTTTTGTGCCACTAAAACCCGAATTTTCAATCCATCCCTTGTAAATGGGCAACTCCCTGAGGTAAGGAAGACGGAAAAAAAAGGCCCCATTTTTTTAAAAAAGGAACGGAAAACTGGGCCCAAAAAATAAGACCACGTCACTGGAAAGTGTAAATTTTACAAAGTCATGGGGAAGATTACCAGGAGGGGACTGGGTTTGGCCCCCCGGAAAAAGGAACAAGATCTAAAAAGCCCAAACCCTAAAAAGGATTCTTTGGGAAAGGGAAATCCTTTTGTTCCCCCAAACCTTTTGGTTTCATTACAAAGTAACAGAAGTAAGAAGAGAGGGGAGGTTTTTTGCATTCCCCCTTTGGGGTTTCAAAAGGCCTTCGACACAGTTTCTTTCTCAAGAGAATTTGTTTCAGAAGTGGTGGGCCAGGCACGTATAACAGAAAGGGGACTTTTCAATGGTCAGAGAAATTCCCCGAAAAGGGAGGGAACAAGAGTCATGGTTTCGTGAAGAGGTATCACAAAGGGGCCCCGTGACGAGCCCGGGGTCCCCCCAAGGTCATCCCCAGGACAAGTGCTAATTTTTTGGTATAATTTTAAAGACATGAGGAAGGGGGGTTATGTGAAGATGATGTGGAAATTAATGAGGGGAATTAAATCAGAAAGAGGAACAGGCAGGGTTAAACAAAGGGGACCAAAACAGGGTGGAAAAGTAGTCCAGCAAAATGGCTCCCCGAATGTAACCCCCGCCAAATGCAAAGTCATAAAAATCAGGGAAGGGAAAGAAGACCCCCAAATCACCAAATATAAAAGGGTAGGGACCCAAAAACTTTCAAAAACCCCGTTTTGGGAGAAAGATCTTGGGGGGAGTATAACACCGAGCACCCAATCCTGGGACACATCAGCTTAAAAATTTCTGCAGGGACATGGGCGCCTGGCCCAAACCCTTTGGGGGAACAGATTCCGATAAACCTTTGGGAAGGGAAACGTTCAAGGGACTGTACCCCCGTGTAAAGTGTTCCTTCACATAGTGAACATGAATGTTGGGTTTTTGGTGAGTTAAATCCCTTATTTTTAGGATATTCAAATGTATATAGATGCTCAAAAATTCATAAATACATGTATAGATTTAAAAAATATACTTTTAAAACATATATAAATAACCACCCCATAAAGAGACTGACACGTAGGAAAAATTTTTTTATAATTTTTTACCCTTAAAATAGAAACAAGGAAAATTAGCAGTTTAATAATGCTTTATAATATAATCAGCAGGAACTACGGGCCTGACACCAATCCTTCCGGTGGAACCCTTCCTTTTCTCCTGAAAAGGGTGTCCAAGTTTGGGACACGAGGGCCCTTTCCTGTGGGGTGTGTGTGTGGTTGTGTTGGGGTTTTTGGGGTTTGTAGCGTAGAGGAAGAATGTAAGGTGTAGGGGCGTGTGTATTTGGTTTTTATACATTTAAAACTGAAAGGAGAGGATAATATGCTTGTTGAAAAAATAAAACGTGTGTGTTAGTACCGTGATTGTGTTTGTGTGTGGGGTTTTTCTTTAAATTTGTTTCTTCCGTATTTGTGTGTGTGTGTAAAGGGTTTTTATGTTTGGAAAATCCAAATTTTGTGAATGGGAAAAAAAATGTGTCTTGAGAACCTTAAGTGTACCAAAACCAAAAAAAAATCAACAACAAGAAAAAAAAAGAAACTAAAACAATTTAAAAAAAGTTTTTCGTGCAGGAAACAAAAGGTTTTCCCCACCGACACAAAATTTTTCGCACATAAAAAACGCTAACAAATACACTTATTTCCCAAAAAATAATTGGGAAAAAAGTAATAATTTTACATAGGGACAAAAATTAAATAAAAATAAATGTTCCCAAAATTTTCCCCTAGTGGGGGGCCCGTTTTTTGGTGGAAAGAACTGGGGAAAAAGAAACTCTCATGTCCAGGTAGCTAAAAGTTCGAGTCGTCCAGGGGGAAAGTTATTAAAGAGGGGCCCGATTCTCTTCGTGTCCTCCCCTTTTAATTCAAACATGGACAGTGCTTCAAAGGGTGGTTTAAAAAAAGCTGACCTCGAGGGAAGTTTTTGGGAAAGGGGTAGGATAACACTTTGGGAAATACGGACCTGGGGGGGGACTGCTGACCTCTGGGAGGTGGTTTAAAGGGGGTGAAACCCGGAACCACGGGCCTGAGGGGGACTTTTCTGACATCGGAAAGGGGGTTTAAGGGGGAAAGGATGAACACTTGGAACCACGACCTGGGGTTTTTGGGACGGCTGATTTTTTTGGGGGTGGGGGCCCGGTTTAAAGGGAACAAAAATCGAAAAGAGTTTTCCCCGGGCTTCAGAGGAAGGAAAGACATCCGGGGGGGGCCCCGGATAGATTCCCCCGGGCTCCCTGAACCTGGGGGAAGGAAGGGTAGTAAAAAGACAGGAAGTTGGGGAAAGGGGGAATATTCTGAGGGGCCCAGAAAGGATCCCGGAAAACCTGAACCTGGGGAAAAGGGAGGATAGTATAGGACAGGGAAATGAGGAAGGGAGAATATCTGAGGGACACAATGGGCTCCTGGGCACATTAACCCAGGGGAAAGGGAGGTGTTAAAAGGACAGGGAAATGGGGAAGGGGGAATAACGAGGGGGGCAAAAGAGGACTCCCCGGACACATTAACCTGGGGAAAGGGAGGATAATATAGGACAGGAAGTGGGGGAAAGGAAAAATATCTGAGGGGACCCCAGATGGACTCCTGGACACATGAAAACCCGGGGAAAAATAGGAAAAAATAGGGCAGGGAAATGGGGGGAAAGGGGGAATATCCTTTAGGGGGGCAAAAGATGGACTCCGGAAAACATTAACCTGGGAAGGGAGAAATATAGGAAAGGAATTGGGGAAAGGGGGAAAAATCTAGGGGACACAGAGGGGCTCCTGGACAAAAAGGAAACCGGGAAGTAGGATAGTAAAGGACAGGAAGTGGGGAAGGGAGAATTCGAGGGGAACAGATGGACTCCCGGAAAACATGAACCTGGGGAAGGTAGGATAGTATAGGAACCGGAAGTGTGGAAGGGGGGAATATCGAGGGGGGGGGCAGATGGACTCCTGGACACATGAACCTGGGGAAGGGGGGGAAAGTTAGAACAGGGAATGTGGAAGGGGAATATCCGAGGGGGAAAAGATGGACTCCTGGCACTGGGACCTGGGAAGGTTGGATAGTATAAAGGGCAGGAAGTGGGGAAGGGAGAATTTCGAGGGGGCCCCCGATGGACCCCCTTGGGCACTTAAAACCCGGGAAAAGGTAGGATAGTTTTAGGACAGGAAGTGGGGGGAAGGGGGGAAAAAATCTGAGGGGACACAGAGGACTCCTGGGCACAAGAACCTGGGGAAGGTAGGGTAGTAAAAGGACAGGGAAATTTTGGGGAAGGGGGAAAAATTTTGAGGGGACACAGATTTGGGCTCCTGGACACATGAACCCGGGGGGAAAGGGAAGGGTAGTAAAAGGAAAAGGAAGCGGGGAAGGGGGGGAAAAATCTGAGGGGACACAAAAAGGACTCTTGGACCAAAGAAACCTGGGGAATACTTAGATGCAAGATCAATGATGAGGGGGACACAGAAGGACACAAGAACCTCGGGAAAACATCAAAAAATTGGGCCCCTAAAGTGACAAACTAATAAAAAAAATAATAATTATAATAATTGATAAATTAGCCCCATGTCAACTCTTGGGGGTTTTCTTTAAAGAGGAAAATTTTTTTGCCACACAGTGGCTTCCCTCAGCCATACATAGGGGAAAAATTAAAAAACAGGAGGAGAATGGAGGGAATCAGTCCCCCCAAAACCCTTTAGTTTTAAAGTGTTTAGGGCCCCCTCAAACTTTAGTAGAAAACAGCAATAGCGGGGAAGGGGCTTTCCTAATTCTTGGGCAAAACCAAATTCCCCCATTGAAAAAATGTGACCACCACCTATGACTGCCCACCTCCCTGCCTACGGTTTTTAAAGCTGCTTCTTTTTCCCCCCCTTTTCCCGTATTCTAAACCCAAATTGACGGACTGAAAAACAACGACTCAAGGTTGAGGGGCTGATTACCTCATTCTCCTCCTGTTTTCAAGTTTTTTCCCTTTTGGGAAATGACCGATGAAAGGGCCCCTGTGTGGGGGAAAAAGTTTTCCCCCAATAAAGAAAACCCAAGGAAATTTCCAAAATTGGGGCCAATTTACACTAAAACAACATTTTCGGTTCTCCCGAAAACCCTTCATCTAAAAAAAGATAATAATTTTTATAATGGGGGAGATGGATCCGTGAAACGTTTCCCTTTTCACCCCCTTTTTCCTTTCAAATTACATTAAATAGGGACCTGGGTGTTTTAAAATTTGTAAAATTTTTCTAAACAGTAAACAGTAATGCAGCTAGGGCTGTACTTTTAAAAAAAAAGAATAATTATTAAAAAAAATAACTTTTTATTTACGAGAGTCATCAAGGCTTTTACTCTGTTCAAAAATTTTAAATGACATTACACAACGTTATCACAGATCACACATCACTATATAAAGACTCAAATTACCTCACTCATCGTTTTTTAAGACTCAATTACATCACTCATATTATCTAAGACTTATGACATCGTTGTGTAAATATATGAGAAGGGGTGAAATTTTCTAGTTATGGAATGATCCCAAAAGATTTCCCAAATGTTTTTAAATTTTTTTCGTAGAACAAGTTTGTTTGCAAAACAAATCCCCAAAAGGGGGAAAAATCCCCCGTCCCTAAGATGGGATCAACCCCTTACGTATTTACGCCGTTTTAGAAGAGGGAAGACTCAATTATATTTAAAGTTTAAAATCAAATTAAAGGGGTTCTCCTTTGGAAAAACCGATGGGGGGTAACTGGGGAAAAATGAACTGTAAAGAAAAGGGCCCCGATGGCTGGGGGGTAACCCCAAAATAAATTTGGGGGTTGACCCAAAGCATCAAACTTTTAATTTTTTTTAAAGCCCCCATTGGGCCTTTGTATCTCACGTATAACCAAAATAAATCGAAAAAATTGTGATGGATTGTTTACGAGTAATTCACCCAAATAACACATTTTTGAATGAGGGGAAAAAAACAACACCCTTTTTCCCCCTGAAGATCCAACTTGACCACCAACCTTCCTACCTTCTTTTATTTTGTTTGTTTTTGTCTTGGGAGGGAGAGTTGCAATATTTTATTTTGTCATACATTTTATTGTGTAATATGTTACAATATGTTAATAAGCTATTAACATAACATGGAGATAAATGCTATACAATACCGACACGATGGAAAAGTATACTCACATGCAATATAATGCGATTTTTATTGAGAACGTTTCGCCCACTGTTGCGCATCTATACACCCTCGTTCATTTCCTTTATTAGCTAAATTGGAAATGAACGTCCTTGTATTATTATTACTTATTTGTACAATTATTTTTGTATGTGACCAATATGTATTTATATCTGGCTGTATATGTGTAGTTTTATTATGTGTCTGTTTTATGTAAAGGACGTAGATTAATATAAAATAATCCAATCATGCAAAAGTATAGCTAAACATAGTTTTTTGCTATTGTTACCCCTCCATCACTGTATATTTGGTTAGGTGTTTGCCGAGTGAGTGTCACGTGACCTACCCAACGTCCAAGCTAGGGTAAAGTTGTTATCTAATTACTGGTCTTCTGTGTTACTGTTCTGGTCTTCTGTGTTACTGTTCTGGTCTTCTGTGTTACTGTTCTGGTCTTCTGTGTTACTGTTCTGGTCTTCTGTGTTACTGTTCTGGTCTTCTGTGTTACTGTACTGGTCTTCTGTGTTTACTGTACTGGTCTTCTGGTTTACTGTACTGGTCTTCTGTGTTACTGTTCTGGTCTTCTGTGTTACTGTACTGGTCTTCTGTGTTACTGTACTGGTCTTCTGTGTTACTGTACTGGTCTTCTGTGTTACTGTTCTGGTCTTCTGTGTTACTTACTGGTCTTCTGTGTTCCCTGTACTGGTCTTCTGTGTTACTGTACTGTCTTCTGTGTTACGGGTACTGGTCTTCTGTGTTACTGTACTGGTCTTCTGTGTTACTGTACTGGTTTTTCTGTGTTACTGTACTGGTCTTCTGTGTTACTGTACTGGTCTTCTGTTTACTGTACTGGTCTTCTGTGTTACTGTACTGGTCTTCTGTGTTACTTTTACTGGTCTTCTGTGTTACTGTTCTGGTCTTCTGTGTTACTGTTCTGGTTTTCTGTGTTACTGTACTGGTTTTTCTTTGTTACTGTACTGGTCTTCTGTGTTACTGTACTGGTCTTCTGGTTACTGTACTGGTCTTCTGTGTTACTGTACTGGTCTTCTGTGTTACTGTTCTGGTCTTTCTGTGTTACTGTTCTGGTCTTCTGTTTTAAACTGTACTGGTCTTCTGTGTTACTGTACTGGTCTTCTGTGTTACTGTACTGGTCTTCTGTGTTACTGTACTGGTCTTCTGTTTACTGACTGGTCTTCTTGTTACTGTACTGGTCTTCTGTTTTTACTGTACTGGTCTTCTGTGTTACTGTACTGGTCTTCTGTGTTACTGTACTGGTCTTCTGTGTTACTGAACTTACTGGTCTTCTGTGTTACTGTACTGGTCTTCTGTGTTACTGTACTGGTCTTCTGTGTTACTGTACTGGTCTTCTGTGTACTGTTCTGGTCTTCTGTGTTACTGTTCTGGTCTTCTGTTTTTACTGTACTGTCTTCTGTGTTACTGTACTGGTCTTCTGTGTTACTGTACTGGTCTTCTGTGTTACTGTTCGGGTTTTTCTGTGTAACTGTTCTGGTCTTCTGTTTTTACTGTACTGGTCTTCTGTGTTACTTTTCCCTGGTCTTCTGTGTTACTGTTCTGGTCTTCTGTGTTACTGTACTGGTCTTCTGTGTTACTGTACTGGTCTTCTGTGTTACTGTACGGGTCTTCTGTGTTACTGTACGGGACTTCTGTGTTACTGTACTGGTCTTCTGTGTTACTGTACTGGTCTTCTGTGTTACTGTGCTGGTCTTCTGTGTTACTGTACTGGTCTTCTGTGTTACTGTACTGGCCCTTCTGTGTTACTGTTCTGGTCTTCTGTGTTACTGTACTGGTCTTCTGTGTTACTGTTCTGGTCTTCTGTGTTACTGTACTGGTCTTCTGTGTTACTGTTCTGGTCTTCTGTGTTACTGTACTGGTCTTCTGTGTTACTGTACTGGTCTTCTGTGTTACTGTTCTGGTCTTGTGTTACTGTTCTGGTCTTGTGTTACAATATTGTTATTTACATTTACTTCTCTTGTATTATACTGTTCTGTGTCATTGTACTGTTTCACGTTATATATTTGTTTAATGTGTTTTTTGCTGTTTTATGCGTTACTATATTGTGTTATATGCCACTATGTGCTATGCTGTGTTATGTGTTATTATACTGTTTTATGTGTCACTATGCTGTTTTATGTGTTAATACACTGTTTTATGTGTCACTTTACTGCTTTTTGTGTTATTATATTGTTTTATGTGTTGCTTTTTTGTTTTCGTGTGTTACTATACTGTTTTATGTGTTACTATAATACCAGCTGACTTGATTCATCTTATACGTAACAAACGAACCTCTACCTAAAGTCTTTTACCAACAGAGTCCTGCTAACACTATTTTCAGCAGAAACCTACCAGAGATCTTCTACCAATAGTCCTCGGGTAACAATCCTTCCAGCAGTGTTCTTCCAATTGCGTTCAGTCTTATACACTTGAATCCTACCAACAGAATCCTAAGGATAGAATCCTGCCAAGAATTTTTCTATCAGATGTTTACCAAACAGTTTACATACAGTGTTATTAACTCTGGTGTATCAGACAGACTTTATACACATCACAACACAACAATGGTGGTGAAAAACATATTATAACAGAGAGGAACTTTCACCTGTGAAACAAACTTCTTCATTCAATAGTTCCTTCTACAATTGTGTCTTTTTCAGCACTTACTGACTTTGTGTTATATATCTCTGCAACATAGTGCACCACAATATTTAGTGTGCCATATATCTCTGCAACATTCAGTGTGCCATATATCTCTGCAACATAGTGCACCACAACATTCAGTGTGTAATATATGTTAACATTGATACATCACAGTACATAACAACAGTATGGGAGACATTAACACACAGTCGTACTGGCCAGGTTGTGGCGTCGTACTGGCCAGGTTGTGGCGTCGTACTGGCCAGGTTGTGGCAGCCACCACCAAAGTTCTTATTGTCAAGAGATGGAATCATCCAAGTTGACAGTTTTCATGTTCATCACCGAAAGTTTTTGTTTTGCATCTGTGGTGGTGAATGTTTTTATGTCATTAATGAATTTATTCTACTTAAACAAAATGTTTATTAAGATGATTTATAAGAATATCTTCTCTGTCTTAAACACAAGTCTCTCATATTTACATCCTTTCCCAAAATATTTCATCCAAATATTGTAACCCTCATTCAATTTTCTTAAGAAATTTGAAATTATATAATTAAGAATTTTCTTAAGTCTCTTACATTATTATATATTATTGTTTAATTTATACAATGATGTGGGAGAATGTAGATATGTTTATGAGAACGTTTACACATGTATGTATATATGTGTGTTGGCAGCATGGTGTTTGTAGTGATGTTTATGTTGGTAGCATGGTGTTTGTAGTGATGTTTATGTTGGTAGCATGGTGTTTGTAGTGATGTTTATGTTGGTAGCATGGTGTTGTAGTGATGTTTAAGTTGGTAGCAGGTGATTGTTGTGATGTTTATGTTGGTAGCAAAGGTTTTTTGTAGTGATGTTTATGTTGGTAGCATGGGGTTTGTAGTGATGTTTATGTTGGTAGCATGGTGTTTGTAGTGATGTTTATGTTGGTAGCATGGTGTTTGTAGTGATGTTTATGTTGGTAGCATGGTGTTTGTTGTGATGTTTATGTTGGTAGCATGGTGTTTGTAGTGATGTTTATGTTGGTAGCATGGTGTTTGTAGTGATGTTTATGTTGGTAGCATGGTGTTTGTTGTAATGTTTATGTTAGTAGCATGGTGTTTGTAGTGATGTTTATGTATAGACCAAAGTGAAAAGTAAACATCAGAAGAAAACTTGTATGAACTACATAATAATTCACAATAAAGAAGAGCACAGTTCTGTGGTACAGCTGTCAGCCTGGCTGACTCTGCTGACAGCCTGGCTGACTTTGCTGTCAGCCTGGCTGACTCTGCTGACAGCCTGGCTGACTTTGCTGTCAGCCTGGCTGACCCCTGCTGTCAGCCTGTTTTGACTCTGCTGTCAGCCTGGCTGACTCTGCTGTCAGCCTGACTGACTCTGCTGACAGCCTGACTGACTTTGCTGTCAGCCTGGCTGACTCTGCTGTCAGCCTGACTGACTCTGCTGACAGCCTGGCTGACTTTGCTGTCAGCCTGGCTGACTCTGCTGTCAGCCTGGCTGACTCTGCTGTCAGCCTGGCTGACTCTGCTGTCAGCCTGACTGACCCTCTGCTGACAGCCTGCGACTTTGGGTGTCAGCCTGGCTGACTCTGCTGTCAGCCTGGCTGACTTTGCTGTCAGCCTGGCTGACTCTGCTGTCAGCCTGGCTGACTCTGCTGTCAGCCTGGCTGACTCTGCTGACAGCCTGGCTGACTTTGCTGTCAGCCTGGCTGACTCTGCTGTCAGCCTGACTGACTCTGCTGACAGCAGATGTGAAAGAGTTGTAATAAAGTATTGGAATAGCTCATGGCTTTGTTAATGATGTTTATAAAAGAAGAAAAGAGGAAAACTTTAAAAAATGTACTAATTATAATGGAATAATAATGTTGACCAGACCAGGTAAAGTGTGTGTCAGAATTATTTATCATGAAGTGATGGTAAAGTGTGTGGTCAAATTATGATCAGTGAAGTGATGGTAAAGTGTGTGTCAGAATTATGATCATGAAGTGATGGTAAAGTGTGTGTCAAAAATTAAAGATCAGTGAAGTGATGGTAAATGTGGTTTAGAATTATGATCAGTGAAGTGATGGTAAAGTGTGTGGGCAGAATTATGATCAGTGAAGTGATGGTAAAGTGTGTGTCAGAATTATGATCAGTGAAGTGATGGTAAAGTGTGTGTCAGAATTATGATCAGTGAAGGATGGTAAAGAAAAAAATTGCCACGCAACTTATCATCAACCGTCCTTACACAACTAACTACCAAACATCACTACCAAATCCACTACCAAACATCCACTACCAAACATCCACTACCCAAAAATTACAACCAGCACCATTATCATCCATCCCATTAGTGAAGCAGGACCACATAGTCTATACGGTGTGAAAATATTTACCGTTTTAAAAGTGAATGTTGGAATAGTTTCTATTCAGATCAAAGGGGTTCATTTCATGTTCCTCTCTCTTTCTCCTCTCCTCTCCCTCTCCGCTCCTCTCTCTTCTTCCTCTTCCCTTCTCTCCTCTCTCTTCCCTTTTCTCTCTATTTACTATCTATCTTCTCCTATCACCTTGTTCAGTAAACTCTAACCCTATCAGTCCGTCCAGTACGTATTCTTACCAAATCGACAAAGATCGATTTATACTGATTCTTAAATTAATTTTTAATAACTGACAAACCCCGTCGAGCCAAAGCATGGAGTGTCGTGTGTGAGAGAACATCCATCTGTTATCAGTAAATTTAATGCCACCCCAAATTTATAAGAAATCCGAAATTGTCATTATTATTATTGCGACCAAGTTATTACTGAGTTACCCGACCTTGCCACGTGGAGGCCATGGTTCGTCTTTAAGGTCAACCACCCACTTAAATTTTTTTGAAGATTTCCCAGGTTCTTTTGTCCAGGAGTCCCTTTGTGTCCCCTCATATATTTTCCCTTTCCCCTTCTCCCAGTCTGCTTAGAACCAGTATCCCCTCTTTCCCCAGGTCCATGTTCCAGGGTCCCCTCTTTTCCCCTCAGATATTCTCCTCTCCCTCACTTCCCCAAGTTGCCTCAACACCCCAAACCTCGTCCTTCCTTGGTCCATGTATCCAGGATCCTCTGTGTCCCCCCGATATTCCTCCTTTCCTCACTTCCCCAAGGTCTGCCTCAACAACCAGTATCCTTTGTCTTTTCCCTCAGATATTTTTCTCTTTCCATTCTCCTTTGCAACCATATCCCCCCTTTCCCAGGTCCCATAGTCCAGGAGTCATCTGTCCGCCATCAGATATTTTCCCTTTATCACTTTCCCAGGGTATCCTCGACTTTTCTCAGTCCATGTGTCCAGGAGTCCACTATTCCGCTCAGATATTCTCTTTTCCCCACTTCCCAAGGTTTGCTCAAAACCGTATCCTTTGTCTTTTTCCGGTCCATGTATCCAGGGTCCACTGTGTCCCTTTGATATTTCCTTTCCTCACTTTCCCCCAAGGTCTGCCTCAAAAACCCAAAATTCTCCCTTTCCCCCTTCCCAAGGTCACCCAGCAACCGTATCCCCCTCTTTCCCAGTCCATGTGTCCAGGATCCATCTGTGTCCCCCTCAGATATTCTCCTTTCCTCACTTCCCCAAGGACTGCCTCAACAACCAGCATCCTCCATTTTCCCAGGTCCATGGTCCAGAAGTCCATCTGTCCGCCTCAGATATTCTCCTTTTCCCACTTCCCCAGTGTATACTCGTCTTTCCCAGGTCCATGTGTCCAAGAGTCCAACTGTGTCCCCTCAGATATTCTCCTTTCCCCACCCTTTCCCCCAAAGGTTGCCTCAACAACCAGATTTTCGTCTTTTCCCCCAGATAATTTCCTTTCCCACTTCTCCAAGATCGCTTAGCCCAAACCAATATCCCCCTCTTTCCCAGTCCATGTATCCAGGAGTCAATCTGTGTCCCCTCAGATATTCTCCTTTCCTCACTTCCCCAGGTCTGCTTACAACCATACCTCGACTTTCCCAGGTCCAGTGTCCAGGGGTCCATCTGTCCGCCTTTAGATATTCTCCTTTTCCCCACTTCCCCCAGGGTACCTCCCTTTCCCAGGTCCATGTTTCCAGGAGTCCATCTGTGTCCCCTCAGATATTCTCCTTTCCCCCTCACTTTCCCCAAGGTTGCCTCAACCCAGTATCTCGTCTTTCCCTCAGATTTTCTCCCTTTCCCACTTCTCCAAGGTCTGCCTTAGCAACCAGTATCCCCTCTTTCCCAGGTCCATGTGTCCAGGAGTCCATCTGTGTCCCTCAGATATTCTCCTTTCCTCCATCCCCAAGGTCTGCCTCAACAACCAGTATCCTCGTCTTTCCCAGGTCCATGTGTCCAGAAGTCCCCCTGTCCGCCTTCAGATTTTCTCCCTTTCCCACTTCCCCAGGGTATCCCCTCGCTTTTCCAGTCCTGTGTCCAGAAGTCCATCTGTGTCCCCTCAGATATTCTCCTTTCCTCACTTCCCAAGGTTTGCCCCCAACAACCAGTATCCTCGCTTTCCAGGTCCTGTGTCCAGGAGTCAAACTGTGTCCCTCAGATATTCCCTTTCCTCACTTCCCCAAGGTTGCTCAACAACCAGTATCCCCCCGTCTTTCCCAGGTCCATGTGTCCAGGAGTCCATCTGTCCCCTTCAATATATTCTCCCTTTCCCAATTGCCCAGGGGATCCTCGCCTTTCCCAGGTTCATGTGTCCAGGAATCCATCCGTGGGCCCCCGGATGTCTCCCCCTTCCTCACTTTCCCTTTTAATCTTCCAGCTCAGCCGTCCCAGTTATGTATCCCGAAGTCCACTCAGCGCCCTCATGAATCTACCAGATAGAACGAGCCTTGTTTGCTGGTCTTTCGGTAGAGACTGTCCAGGGGGGTGGACCCTTTCAGGAGGGACACCAAGAAATCTGCGTCCTGTAGTTACACACCCAAGACAGTCTAGACCGTAGTCAGCAAGACCGCCAAGCTACCGTCCATCGGCCACCAAGGTCTGGCCACTCAGTGAAAATTTGGGTTCTATTTATATTATTCGATTCCTACATTAAATAAGAGTCTGTTCTTAATCAATAGTTTAAGTGTGTTGTGAATGTTTTATTGTGTGTTGAGAGTATTTGTGTTGTTAATGTTTGTTACCTCCACCAGAACTGTAATAAGTTGAACTTTTTAGTTTTATTGGTTTTTCTTATTGTTTGCGAGACGAGACACAAGAGAAATAATCACTTTATCCTACTTTTATTGGTTATCCTGGAATTTACACCCTATGTTACATGTAAATAATTTGGGTAACTGTTTTTACGTGTACCCCGGGACTAAAAAAACTTTACTTACACACACCACTTATTTTAAAGCTCTTTCCTCATTTTTTTCCCAACACATTCTTGATTCACCAACATATATACAAACACAGAACTATGCACGTCTGCGCACGCACACACGTGTAAAACACACTCATCGCCTCTTACACTAATATGCATCTAATACACACACACATACACACACACACAACACACACACACACACACACACACACACACACACACACACACACACACACACACACACACACACACGCACACACACAGCCTGACGACACTGGAGGACAGGAGGGTCAAGGGAGACATGATAACGACATATAAAATACTGCATGGAATAGACAAGGTGGACAAAGACAGGATGTTCCAGGGAGGGGACACAGAAACAAGAGGTCACAATTGGAAGTTGAAGACACAAATGAGTCAGAGAGATATTAGGAAGTATTTCTTCAGTCATAGAGTTGTAAGGCAGTGGAATAGCCTAGAAAATGACGTAGTGGAGGCAGGAACCATACACAGTTTTAAGACGAGATTTGATAAAGCTCATGGAGCGGGGAGAGAGAGGGCCCAGTAGCAACCGGTGAAGAGGAGGGGCCAGGAGCTAAGACTCGACCCCTGCAACCACAAATAGGTGAGTACAAATAGGTGAGTACACACACACACACACACAGACGTCCCGCTATGCCACAGATACATATGTACACAAATTTGTGCCCAATCATTCATACTGTCTCCCTTACAGTTGTTAAATTTGTTTGCCTTTTCAAAATAAAATCAAAACCTTGGAGTCAGAAAAAAAATCAGTCTTCCTAAATGTTCGGGAATTCAGTAACTTTGAAGAATGTTGGTTTCTGGGATTTTCAAGACATTCATTGTGGAAGGTTTGAAAAGTTACTAGTTTTAGACACTTGTGGGTCAGGTAAAGACACTATTATGAATTATCTTATGGAAGATAAAGTTTCTCTCTCTTATATTTTCACTTCCTTCACCTCCTCTAGACTATAATAAAACATTAAGACCCCCCACACAGTATAAACGTTATGTGATTAAAATAAAAACTATCAGCTGGGGATATTCGATCCTTTGACAAAAATAATTAAGATGGTGGCTGGTGCACACTGGACAGTACGACTCTGACTAACATACTATGTTATGTTCTAATGTTTTGTGTTGTGTGAATGTCAGTTAAAACGTAAAATTAATACTGTGATGTAATGTATTGAGATGTTTAAATGTTAACATATAATTATTATATCTTGAATGGTGTGGCACACAATGTTATTTCTTTAGTCCTAATGTTTATATTATAAAATTTAATATTTTAAACTTTTATTTTTGGTGTTTTTTAAGTCATGAAAAAATTATTTGCTCATATTAATTAAAAGGGGTTTTAATTTTCCATTGATGAATAACTGCAAACTTAATTATTTTTTCATTTTGTTAACTTTTTTCTTAAGAGTTGTAAAAATTTTCATAATTAAAATTTAAAACCCAAAAAAAGTGCGGAAGAAAGTATTAAAAAAAAGGGAATCCAAAAAAAATTCCTATAAATAGAGCTTTTGAAGAATGTTAAGAATTTCAGAAGAAATTTTTGAGAGAACAAAAACCTATTAAAAATAATTAACAAAGTGTATCTTCTGGATTTTTTAATTTTTTGACGTTTGCCAAGCATGCCCTTTATCAATAAATTTATATTATGAAAAGTAAAGACATTTAATTAAAAAGATAGCCAGGTTTTTCACATGGTCAATTTCTTCATTGTGTCGCTATTTTTTTACCATTCTTTTTTAAAACTTTATAATTTTTAAAAACAACTTTTTTAACAATAATAGTCTGCAACACAAAACTTACTATCGAATAATTAATTTCATGAATTTAAATTATCATAAAACTGTACGAAATAAAAAGAAAAAGCATTAATTTAGCCATAAACAAAAGTGTAATGATTTCAGAAAAACCATTATTGTAAATTTTAACCCCTGGGCCCTTGTCAAAAAGGTTTTTCCATTATGTAACCCTCAGTGACTTTTTAGTAAGGGGGCCCAGTTGTTTTAACACCTCAGTTGTCAGAAAAGGGTGTTCCCCCGGGGGTTTTAATGTAACCCCTTTCAGTGACTGTCAGTAAGGTGTTACCAGTTATGTAAAAACCCTCATGACTGTCTTTAAGGTGTTACCGTTATGAACCCCTCTTGACGGTTTTTAAGGTGTTCCCAAGTTATTTTAACACCCAGTGATGTCAGAAAGGTTTTTAACCATTTGTAAAACTTCAGTAACTGTCTAAGGTGTTACCAGCCCTGAAAGTTTCCTCTACAAAAAAATTCAAAATTTTTTTTTGAATGTGAGTCCCAAGTTTTTGGAGGAATTTTTATAAAGAAATTGTTGGGAAAAAATGAAATTCCTGGGAATTTTTACCAGACAGACTGATAACTTTTAGTAGTATTTGTAATTTTAAATTATAGTAGTAGAAATTTCATAATTGAAATAGTAGTAATGAAAATTTAGTAGTAGTAAAATTTTTAAAAGTATTTGGTTTAATGAAAATAGTATTATTTGTAATGACAATAGAGTAGTAGTAATGATAAAAAGTATTTAGTAATGTTTTTAAAAATAGTAGAAGTATAAGGGATAATGTAGTAGTGTAATGAAAAATAGTAGTAGAAAGAAAATCATAATTGGTAGTAGAAATGATAATGGTAATAAAAGAAATGAATAATATTTGTCGTTTATTGTTTTTTTGAGTAGCAGAAAAATGGTAAATAGTAAAAAAAAATAATATAGTAGTATGAAAAGATAATAGCAGTAGAAATAATTTTGGGATTTGTAGAATGAAAAAAGCAGTATTTAACGTTTAGTATTTAGTAATGTTTAATAGTTGAGTATTTAATGTGTAGAAGAAATATAGTAATATAATATTAGTTGATTATAGTACAGTAGAAATTGGTAATATATTAAAAAAAAATTAAAAAGTAAAGTGAAAGTAATAAACAGTAGTAAAAAATAAAGGTAATAGTAGTATTTATAAAAACATAGTAGTATTTAATGTTAATAGTAGTTTTGAAAATTAGTAGTAGAAAGAAAAAAATTATATTAGTAGCAGTAGAAATTGATGAAGTAGTAGTAATGAAAATAGTAGCAGTATAATTGAAAGTTTTTGTAGTAGTAAGGGTTATATTGCAGTAGAAAGGGAAAATTTGTAAAAAGTAATAATGAAGTAGTAATGAAATTTTTTAATTTAAATGGAGTAAAATTTGAAAATAGTAGTGTATTAGAAAAAGATAAAAGAAAGTGGGAAAGTAAGGAAAATAAAGTAGTAGTGAAAATTTTGCACAGTAGTAATGATTCAGAAAGTAAAAATAATTAAAAATAGTAGTAGTCGTAGAAATGTAATAGTAGCAGTGTATTGTTTAGTTAGTATTTAGTAATGAAAAAGGTTAGCAGTTTTAAAGGGGGATAATAGAAAGTAGTAGAAAATAATAAGGGATAATAGTGTATAGTAGTAAAATTAGTGGGAAAATGATAGTAGTAATGTAGTAGCAAATAATAGACAGATACAAAAAACTAATTAAAATTTTTTTTAAAGGGGGAAGAGCTGAAAACCCAAAAGGAAGGTCTCGGACAGATGACCGAAAAATTTTGACCTGTGACAAAGCCCTTTTCCCAAAGAATGGTTTTAAGAAGCGAAAAAGTTGATAAATTGATCCCCCAAAAATTAAAAATACCCCAAAAGTTTTCCCAAAGGGGTTTTAATTTATTTATGTCCCTGTCAATCACAGTTCAGGTTTAAACACCCCTTGTATTTTAAAGGTTACTTGACTAAACGTCAAGAATCACTTTAGTCACAGTTGCTAGAACCCCATCTCAATATATAAAATTTTCCATCTGCGTTTTTTTTTTTTTGTCGTATTGTGGGTGCCCAAATTCCTTCCATCTTTTCCCACATCCTGTCAATGTGTCGGTTTATATTGTGGTGTTTGTGTGTCAGGTGTAAATAAATAAATATATATATATTAAAATATATATGTGTGTGTGTGTGTGTGTGTGTTTTGTTAGGTGTAAAGCGTGGTATGTTTTGGTGTTGGGATGTTGTTGTTTTTAGGTGTATGTGTGTTAAAGTTTTCGTGTGTTATGTTTTGTTGTACTCTCCCAATTGTGGTTTAGGGTAATATAATAAATAATGGGTAAAACTACTAATTTGTTTTGGGGGTTGTGTGGTGGTGTTTTTTTTGGTTTTGTTTTGTGGTGTGTGTGTGTGTGTATGTGTGGGGTACTAACCTAATTGTTTGGGGCTTGCCTTTTATTTTTTTGGGCCCTTTTTTATCTACTTGTTTAACTGTGTCATTTGTTTTTCCTAACCAAAACCCGGACTAAAAAAAAAAAAATTGAATTTTTTGACGTCCAGTTTTCTCTGTTATCCCTTTATGAAAAATAATACTATTATTATTATTTATTTTTATTATTATTATTAGAAAGTAGTAGTATGTAGTAGTAGTATAGTTCCCTCAGGTAGTCTCTCCTTCCCACGCTATCTCTTGCCATCTATCTGGTTACCTTCTTCTGGATCATGTTTCCAGGTCTCCATCTGTGGGCTCCCTGATATCACATTCTCTTCTTCAAGTTTATTGTTTTTTAGTGCTTTCCCTAGTTCCTTGTCTCCAGAAGCCAACCTGTGTCCTCTCAGACGAACTCCCTGTTTTTCCCAGGTCAGCGGTTCCCCACTTCCACGAGGTCAGCGGTTGTTGGCCCCTCCCCAGTGACCTTGTTGGATGGCAACTTGGTCTTGTCCAGCTGGTCTACTGCCCAGACTGTCCAGGTGGGTGGAATTACAGGAGGGGACACACAGAAAACTGCGTCCTTTAATTACACCCACCAAGATAGATGCCTTTCATTTTATTACATTTCATTATTTATATACACTCACACTGACAATTATGTACACACACACACACACACACACACACACACACACACACACACACACTCACACACTCACACACTCACACAATAATCACAACACATATACTCCTCTCATCCCTCTCTAACAGAAATTCCCTGGCACACTTAAAGTATGTTACTGCCCCAACTCTGTCACTCACACACATGTTCACACACGTCACTCCCACACTCATGTTCACACATGTCACTCACTTATGTCCACTCGCATATCTGCATTTTCTCTTACTTTTCTTAAAATAAAATTATATTGCACAGGGAATAAAACTTAAATAAAGAAATTCTTGAGCATAAATTCTGAGTCAACAAAGTGAAGAATGCTGTTATAAAGTATTTTTAATATAGTGTTATTAAGAGTTGTGATGATGTAAATAAGTGACTGTTGAGAGAAACTTGTATTGGATAAAACAAACAAGACTCTTCCATTTTACTTAAACTACTGATCGTGTGTGACTATTTGTTTAAGTAACTATCCTTACATGTTACCATTCTGTCTTTGCTTACTGCTGTCTCTTACTGTATTTTTTTGTACATCACTGTCCTGTTTTTGCTTGTTACTTTACTCTTCTTTCATGTTACAGTTCCATTTTAGTATGTTGATGTACTGGTGTTCACTGTTAATGTACTGGTGTTCTCTGTTAATGTACTGGTGTTCTACCTTGTTATACTTCCCTACTACATCTTCCACAAGAGTGTCTCCCACAATGGCATCCATGTTTCCCAATACATTATTAAAACAAATAACAAATAAACAACACCCACACACAGAAATAAAAATCTCCTTGTTGATAAAGTCGACCATTAGGGAGTGTCGATTTATTTACAAAAAGTATTTCATCAGCCCATCAGGGAAACCGGGTTTAAAATTTTTCTGATACTGCTGTTTTAACTCACTTAAAAATATTGCTCTGCTGTACATTGCAACTCTGGCAATAAATATAATGTCTTTGGGAACAACTCGCTTCTTTATTTATTCAATGTTTGCCAGTTCGTCATTAATTATATTTACTTTTCCATCACTCTGACAGTCAAAATTTTTTGACATATTCATTGTTTGGGTATAATCAACGGCAATAGACAAACACTAATATTTTATTTTACTTAAACAATATTTTACAGTCTGTCAAACACTTGTCCAGTATTTTTAAACTGTACCAGAAACAAAGGCTGGGACAAAACTTTGTCCAGCATTTTGCTAACTGAACCATAAACAAAGGCGGGGACAAAAGTAAAACTTACACAAGAAAGCCGTCCGGGGCGACTGAATTGACAGAGAAACCCGCCCAGGGTGACGAAATATGACAGGGAAAGCCGTTCTGGGCGAAGAAATATGGCAGGGAAACCCGGCCATGGCGACGAAGAACGACAGGGAAACTCGTACAGGACGACAGATATACAAGGAAACCCTTCCAGGACGACAACATATATCAGTGAAACCGTCCAGGCAAACGAAATAGAGAGGGAAACCCTCAAGGGCGATGATATATGAAAGAGAAACTCATCCATGTTGACGAAGTATGAGAAAGAGAAAGAAGTTCTGGGCGAAGAAATATAACGGGAAACCCGCCAATAGCGACGAAGTAAGACAGGAACCCCATCCAGGAAACAAATATGACAAAAAACCTGTCCAGGGCGACGATATATATCATGGAAACCCGTACGGGGCGACGAATTATGACAGGAAAAATCCGCCAGGGCAACGAAATACATCAGGGAAACCCATACAATGCGACATATATGACAGAAAAACCCGTCCAGGGCGACAAAAATGACAGGGAAACCCGACAGGCGACGAAATATGACAGGGAAACTCGTCCTGGTGACGAAATATGAGAGGGAAACCGTCCTTGGCGCCCGATATATGACAACGAAACCAGTCAAGGTAGACAGAATAAGTCAGGGAAAGCCGTCCAGGGCGACTGAATGTGACAGGGAAAGCCGTCCAGAGCGACTGAATGTGACAGGGAAAGCCGTCCTGGGCGAAAAAAATATGACAGGGAAACCTGGCTATGGCGACGATGAATGACAGGGAAACCCGTTCAAGTCGATGGAATATGACAGGGAAATCCGTCCAGGGCGATGGAATATGACGGGAAAACCTATCCATTGTGACGAAATATGGCGAGGAATATACACAAATAACCCGCACATAAAAGAGAGAGGCTTACGACGACGTTTCGGTCAGTGTGACTTTGTCAATGGTCCAAGTCGGACCGAAACGTGGTCGTAAGCTTCTCTCTTTTATGTGCGGGTTATTTGTGTATCGTTCCAGTCACGGTATTGTGCCTTTTTGCTATTTATGTCAGGGAAACCTGCCTAGATCTATGGAATATGACAGGGCGATGGAATATGAGAGGGAAACCCGACTTGGGAAACAAAAATATAGGAGTGACCTATGTAACACTGTGCAAAGGTCACCAATGAATGTAAATTGCCCCATAAATCTTGCACAAGATAAACTACACAAGTTTTGAAATTTCTAAGTTGATCGAATACGTCATTCATGAATAATAAACAAAAATTTGTGATAAAGCAAACGAAAGATTTGAAAATTGTTCCCCAAAATAGGAAAGTGTCCTCTGGTTCAATTTAAAAATGCCATAAATGGGCGGATTTATATTTTTTCAGTTTGTTTTTCACATTTACTGTGCTTATAATTCTATGAAATCCCATAAAAAAATTTAAACCTCAATTCGATAAAAAATGCAAAAAATGGCAAATTGGCATCCAGACGGCTCAAAATTAATCCAAAAAACTTAAGATTGATTAATAATTGTGTTTGTGAGTTGATCAGAAGAGACATTCACTAGTTATTATAAGGGAAGCAATTTACTTAATAAAATTTGGGGAAATTTAAACTTAATAAAGATCAATTTTTAAAGACAAACTGTGTTTTAATAAAGTTCATCAATGATAAAAGTGTAAACGCATCAAAAAAATCAATCTCGAGTAACTGATCTGATTCCAAGTTTTTAAATTTCATTAAATTTCTAATTTTCATTTATTCAAAGTAAACAAATGTGTTATTATCTTTATTATACAATATTTTGTTATTAATAATGTGAAGACAATCAGAAGGAACATTCATTACTTATTGAAGGAAAAGTGAATATCATTATTCAGTCAATAAAACTGATAAACCAGGATTTACGTCAACCAAAACAGTGTGAGCCGTTTGGTCGGAAAACTAAACCATTGGCAAAAATTTGAAGCCGATCTGATGAGTCATTCTATAGTATTTCACAGACTTCGAAGATTCCAATTTTTATATTATTAACAATTTTATTACCACGACAAATTTCTCTGCAGGTAAAGCGAAGTAATAAGTAATTTCCTCGACTTAACTTTCTTCGGAAGTTCTTGCCACTCCTTAACTCTCTTCCGGAGCTCTTGCCGCTCCTCAACTCTCTTCCGGAGCTCTTGGGCCCCTCCTTTAAATCTCTTCCGAGCTCTTGCCACTCCTTAACTCTCTTCCGGAGCTCTGCCACTCCCTCAACTCTCTTGCGGGGCTCTTGCTGCTCCTCAACTCTCCCTTTCCCGGGGCTCTTGCCACTCCTCAACTCTCTTCTGGAGCTCTTGCCACCCTCAACTCTCTTCCGGAGCTCTTGCCACTCCTCAACTCTCTTCCGGAGCTCTTGCCACTCCTCAACTCTCTTCCGGAGCTCTTGCCACTCCTCAACTCTCTTCCGGAGCTCTTGCCACTCCCAACTCTCTTCCCGGGGCTCTTTCCACTCCTCAACTCTCTTCCGGAGCTCTTGCCACTCCCAACTCTCTTCCAGACTCTTTCCACTCCTCAACTCCTTCCAGAGCTCTTGCCACTCCTCAACTCTCTTCCGGAGCTCTTGCCCCTCCTCAACTTTCTTCCGAGCTCTTGCCCACTTTCCCCAACTTTCTTCCGGAGCTCTTGCCACTCCTCAACTCTCTTCCGGAGCTCTTGCCACTCTTCAACTCTCTTCCAGAGCTCTTGCCACTCCTCAGCTCTCTTCCGGAGCTCTTGCCACTCCTCAACTTTCTTCCGGAGCTCTTGCCACTCCTCAACTTTCTTCCGGAGCTCTTGCCCCCTCTTCCCAAATTTCTTCCGGAGCTCTTGCCACTCCTCAACTTTTTTCCGGGGCTCTTTTCCACTCCCCAACTTCTTCCGGAGCTCTTGCCACTCCCCAACTTTCTTCCGGAGCTCTTGCCACTCCCCAACTTTCTTCCGGAGCTCTTGCCACTCCCCAACTTTCTTCCGGAGCTCTTGCCACTCCCCAACTTTCTTCCGGAGCTCTTGCTACTCCCCAACTTTCTTCCGGAGCTCTTGCCACTCCCCAACTTTCTTCCGGAGCTCTTGCCCCTCCCCAGCTTTCTTCCAGAACTCTTGATACTCCTCAACTTTCTTCCAGAACTCTTGCCAATCCTCAAATGCTTTATTTCTAAAAAAAAAAAAAATACTTCTGGTTTCCTTTTTATGTTATTTTTCTCATCACTTCTGCAACGTAAGTTTCTCTAAGATTTTATTTGATTTATGAATCACAACAACTTTTAAAAAAAATTTAATCAAGTAAAAAATAGTTATGTTACCAGTTATTACAACGAAAATACCCCTTAAACATTAAGTATTCTTAATGGCATAAACATTAATGTTGAAGAAACAACATTGTGTGGTACACCCCTTCAAGGTAAATACATACTAACAATTAAACATCACAGTATATTACAATACAACATTAATTTTATAATTTTGCTAACATTTACACATCACAGAACATGACATTGTAATGTAGAATGTTAGTAAGTCGGAGACGCACTGACCAGTGGGTAACAGCCACCATATTAGTTGTCCATGTCAAGTGAACGAATATCCCTAGCTGCTAGTTTTTATTTTCATCCCATAATGTTTATAGTCCGTGGGGGGGGATAATATTTTATGATGGTCTAGAAGATGTTACGTAAGTGAAAATGTGAGAATAGAAAGAAATTAGTTAAACTCTTTAAAAATTTTTTATAAACTTTAAACTCCAAAAGATAATTCATGGTAGAGTTTTCTGTACCTGACCCCACAATGAATGTCTTCAACATGGCGAGAACCAACATTCTTCATCAGAATATTGAAATATATAAAGTTCCTGAATTCCCTAACTTGAGGAATCTGATTTTTTCAACCCACAACTTCTCGACTTATTTTGAAAACACAAACATAATTTTAACAACCGTGAGGGGGACGCATATATAAATGGTTACAAATTTGAGTACATATGTGCGTGTGGTATAGTGGACATGTGTGTGTGGTGTGTGTGTTGTGTTGTGTGTGTGTGTGTGTGGGGTGTGTGTGTGTGTATGTGTGTGTGTGTGTGTGTGTGTGCGTGTGTGTGTTGGTGTGTCGTGTGGTGTGTGTGGGTGTTGTCTGTGTGTGTGTGCGTGTGTGTGTGTGTGTCTGTGTGTGTGTGCGTGTTTTGTGTGTGTGGGGGGGTGTGTGTGTGTGTATGTGTGTGTTAGTTAGTTAGTTTTCATTTTGTCCGGGCACATGTCAGTTAAACACTAGCCTGTTGTGTGAGGTTTGTGTGTGTATAGTGTGGTGTGTGTGTGTTGTGTGTGGGGTGTGTGTGTGTTTTGGGGTGTGGGGTGTGTGTTTTGTGTGTGTGTGTGTGGGGGTGTACTCACCTAATTGTGGTTGCAGGGGCCGAGACTCAGCTTCTGGCCCCGCCTCTTCACTGATCGCTACCAGGTCCTCTCTCTGCTTCCTGCCTCCACTACATCACTTGCTAGGCTATGTGTGTGTGTGTGTGTGTGTGTGTGTGTGTGTGTGTGTGTGTGTGTGTAAGTACACTCACCTAGTTGTGGCTGTAGGGGTCGAGTCATAGCTCCTGGCCCTGCCTCTTCACTGGCTGCTACTGGATCACTCTCCATTCACCATGAGCTTTATCATACCTCTGCTTAAAGCTATGAATGGATCCTGCCTCCACTACATACCTTCCCAAATTATTCCACTTCCAGACTACTCTGTACTGAAAAAACTTCCTAACCCCGTATTCTCTTGTCTTCAACTTCCAACTGTGCCCCTTTTGTGTGTCCCACTCTGGAACATTCGTTTCGCCCCCCTTGTCAATTCCTCTCATATTTTATATCCGTTATCATGCCCCCCCTAACTCCCCCCTGTCCCCATGTCGTCACGGATTTCCCTTAACCTTTTCTCGTACACATCCCTTAGCAGGGACTAGCTTTTTGGGAAACCCTTTTGCACTTTCTTTTTTTCTTTCGTCTTGCTAGGTGTGGGTCCAAACTTTGCCGCAAACCCAATATGGGCCAACTACTCGTGTAGGGGGGCCGAACGATCCTTATTAAATGTCGGAATGCGTTCTGATTTTGCTGGCCATATCATCATATTTTTTGGGTGAGACGCCTGGGAGATGTGCCTGGTTTTAACTCCCCCCGATCTTTTTTCCTTGAGTGAGGTTTGTATCCCCTGGCCCCCTAGCGTACTCTGCTGCAGTTTTCTTTGCCCTTTCCAAATTTTCATGATTTTTGCATTTGTGGGGTTAACCCCGGGGAGCCATTGCGGGACCAGGTCTGCACCCTGTCCAGATCCTTTGTACTTCTCCCGGCCCCTCGGGGAAAAATTTCTTCTCATCAATTTCAGATCATCGAAAACGGGAATTCGGAGTCTATTCCCCCCGTCATGTTGTTCACAAATACCAAAAACACAAGGTCCAGTTTGACCCCTGTGGAACCCCCACCGTTACGGGTGCCCACTCTGACCCCTTCGCGCGTACCATGACTCGCGCTGCCCTTCCTGACAAGTTTTCTCTGTCCATTTATCGTCTTCCGTTACCCCTGCTTGGTCCCCAGTTTTTGCACAAAATCTGTTTTTGGAACTGGGGTGGGGTGTGTGTGTGGTGTGTGGTGGTGTGTTTTTTGGATTACGAGCATATTATGTCGAGGCGATCATGTGTTTTACAATCATGTGGTTGTGGTGAGAGAGAGCGTGTGCGTTGTTTTGTACTGTTCTCCTACAAAAAAAAAGCACACGCCGGGTTTTGGAAATGCGCAACAGTGTGAAAAAAAAGTGTGTCATAAGAAAATTTATTTAGGTGCAGGACACATACTGCAGTTCACAATTATTATCAAAATAAAATTTAAATTAACCCGGGAAAACCCAAAAAGTCAGACAAAGAAACTTATTTCCTTTTCCCGGACTCTTGTAACTGCTCGTTTTTACATAACATAAGCCCAAAAAACGAATAAAAACAAAAAAATTTAAACACTTTTTATAGTTCTGGGGGAGGGGGACATAGAGTTTAATGCACGAACATTCTCCACACAGAAAAAACATTAAAAAACACCTTAAACTTTGATTAAGTACAATAAATATATATTAATGTAGATAAAATTGTATAAAAATAAATAGAACCCCCAAAAATTTTTCATTGAGTGCCACCTTGGTGGCCGAACGGACGGCACTTGGATCGTCTCTGACATACGGTCCGCTGTTTTGGGGTTTTTACTGGACCAGTTTTCTGCGTGCCCCTCCTGTAATTCCCCCCCACCTGGAAAGTCCACCGTAGCCCACTAGACAAGGCCCGTTCTCATCTGCAAATCACGGGGGGTCTACTGCTTCGGGATACAAACCGGGGGAAAGGCTGAGACGGGTATATACCCTGGGAAGTGGGGAAAGGGGAAGCATTGGGGGGCCCACGGAGGGATTCCTGAAACATGGACCTGGGAAAAGGGGAAAAATACCTGGAAAGAGGGGAAGGGGGGATATCTGAGGGGGACAATAACCCCTAACAGGCCCGGGGAAAGTCGGGGGAGACGGGTTGTTGGGGCAACCTGGGAAGGGAAAGGAGAATTCTGGGGCGGACAGATGGACTCCGGGACATATAACCGGGAAAGCATCAAGAACCAGAAAGTGGGTGGGGCCTTTAAAGACAACCCACGGGCCCCACGGGAAAGGGTCTGGAAACTCAAAGAAAACTCTGGGGCTGACAGTGGTCGCAATTCCGATTTCTCAAAAAAAAAAAAAAAAACCCCCTTTTAAATTTTTGGGAAAGCAGAGCTTAGGGGGGGGGGGGGTTTAATTTTTTTTCAAAACATTTTCACATTTTTTTAAATTATAATATATATTATATAATATAAAATATATATATATATAATATATATATATATATATATATATAAACGCTAATCTTTTAAATTTACGTTTAGGAGTTTTTAAATTATTTTAACCAGTCTCGTGGTTGAGGTAAAGTTTGAATCCAAAGCTCTCCTTAGTATTTCCTGCATCTGTCACCCCCTGTCACGCTAGCATGGCATCCTCAAATAGGTTTACGGGGGACTTTTACAACCACATGTTAGGAGGAACCTATAGGTCCCATAAAAGGAAGGGTTGGGGGATTATAGGTACCCTTGAAAAAAAAGTGGGAGAGGGGGGCAAATTTTCTTATGCAGCAAAAAATAAATTCAAATAGGTTATCTTAAAAATTCAAGCTGGTTGGAAAATTTCTTAACTTTATATTCACAACAAGTAGATCTGAAACAGAACACGTCGAGCACGTTGAAGTGGTTCAAATTTTAATAAACTGTTGATTAGAAACAGAACATTTGATCTTGAACAAACATTCATTGAACATCCACATGAAACACTAAACTTTTTTCTCATCCAATAAGACAATGTGAGTCCTGTTTATATAATGGGAGGGTTGTGGATTGTGGTGGTGAATGTTTGGGGATTTGTGATGGATGGTTGACAACGAGTTGGGGTGAGGGATATTTACAATGTTTTTGACTTGAGGGAATTTTGTTTTTGGGGTTTATGGGGGATGATAGTGAGTTTGGTTTAGGGATTTTTGATAGGATTTGTGGTGAGGAGGGGTTATGGCAATTTTGGCTATACATGGATATGGTCGGGGTGAAGGGATATTTTTAGAGTGATTGGGTGAGGTTTTATTGGATTTAAAGTGATGGATGGTTGAGGTGACTGGGGGATGGAGGCTGATGATTAAGGTAATGGGTAGTTTTTTGGGAATTTGTGGTGATGGATGGTTTTTAGTGAGTTAGGATTTTGAATGGTTATATGATTAGGATTTTGAAAGGTTTATAGTGAGTTTGGGAAGAATGGTTGATGATGAGTTTAAAAAATTCATGTTTAAATGAGTGAAATTTTTTAGAGTTAATGAAATTTTCAATAATGGGTAGTTAATGAAATGCTTGTTAATTTTTTGGCCACAATGCAAAACACAGAATAAATTATGCTGAAATAATATTTTGTGGGAATTGTGTTAGTCACCTCAGGCTGTTGCTTAAGTTGCTAATGTTTCATTTTGGTTTTTCTTGATTTTATGAGATCAAATTCCTTTTAAACCAAACCAATATCCTAATCCCATACCCCAAACCCTATATCCCATACCAGATCATCCTTAATCCCATCCCGATCATCCTTTTATCCCATACCAGATCACCTTATATCCCATTCCAGATCATCCTTTAACCCATACCAGATCATCCTTTTTTCCCACACCAAACTCCCGAAAACCAGAAAATAAAAATATTTTACCCTTCCCGATATTTATAATAAATCTCCCTTTTATTCTAAATCATCCTTATATCCCTACCACACCTTATATCCCCCTACCAGATATCCTAATCCAACAGTCTCCTTTTTCCATCCAATCATCCTTAATCCCCTACCCAAACACCTTTTCCCAACAATTTTCCCTTTTTCCCATCCCCGATCATCCTATATTCCCCTACCGATCATCCTTTACCATCCAATCATCCCATATCCATACCCGATCACCTTAATCTATACCAATCACCTTATATCCCATACCAATCATCCTTAACTATCCAGACTCCTTAATCCCATACCAGTCATCCTTATACTATACCAATCATCCCTTTTTCCCTACCAATCATCCTTATTCCCATCCCCGATCATCCTTATATCCCAACCAGATCTCCTTTATCCCCTCCAACATCCTTATATCCCATACCGATCTCCTTTTATCCCTCCAATCATCCTTATATCCATACCAAACACCTTTTATCCCCTACCCGATCATCCTTTATCTCATACCAATCATTTTTATATCCCATACCAATCATCCTTTTATTCCCCATCCCCCAATCATCCTTTTATCCCATACCCAAACATCCTTAATCCCCTCCCAGACATCCTTATATCCCACCCAGATCTCCTTAATCCCCTACCACATCATCCTCATATCCCCCTACCACATCACCTTATATCATTTTAAACCCCCCCTCTTTTGATTAATTTATATCACTGCATCTTTAAAAAAGTTTTCCAAAAAAAAAATATTTTTAAATTAGCATTTCTCCAAAAAAATTTACAACTTTTTAAATTGCTATAATCTCACATTTCACTACGACGTAACTCAAAAAACAAACATTAATATTTTTTAGGAATAAACATTAAGAATAAAGAAAAACTTGTGGTCAGACCCCAAGGGATATATATGTAACAATATACAGCACAGTAAATTCAAAGACAATAAATTGAAATATAGACGACACCAGACCATGACAGTGACGAGAGTCGTACTGACCCTGTACAGGAAGCCGACTGACATGTACAGGGGAAACGTACTGACCAGTGTCAGGAGATCGTCTGACCGTGCAGGAATCCACTGACCGTGGCGGAGATCGTACTGACCATGTCAGGAAGCGACTGACCAGTGGCAGGAAGTCGTACTGACCATTTTGCAGGAGAGTCGTACTGACCCTGTGCGGAGAGTCGTACTGACCGTTACAGAAACACACAATTTCTTTTAAATATGAAAAGTTAAGAAGTGAAAAAGTTAGAAAAAAAAAACTTTCCCCTTTTTTTTTAAACATTTTTTTAGTTAAACTTTACTTCCATAAATAATTTTATGAGTGTCTTTTTTACTTTTTTCCAAAATGTCTCAAACTAGTCACTTTTTACACCTTTCAAAAGAATTCTTTAAAATGTCAAAAATTAAAATTCCCATCAGAAAATAAAAATATAAAATTCCTGGGTTTTTAAAACATGAGCAATCTATTTTTTTGCCTCCAACTTTTCCATTTAATATGAGAAAAACAAAAATTTTTAAAAACCATACGGAGGCGTGGTGTGTGGGGTGGTGTGTGTGTGTGTGGGGTGTGTGGTACGTGTGTGCGGTTGTGTATTCGGTTTCTGTGTGTGTATGTATGTGAGTTGGTGTGTGGTGTTGGGGTGGGTAGTGTAGTACGGGGGTGTGGTGTGTGTGCATGTGTATGTACGGGTTGTGTGTTGTTGTGTTGTACTCACCTGTTGTACCACCCATTGGTTGCGGGTCGAGTCCGGGTCCGGCCCCCCCCTCACTGATCCTAATAGGTCACTCTCCTGACCGGAGCTTTATCAACCTCTGCTTTAAACTATGTATTATCCTGCCTCCACTACATCGCTTCCCCCAAAATAATCCCTTCTGACTACTCTGTGGGGGGGTCTTTTAAATCCCTGTAATTCATCTGTGTCTTTAGCTTCCAACTGTGTCCCCTTGTTACTGTGTCCAATCTCTGGAACACCTGTCTTTGTCACCTTGTCAATTCCTCTCAGTATTTTGTATGTCGTTTATCATGTCCCCCCTATCTCCCCCTGTCCTCCAGTGTCGTCAGGTTAAATTTCCCTTAACCCTTCCTCGTGGACATACCTCTTAGCTCTGGGACTAGTTTTGTTGCAAACCTTTGCACTTTCTCTATTTTCCCTTTTACGTGCTTGGCTAGGTGTGGTTTCAAACTGGGGCCGCATACTCAAGGTGGGCCTAACGTACACGGTGTACAAGGTCCTGAATGATTCTTATTAAGATTGTGTGTGTGTGTGTGTGTGTGTGTTGTGTGTGTGTGGTGGTGTTTTGTGTGTGTGTGTGTGTGTGTGTATGTACGTGTGTATGTGTGTGTGTATGTGTATGTACGTTTGTGTGTGTGTGTAGTACTGTGGTGTGCATGTACGTGTGTGTGTGTGGGGGTTTTGTGGTGTGTGTGGTGTGTGTGTATGTGTGTGTGTATGTGTGTGTGTTTGTGTGTGTGTGTGTGTCTGTGTGTGTATGTGTGTGTGTGTGCGCGCGCGCGCACGTGCGTTGTTTTGTGTGTGTATGAATGATGGTGACCACGTAGGCTGCCGTTGAAGAAATGTGCAAATGAGCGTGAAAATAAGTGTAAGTTTATTTAGGTACAAATATACATGAATAGTTACACAAATGATCATGCACAGTAACATATGCTTAAATTACCCAGGATAACCTAAATACGTTGGACAAAATGATATATTTCCATTGTGCGCGGCGCTTGTAACCCACTGCGCGTCTTGCAGATATATAGGATAAATAACCAAATGAAAATAAGAAGTTCAACACTTATTAAAGTTCTCGTGGACGTGGACAAACACACTAACAAACGAGCTCTCATAAACATACACAAAAACATTCACAAACACATTTAAACTGCTAATTAAGTACAAAAATCTTATATTTAATGTAGAAAAATTGTATGATATAAATAGAACTTCCAAAATTTCATTGAGTAGCCAGGCCTTGGTGGCCGAACTGGACGGTAGCTTGGCTGAGTCTGGCTGATCTACGATCTAGACTGTCTTGGTGGGTGTAATTACAGGACGCAGATTTCTGCGTGTCCCCTCCTGTAATTCCATCCACCTGGACAGTCTCTACCGTAGACCAGCCAAACAAGGCCTCGTTCTCATCTGGCTAGATCACCGAGGGTGGCTGAGCTGACTTCGGGATAGATAACCTGGGGAAGGCTGAGACTGGAAGATATCCTAAGGAAAGTGAGGAAGGGGAGACATCCGGGGGCCCACGGATGGATTCCTGGACACATGGACCTGGGAAAAGCGAGAACACCTTGGGGAAGTGGGGACAAGAAGCGGACAAGAGGGACTTCTGGTCACATGGACCTGAGAAAGAAGTAGATACTGGTTACAAAGGCAGACCTTGGGAAAGTGGGGAAGGGAGAATATCTGAGGGGACACAGATTGACTCCTGGACACATGGACCTGGGAAAAGCTAGAACACCATGAGGAAGTGGGGAAGGGGGAATATCTGAAGCGGACAAGAGGGACTCCTGGTCACATGGACCTGGGAAAGAAGTAGATACTGGTTACAAAGGCAGACCTTGGGAAAGTGGGGAAGGGAGAATATCTGAGGGGACACAGATTGACTCCTGGACACATGGACCTGGGAAAGAAGGAGATAATGGTTGCAAAGGCAGACCTTGGGAAAGTGGGAAAGGGAGAACATCTGAGGGGACACAGATGGACTTCTGGACACATGGACCTGGGAAAGAAGGAGATACTGGTTACAAAGGCAGACCTTACGAAAGTGGGGAAGGGAGAATATCTGAGGCGCATAGATGGACTCCTGGACACATTGACCTGGGAAAGAAGGAGACACTGGTTACAAAGGCAGCCCTTTGGGGAAAGTGGGGAAGGGGAATATCTGAGGCGGACAGTGGATTCCGGAACATGGACCTGGGAAAGAAGGAGATACTGGTTGCTGAGGCAGACCGGGGGGGGGGGGGGGAGAATATCTGAGGGGACACAGATGACTCCGGACACATTGGACGGGAAAGGAGAATGGTTGCTGAGGCAGACTTGGAAGTGGGAAGGGAGAATATCGGGGGCGGACAGAGGGACTCCTGGACACATGGCCCTAAAGAGGAGATACTGTTACAAAGGCGACTTGGAAAGTGGGGAGTGAAACATCTGAGGGACCGATGGACCCTGACACATGGACAGGGAAAGAAGATACTGGTATAAAGGCAGACTGGAAATGGGAAGGGAGAATATCTAGGCGTACAGATGGACTCCTGGAACTGGACCTGGGAAAAGAAGGAGATACTGGTTACAAGCAACCTTGGAAAGTGGGGAAGGAGAAATCTGAGGGACACAGATTGACTCCTACCACATGACCTGGAAAAAGAGATACTGTTGCTGGGGCCCAGACCTTGGAAGTGGGAAGGGAGAATATCTGCGGCGACAGATGGTTTCCCTGGACACATGGACCTGGAAGAAGGACACTGGTTTACAAAAGGCAGACCTTGGTAAGTGGGGAAGGGAGAATATCGGGGGGGAACAGAGCACTCCTGGACACATGGAACCTGGAAAGGAATACGTTGCTGAGCAGATCTTGGAAATTGGGAAGGGAGAACGTCTGAGGGGACACAGATGGACACATGGACCTGAGGAAAGCATCAAAAACACAGCACAGGTGGACCTTAAAGACGAACCACTGGCCTCCACGTAGCAAGGTCTGGCAACTCAGAGATAACTCTGAGGCTGACAGTGGTCGCAAATATTAATAACAATTTTGATTTCTTAGCATTTCGGGCATTTCGGGAAAGCTTAAGTTTTTTATTATAGATGTGTAGGATGATGTCGAAAAATTAACACACTTATGCAACGTATGGGAATCTTTATTGAAGAAACGTTTCGCCACTACGAAGCCGGAAGGAATAAGGATAGGAGGAGTTTGAGGTAATCAGTCCCTCACAGCATAGGGCCAAACAGGTGACTTATATACTGCAGGGGAAGCAGCAGGAGGCGGGATCACAGTGTGACCATCCACTAGTGGAAGTAGGCCCTTCGTCCGAAGGTTAGACAAGTGTTCAAACCTTGTCTAAACTCTCCAGACTGAAGAAAAGGTATTTGGAAAGAACTTAAAATCTTCATGTATCCTCTGATAAAATGAAATATAAATGATATATAAAATGATATTAAAATGATATATAAAAAAATATCTAAAAATGTTTTAGATGTAGTATAAGAAAGTCGCATAATTGATGGGATGATGCAATTGGGATGATGATGAGATTGATGGGATGAATGTGAGTGATGGTATGTGATTGATGGTGATAATATGATTGATGGCGATGATGTGTTTGGTGATGATGTGTTTTGATGGAAAATATGCGTGAATGACATCATCAAATGAATGGTTTGAAAACCGACAAGTTGAAGAATTGAGATACTTATGCAACGTATGGAACTTTACTGAAGAACTTTTCGCCACACAGTGGCTTAAATCAGTCCAAAAACAAAGTCGGTTTTTCGAAACCATTCATAAACACTGTCAGACACTACAACTCATGGGATTTTGATACAGAGAATTCTTCAACACTTATCCAACCCTTAGGACGACGATCTATTTTACACTAGTGGCAGGTCCCACTGGTGATCCCGCCTCCTCCTGCTTACCTAACGTGACTGCAGTAAAATAAGCCACCTCTTTGGCCCTATGCGTACTTCCTACAAGAATGATGGATAAACCCATATCGACTCCGGGCCCTGTGGGACTAAATTACCTCAAACTCATCCTCTCCTTATACCTTCCTGCTTTGTATTTGACTGATGAAGTCACTGTATGGCGAAACATTTCTTCACTAAAGATTCCCATACGTTTCAATGTTTTCAAATCTTCAACTTGTCGGTTTTCAAACCATTCATTGGATGATGTCGTTCACACATATCATCACCATCAATCCCCATCATCATCAAACACATCATCACCATCAATTATGCGACTTTCTTATACTACCATCTAAAACCTTTTTGTGAAAGAATGGGGATACAATACCGACAAGATGAATTAAGACACATGTGCAACATCTGGCTATCTTTATTGTAGACGTTTCGCCATCCAGTGGCTTTATCAATACAAATTCTGGGGTATAACTTGTCCCGGAATTTGTATTGGTAAAGCCACTGGATGGCGAAACGTTTAACAATAAAGATACTCAGATTTGCACAAGTGTCTTAAAACCTTTTTATATATATTTTTTATATATCAAGGCTTATCCCTTTTATCATTGTATCAGAGGATACATGAAAAATTTAACTTCATTTCAACTACCTATTCTTCAGTCTGGAGAGTTGAGGTAAGGTTACAATACCAACACTATGGTCACGCTATCTTCAAAGAATATGAAAGATCATGATTTTGCTTAATTTTTAATTTTTGATGTATGCAGAACATGTCTGGGCAATGTTATCTTTGTCGCCATCCTCCGCACCGGATTAACAACATAAACTTAGTCCCTTCTGTGTATTTTCACCTAACTGGGTGAATTTGGGTTTAGATATTCCTACAAGGAATAGAGAGGGTCGCTAATTGTAAATAGACGAGATCTTCATCAAACTTACAGAAATTTTTGTAAATCACATTTTAATTTTTTGTTATTTTATTCAGAGCAAAAAGGGAATAGCTACTTAAAAACAGCAGAAAGGACGAAGAGAGTGTAGTGTGGACCGGTGAGAGTGTAGTGTGGACCTGGTGATGTAGTGTGGACCTGGTGAGTGTAGTGTGGACCTGGTGAGTGTGTAGTGTGGACCTGGTGAGAGTGTAGTGTGGACCTGGTGAGAGTGTAGTGTGGACCTGGTGAGTGTGTAGTGTGGACCTGGTGAGTGTGTAGTGTGGACCTGGGAGTTTTAAATGTTGGACCCGGTGAGAGTGTAGTGTGGACCTGGTGAGAGTGTAGTGTGGACCTGGGGAGAGTGTAGTGTGGACCTGGTGAGTGTAGTGTGGACCTGGTGAGAGTGTAGTGTGGACCTGGGGAGAGTGTAGTGTGGACCTGGTGAGAATGTAGTGTGGACCTGGTGAGTGTAGTGTGGACCTGGTGAGAGTGTAGTGTGGGCCTGGTGAGAGTGTAGTGTGGACCTGGTGAGTGTGTAGTGTGGACCTTGTGAGAGTGTAGTGTGGACCTGGTGAGTGTGTAGTGTGGACCTGGTGAGTGTAGTGTGGACCTGGTGAAGTGTAGTGTGGACCTGTGAGAGTGTAGTGTGGACCTGGTGAGAGTGTAGTGTGGACCTGGTGAGTGTAGTGTGGACCTGGTGAGAGTGTAGTGTGGACCTGGTGAGTGTAGTGTGGACCTGGTGAGAGTGTAGTGTGGACCTGGTGAGAGTGTAGTGTGGACCTGGTGAGTGTAGTGTGGACCTGGTGAGTGTAGTGTGGACCTGGTGAGTGTAGTGTGGACCTGGTGAGTATAGTGTGGACCTGGTGAGAGTATAGTGTGGACCTGGTGAGAGTATAGTGTGGACCTGGTGAGTGTAGTGTGGACCTGGCGAGTGTAGTGTGGACCTGGTGAGAGTGTAGTCTGAACCTGGTGAGAGTGTAGTCTGGACCTGGTGAGTGTAGTCTGGACCTGGTGAGTGTAGTGTGGACCTGGTGAGAGTGTAGTTTTGACCTGGAGAGAGTGTAGTGTGGACCTCGTGAGAGTGTAGTGTGGACCTGGTGAGAGTGTAGTTTTGACCTCTTGAGAGTGTAGTGTGGACCTCGTGAGAGTACAGTCTGGACCTGGTGAGAGTGTAGTGTAGATCTGTTGAGAATGTAGTGTGGACTTAGTAAGAGTGTAGTGTGGACCTGGTGAGAATGTAGTGAGGACATGGTGAGAGTGTAGTGTGGACCAGGTGAGAGTGCAGTGTGGACCTGGTGAGAGTGTAATGTGGGCCTGGTGATAATGGAGATTGAACCTGGTGTGAGTGTAGTGTGGACCTGGTGAGAGTGTAGTGTGGACCTGGAGAGAGTGTAGTGTGTACCTGGTAAGAATGTAGTCTGGACCTGGTGAGTGTAGTGTGGACCTTGTTACAGGGCTGAGTAAGCCTTCACAAGTGGCGACCTTGCCAGGATCAACTCTACAGAATCAAGATTCAACTCCATCTCGAATCTACAATTCGAACTTCAACGCTGCATACCACAAACGGTTACCACCAGCCATGAGTAATCATTCTCTATGGTAGGACTACAGTACAGGTATTTAAAAGATTCGGTGATTGTTATAGTCTCAATTTATTGTAAGTCAAGTCAGGCAGGATATAATATTTAATTCTGCCACCTAATTGTGTGTGAGCTTGAAACACTTTGGAAGGATTAGACTCTAGGGACCCAAGATTTTTCCAGTGACCACTTGTTCATTGAGCCTCTTTAATTATATCAAGAAACTGTCCTAGACACTCTTGAGTTGTTCGGTGAGAAAGAATGGATGGTCAAGGGACCCATTCTACTTGCTGTTTGCTCTTAGTCCGCAGAGAACCCTTCGTTTCATTAATACATATTGTTTTTAATTGAAGCAGGGATCGACCCCTTTGGTTGATTTTACAGTTGAGCGGAGCAGGAATTCGAACCTCATTTTTCTTTAATACCAGTTTCATTTCCCCTGATGGGGGGAGTTTTAAGTTATGCTTGCAAGCATGGATGAATACCAGATTTTGGATGAATGCTGTGAAGTAAGTTAGAATAACAGGGAAAAATTTAGAATCTTTCCATTATCTAAAATCCAGGAAAGACATTGAAAGAGAGAGAATAGAAAGAGAAAGAGAAGACAAAAAGGAGCGGAAAGACTTGATCGGGAAGAAGAAATAGAGTACGTGAGGAAAAAGTAAATTAGGGAACTTGAGGAAAAGAGCAAAGGTCAGAGAATATGAGTTAAGGGAGAGAGAAAAGGATCGCGAGCTCGAACAAGCTCGCCTTGACTTAGCGATAAAAAGTTAATTTTCTCACAACCGCAATTAATGAAGAGTAATGGAACAACGGTGCAGCTAGTGCACATATTCCCAACACCCTATTTACCTCCCTTCACAGAGGGGAAACATAACTTCATACATTATCCGGTTTGAAAATACCGCGTCCCTCCGGTGAAATGCCTGCTGACACCGGGCTACCAGGTTAGGAAATTTATTTACGTAACCGCCTTGAATAGCTATGCAACTTGTCGCAGATATCATATGTAATTATAACGTACTTAAGAAGGCGCTCCCTTAAAGCAGATCAAAAACAACAAATTCTACCGGAAAGATTTCAGGTATGCCACCTTATACAGCCTGGCCAGAACTTTTCAGCAGCTACAGGTAACATCTCTTTCGTTATTCGACTTTTGGATAGAGAGAGTTCAGGATTTTGATCACAGTTATGAATCTCTTAGAGACTTCATGGTTGCTGACCAGTTCCTGACAGCTCCTTCCCCACCAGATAACGAACAATCATCAGAGAACGTAACCTGATTAAGGCTGAGGAAGTGCTGGAGGCTGCTGTATGCTTGAGGCTCACAATTCCTATAAAGACACTAAAGGGATCGAACCCAAAGGGCAAGGGTTCATCAGACCTTAAGAAATCAAAGCATCTAGTGGAAAGTAAAAATGACTTCTTTTATTCCTGTTGTCCATTTGTGTGGTGTTAAGGACATAAACGTCCAGATTGTCCTTCTAAGAAGTCCAAAAGTTGAAGAGTTTTAAAAAGAACTGTAATGACCAAGCACCCTTCTGTTCAGAACAGTTTAATGGACTTAATGTATCTACCATTTTACGAGACACTGGATGCACATGTATAGTCATTTCGAGAAGCTGTTCCCTCACTAAAGAAACTCATTCCTCTGCTATATAACTTTCAGCTACTCGTGTGCCGTACGGACCTTTTCCTACCATCCTTGGTATATTAGGGTCTAAATGTTCCACAGTTGGTCGGAAGCCGTACGAGCTCCCATTACTTCGTGCTCGTACGAATAGGTAATGTAAAAGGTGCATTCTTCCTCTGATGTTGACCTTCATCACCAAAATGGACATAAGTGTTGTCAGATCCTCTGCCTGTAGAGTCGAGAAGTCCCCTCGAAAGTCAGATGAACAATGTCCTCGGGAGATGCATGTGGGAGTAAAAACCATGATGCTACCTCTCGAAAGCGGGAAGTAGGATCACCGGTTCACTTGTAGATGAAAGTGAAAGGTATCACCTCCGATACCGATACGCATAATTGTCTTGACTAGGGCGCGACCAAGGCCCTGCTCTCCTACTGTCCATCCTTTGATTTTTTTTTCCCTGACTTTAAGCCTTTAGATGTATCGAAGGACTCCTTGTGTCCTATTTACAACGTAAGTGCCCTTCTCTGTCAGAAGTCCATCAATGCCCAAACAAAAATCAAGTATCGAAAGGGACAAACTATTTATATAAATTTGAATATAACAAGGGTATCTGTAGCAATCATATTCAAATTAAGTTCAGAATGAATAGACTAATCCATCTCATTTGTTCCAATCAATGCAGAGAGACCGTTTGCTTAAAATGGCTCATGACCTTCCAATGACCGGACATTCGAGCATCGTAAAACCTTAAAAAATTAGGGGGGGGGGAAAAAACCTATTTTTGGCCAAAAATGTCCTCAGATTTCACTACCGATTGTTGATCGGTAACGTTGCCAACTGTCACCCTCCTGAGTACCAGGCGAGTACCTATGGTCAAAATGCCAACTTTACGCCTTTGAAAGAGTAGCTATTGACATCGTTGGTCCTTTATCTCCACGTTCATCTGGGGACATAGATAATATTAACATTAGTTGATTAATGCGTCGAAGTTTTCCCCTAAGCCGTTCCCTTAAAGACCATAACTACTACAGAGTTGGCCTGACTCTTTTGTCCATCTTCTCCAGAGTGGGCATGCCTAGAGAAATTTTGTCTGACCGTGGGACACATTCACATCTTGTCTAATGCAACATCTATACCACTTCTGGGAGGAAGCCTCTCATTCACCACTCCCTAATCATCCCATCTGTAATGGAAGATTGAGCGCCAGCATCGTTTCTCAAGTCCATTTTAAGGAAACTTTGCTCCTTAAACCTAAGGACGTCATCGTTACTACCCTGTCTTTGTTTGCCATAGGGAAGTTCCAGTGACTCTTTGGTTGTTCATCACCTTTTGAACTTCTCTATGGTAGACAGGCCAAGGTCCACTGTCCCATACCTTCATGACTTATAGACCTAATGAGAGGTAAATGCTGAGTTCAGTCTTATTTACCAGTTGCTCATTGACCTTAGAATCCAAACTTGAGGAGAACCTCTGACATAGTTTCGAAAAACTAAGCTTGTCAATGGACCGTACAAAACCTATTTTGATTACAAAGTCAAGGAGAATTTTAAAGTAGAGATCAGTTCTTGTACTTTTGCCCTATCAAGTCCAAATAAATATTATAGCATGGAAAGGGTACCTTATAAAGTATTAAAATTTGTGGAAAGTTGACTACCCTCATAGAAGTCAAGGGGAAACCTAAGCTTTAATCATATCAACAACCTTAAGAATATTACCGAAGACATTCGGTTAACTGCCGTAATAACTTTGTCTTAGTTCATTTTTCCACACAACTTGATAGACAACTGAAGAATGAAAGTGTGCTAATTGACACCTCTAACTTAGACCATGATAACACATGACCGTTGGTGACTCTTGACCAATCGGATGCACCAACATTAATATTAATGAATCTTTGGGCTACCATAAAGAGACATAACGACTTCAATGTGTGAGTAACTTTTCAGGCTCTTTACTGATATTCCAGTGTTACCTCCACGGTAGTCCATAAGTTTGACTTAGTGACGGACAATCCTATCAAACGAAAATTATACCCAGTTCCAGTTCACCTTAGGGATTGCATTTGACCGAGATGTAGACAAATTATTAAAACTAAAGATCATTGACTTCAGTAATCTTCAATATTGTCACCAGTGTCATGGTTAAGAAGGAGGATAATTCATATAACTTGCTTTGACTTCAGAGGCGTAACTCGGTGGATGCAGAGCTTATGCCCTTAAATAAAAAGAAATTAGCGAACTTTACACAAATTTTATGACGCACCTTCTTTTCAAGAGATTGATATTGCACAGCATATCAATCAAGTAATGTTTAGATCCTTCTCTAAGCAGTACACCGCTTTGTCCTACACACCAAGATTTCTGATGCAATATAGAACTATAGCCCTAGGTTTGGTAACAGCCTGTGCTACCTACGGAGACTGATGAAGATAAGGTCTTGGGTAATATGCCCAAATGTTTGCAGTTTTATTTTATAACATTTACGTATGTCATCTACGAGGGGCGAACCTATCCAAACATTAACATCAGTTTTTTTGCGTAGGTATACGCTCACATGGCCTCACTGCCAAGCCGAAGAAATGCTTCCTTGGTATAACAAGATTAGATATCATGGGCTGATTACTTCATCTTAAAACACTCTGCAGCCTCTCCCCGTAAGATCAAAGCTTTATTAGAATTTAAATTCCCCAAAACCAAAGAGGGGACTCATGCGAAGCATTTCTTGATTCTGTAAATTTTTATGCACGTTTAGCCGAACCTTACTGCTCTTACAGGCATCGTAACAGACTTCCTTAAAAAGTCTGTGAAGGAACCTCTTGAACTTTTCCGACGTAGCTCGGAAAAGTTTAATGAGATTAAACGCAATCTTTCGAAAGACGCCTATACTAAGATTCCAGATATTAATAAAACATTTTGTGTGAAACTGAAATCCTCCAATACTGCTTAGGTGCGGTGTTACTACAATACCAGGATGGGAATTTCCTTCCCTGTATGCGTCTAAGCCGGAACTCCTTCCCGCAGAATCAAGATACTCCACAATAGAAAAGGAAAGTTTAGCCCTTTGTGTAGGGTTATCTCAAACTTAAATTGTATTTGCTGGGAAAAGAATTCATTTTAGAAACGGACCATACAAACCTTTGAAGAGATCCAGTAGAAACTTTTAAGGGAACCAACAGTCGCCTCTGAGGTGGACATTGCACTCCAGCTTGTTAAAGTTCCATATTGTGTATATCAAGGTTCATCCAAGTAGTTCTCTGACGGTTCAGTCGCGGACAGTCAGTAGAAGATTTGTTGCCTTATTACGCGTCTTCCATAGTGTATAGAAACGTTTTCCTCACCTATTCTTCTTAGACTCGTTGCCTATAAGACTGGTATGGGAAGTGTGAGGGAAAAGTGCAATGATAGGAGTAGAGATATAGTAACGATAGTTCATGCCGGCTACTAGTTAAGGTAGGGTAAGTCAAGCTCCCGTTTTTCCCGCCTTTTTTCCCCCCTCCCTGAAAGTGAGAGTTTGCTGCCCGCTGCTTGTTTAAGAGTAGTCAATCGAGCTCCCGCTATCCCGTCCCCCCCTCTTTCCCCCCCCCCCCGAAAGGTGACGTGTGGGGCTCTGGTTAAACAGTAAATCAACTGACTTCGACTCACAGCTCCAACACTACTCCTTGGATGACAAGTGAGGGTCACCTGCAAATCAACGAGAAGAACAGGAGACGGACTAACGTCCTTGAGACGTCCCCATTTTTAGATTTAAATTACCTGCACCGTATGAAAATTCAGACTAACCCCACATCATTGCAGCGGTAAAGAACCTGCTTTCCGGTCATCGGATAATACCAAGGCACATCTACTGTGAAGAACTAGCCATTGGTCTAACCAACACACTGCAGCGACCCCCCCCCCACAGCATCAGCAACGGCTACGCTTTCAAAACACCAGTAGGTCCACCACACCAGACACCCCTATATATATTAGCGTTGAAGCAGTTATCATGTGTATTTTTCATATCCATTTACTTTTAATGCAGGATTAATATTCATATTTAAGTGTTTTAAATTTTTCTATATAATAAAGTGTTTATGTTTGTACTGTTAATTGTTTCTTTTCTTTCACACTAATTTTCCTGAGAGGAGCCAGCCTTGATAATACTGTCCTGAAGTTGTTACAGGGCTGAGTAAGCTTGCACAAGAGTGTTGTGTGAGCCAGTGAGAGTGAGTGTGAATCCTTGTGATTAGTGTAGTTTTGGACCTGGTGAGAGTGTAGTCTCAACCTGGTGAGAGTGTCGTGTGAACCTAGTATAGTGAAGTGTGGACCTGGTGAGAAGTGTAGTGTGGACCTGGTGAGAGTGTAGTGTGGACTTGGTGAGTGTATGTGAGACCTGGTGAGTGTAGTTGGACCGGGTGAGAAGTGTAGTGTGGACCGGTAGCCGTATGTTGAACCTGGTGTAGTAGTGAGTGTGGACCTCAGTGAGTGTATGTGTGGACCTGGTGAGTGTAGTGTGTACCTGTGAGATGTAGTGTGGGTACCGGGTGAGAGTGTAGGTGGACCTGGGGTGAGTGTAGTGTGTACCTGGTGAGTGTAGTGTGGATCTGGTGAGAGTGTAGTCTGGACCTGGTGAGAGTGTAGTGTGGACCTGGTAGGGTAATGTGAACCTGTGCGTGATTGTGTGGACCCTGGTGAGAGTGTAGTTAGGTTTTTGAACTTGTGAGAGTGTAGTTGGACCTGGTGAGAAAAAGTGGGGTTTAGTGTGGAACCTGGTGAGAGTGTAGTGTGGCTCGTTAGAGTATAGTCCTGGACCTGGTGGAGAGTGGAAGTGTAGATCCGTTGAGAATGTAGTGTGGACTTTGGTAAGAGTGTAAGTGTGGACTGGTGAGAATGTAGTGAGGACCTGTGAGAGTGTAGTTGGGACCAGGTGAGAGCGTAAGTATGGACCTGGTGAGAGTGTAGTTTTTGACCTGGTGAGAGTGTAAGTGTGCACCACTTAGAGTATTAGTCCGGACCTGGTGAAAGTAAGGTGGACCTGTGAGAGTGGTAGTGTGACCGTGAGAGTGTAATGTGGACCTGTGATAGTGGAGATGAACCTGGGAGAGTTTTAGTCTGGACCTGGTGAGAAGTGTAGTGTGACCTGAGGAGTGTAGTGTGGACCTGGTAAGAAGTAGTCTGGACCTGGTGATGTAGTGTGACCTGGTGAGGTGTATGTGAGCCTAGTGAGAGTGTAGTGTGAACCTGTGATAGTGAAGTTTGGAAACCTGTTGAGAGTGTAGTCTGACCCTGGTGAGAGTGTAGTTGAACCTAGTGATAGTGTAGTGTGGACCAGTGAGAGTTATCTGAACTTGGCGAGATTGTTAGTGTGAACCTAGGTGATAGTGTAGTGTTGACCTGGTGAGAGTGTAGTGTGGACCTGGTGAGAGATGTAGTCTGGACGCGGTGAAAGTGTAGTCTGGACCTGGAGAGAGTCGTGTGAACCCTCGCGATAGTGGAGTGTGGACCTGTGAGAGTGTAGTCTGCCCTAGTGAAAGTGTATCTGGCCCTGGTGAGAGTGAGTGTGGACCTCGTGATTGTGTAATGGGGATCTGGTGAATAGGTGTAGTCTGACCTGGTGGATGTAGTCGGACCGGTGAGAGGGAGTCCTGACCTGTGAGAGTGTAGTGTGACCCGTGAGAAAGTAGGTCCGACCTAAGTGAGTGTAGTGTTACTGGTGATAGTGTAGTGGTGGACCTGCTGAGAGTGTAGTCTGGAGCTGGTGAGAGTAATAGTCTGGACCAGAGATAGTGTAGTTTTGGACCCTGTTGAGAGAGTAGTGTGGGACCTGGTGATAGTGTAGTGTAGGAACCTGGTGATAGTGTAGTGTTGGACCTGGTGATTAGTGTATGTGGACCTGGTGAAAATGACGTGTGCCCTGGGATAGTGTATGTGGATCTGGTGAAGTGTATGGGACCTGGCGATAGTAATGTGTGGACCTGGTGAAATGTTTGAGGACCTGGTGATAGTGTAGAGTGGACCTGGTGAGGGTGTCGTGTGAACCTCGGATAGTGTAGTGTGGACCTGGTGATAGTGTAGTGTGGACCTGGTGAGAGTGTAGTCTGGACCTGGTGAAGGGGTGTAGTGTGGACCTGGTGAGTGTAGTGTGGATCTGGTGATAGTGTAGTGTCGACCTGGTGAGAGTGTAGTGTAGAACCTGTAAGATGTATAATGTGATCTGGTGAGTGTAAGTGTGTACCTGGTGATAGTGTAGTGTGGACCTGGTGAGGGTGTAGTGTGAACCTCGTGAGAGTGTAGTGTGGACCTGGTGAGAGTTTAGTGTGGACCTGGTGAGAGTGTAGTCTGGACCTGGTGAGAGTGTAGTCTGAACCTGGTGAGAGTGTAGTGTGGACCTGGTGAGAGTGTAGTCTGGACCTGGTGAGAGTGTAGTGTGGACCTGGTGAGATGAGTGTGGACCTGTGAGAGTGTAGTCTGGACCTGGGAGAGTGTAGTCCTGGACCTGGTGAGAGTGTAAGTCTGACCTGGTGAGAGTGTAGTCTGGTCCTGTGAGTTAGTGTAGTCTGGACCTAGTGAGAGTGAGTGTGGACGTGAGATTAATAGTGTGGACCGGTGAAAGTGTAGGTGTGGATCTGGTGAGAGTGTAGTCTGGACTGGTGAGAGTGTAGTCTGGAGTCTTGTGAGAGGTAGTTTGGACCCGGAGACTGGAGTCTGGACCTGTGAGAGTGTATCCTGGACCTGGTGAGAGTGTAGTGTGACCTGGTGAGAGTGTAATGTGGACTCGTGAGAGTGCAGTGTGGGACCTGGTGAGAGTTTAGTGTGGACCTGGTGAGAGTGTAACACTGTGACCTGGTGAGAGTGATGTGGACCTGTTGAGAGTGTAGTTTTGGTGACCGGTGAGTGTAGTCGGGACGTGTGAGATTGTAGTCTGGACCTGGTGAGATTGTAGTCTGGACCTGAGAGAGTGTAATCTGGACCTGGTGAAGTGTAGTGTGGACCTGGTGAGAGGCGCAGTTGTGGACCTGTGAGAGTTGATAGTGTGGAACCTGGTTGAGAGTGCAGTGGGTCGTGACACTGGCGAGAGTGTAGTGTACCTGGTGAGAGAGTAGTGTGGACCTGGTGAGTGTAGTGTGGACCTGGTGAGAGTGTAGTGTGACCTGTGAGTGTAGTGTGACATGGTGAGTTGTAGTGTGGACCTGGTGAGTGTACAGTCTGGACCTGGTGAGAGTGTTAAAGCTACTTGGCAGATTGATCCATTTTTGTTGAAGTTCTTAAAATATTACATGTAGAGTGGTCATAGCAGCAAGGTAAGACCTGTTCACAGATAATTTATTCACGTCTGTTATTGAGTCTAATGAACTTAATTCCTTAACGAAACGTAGCCCCACTAAACGTAGCCCCACTAAACGTAGCCCCACTAAACGTAGCTCAACTAAACACTTGTTCTGAATGTTGTGTCATCATACCCAAGATGAATGATAATGTTTTAGAAAACCAACTTTAACAAAAAATAAATCAAAACAAAAAATTAGCCCTCTCTAATTTTACAGTACACCGGCTAAAATATTGTCAGATAGTTGAGTTATGTAGGTAACTTAATATATACCATGGGAAAAAACTTTCCCTTCGCTAACATTTTACACTACATTATATATCCACTACACCAAGTTAAATAGTAACTTGGCCAATAATTAACATACATAAAAGATTAAAATTATCTGTTTTCTGGACCAATACCCGGACAACTTAATTCACATAATATCAATCACATGCAGATTTTAAAGATAATTTTGCACGTTGAAGGCGCTAAACCCATGGGACTATGCAGCTCCAAACGGTGTGAAGGTACAATTCACTGTCTATTTAGCTCTTTAGTGTGAGACTCAGTTCTATTTTTAGTTAACTTGAGTGGGAACCTCTGATGAAATTTCGGTAATTACTGAACTGTTTCATGCCACGAGAGGTAAGAAGAAAAGAAGAAGACAGGGTGAGAGAGAGGAGGAAAATTAAAAGAACTGGACAAGTGAGAAAATAGCTTATCTTGCTTTATATTATATGATTGGTGATTGAAGCGCGTCACTACCTTGCACTTTGTCGGACTGGAAGCTTGAAGGAGGGTTGGAAAAACACCCTGGACCGAAGCAATGAGATCATTCTAGGACGCTCTCGCAATGCCAAAATTTACATATGCGAAAGAGCTGGATATTCCAAGCATCGAAATCGTGTTACTGAAAGACATAACCTAACTGGTGCAATATGTTCAGGGAGGGCCCATTCAAATCATGACAGAAAGCCCTCCAAACTTCCTCAGCACGTGTGAACTACCCTCCAGATAATCTACAAATTGGAACCCGACATCCACATAACCAGATACATGATCTGTGTTAAGGTTAGGCAAACGGCGGAACCTCTCCGCTCCATGGGATATTAACCCATTCGACAAACTACCATTCCTCCATTTCCCCACAAAATACTTTCTTCAGTCACAACCAAAGAGCTAGCGCCTTGAAGCCAAACAATGATGCCTTATGCTGTATTGAATAACTTAGTCAGAAGCCACCATACATCAAATTATTATCGTTGATGGTTCTGTTCACCAATCCACTGTGCAGCTGGTAGTGCTTCTGTTTCGTACAGAGTGATGGCTCCTCATAAAAGAAATTGGAGCACCCATCAATAACTGGGCCCTCTACTTTCCAAACAGAACTATTTGCCATACTCCTTGCACTCCAATGCGTCCCATGTATCTAAGGTTGACACTTTAATTGTAACTGATTCTCTGTCATCAATAATGCTCTCAATACATTAAGTATAAATTGTGTATCTTTTGTCAGAAGCCAGACACAGGCATGGTAGGATTGTGGCCTGTGAATTCATAGTGCACATGGTGGTGGATTCCATCTCACATTGGTCTTCAGATGTATGACAGAACTAATAAACTGCTAAGCTGTATGCTTTCCAAGAGTGGGTAATTACAACTTGGCTTGTCAGTTAGCATTTGAGAACAATAATACAAAAGAACTACTTCAACTGAATTTTATTACCTTAAGACTCTGGGAGATTGACACAATCCCGTCCATCTAACATCATTCTATCATGAAAAGGAGCCACACTTCTATGAAGCCATCCAACAAAATCAGCCGTCTCCTTGGACATGTCACTACTTAGCCCGCTCCGGCTGGGTTACAATATCTCTTGCCGGTTAAATCACCACCACTCAGATGTAGACCAAGCGAAATATCTCACCCTGCTCATAATGACTGGATGTGATGAATTAATGAATTCAAGACAACTCAGCAATGTTCAAGAATATGTCAAAATATTTTATCCACAGTGGTATATTACAGGCCATTCTGGAAAAATACTCTGATATGCACTCTGTAAATATAGCATTACCACGTGTGTGTGTGTGTGTGTGTGTGTGTGTTGTGTGTGTGTTGTGTGTGGTGTTTGTAGTGTGTTTGTGTGTGTTTGTGTGTGTGTGCTTGTGTGCTTTGTTTGCGTGAGTAATTTTTGTACTCATACATGCATGAGTGCGTGTGCTCGGTGTGTGTATGAACCTGGTGTGTGTGTGTGGACTCCCTATTTGTAGTGTGTGTGTGTGTGTGTGTGTGTATCCCAACAATTAATATTAGCACAGAAAACTCATTACAGATGTACCGGGTGTGGAGTGTGAATTGCTCATTAATTTATAATTTGTTCATACGGTAACCACGTATAAACATAAGTAAATTTACTTTACAATGAGTCATATTTTTAGTAAGCATGTGGATTCATACACCTTTGTACCTTGTTCAGCTGTCAGAAACTGGGGCCCCATCCCTGGACCCTTTAAAGACCCTTTTGACTACCACGCACAGGATGGGAATGGAGTAGTAAACTCGGGCGGTGGGTATCCGTAGACCTTTGTCAGCGTGTCTCCTTAAATTAACATTCTTCATGAATAGCTTACTGTTTACCTAACGTGTTTACATGTTCGTTTTCTAAACGATCGCAAAAAAAAATACTGGAATTTTATAGTCCTTATGTTTAACGTTTAACCTTGATTTTCCTAATTAATCTCAGATAAGCGCAAATAACGAATTAAATAATGTAAGAGGAACAAGCAGTAGCATGCGACGACGCAGGTAGGTATTTTTACCTCAGACTAACAGTATCTGTATTCCTTTCCTACCAGAAACTGTTCTACTTGTGTACCTGTCCCTGCTTATATATTTACTGGCATGCATATTTCTAAATATATTTACATTTGTAAGTATAAAATTGTATAAATTTTTGACAATATTCTTCCTAATCTGTTTATTTAATTATGACTATTTTTATGAGAACGATCACCGACTAAATAACTCACGTAATGAAAGCAAGGACTCACACCCTGGAACATTTGGGTGTGAGTTTTACCCTATAAAAGTTCTCGGATGAAACGTGTTGTGGAAGTTGTTTTCCTCGATGATTCCACCACGGAAAAAAAAGTCTCTTCTGGTATTTTCAGACACAAACTTCCATATGGACCGACACAAAACTTTCATTAGGAACGTGGAATTAGTTTATTTTTCCATTTAATATGAAGTAAAACAGTTTCTGTTGCATTGAAAACTTTCACATTATAATCAGGTGCCTCGTGAACACCGGAAAGTTTAACTGTTCCCTAGATTAACAATAATTAAGTACTCAGGTTTCCGCCATATGAGTTGTGGAACTATCAATGTTTTTAATAAAGATTGCTCAAAAGTGTTTTAAACATTGTTAAGATTGTTTAAATAACAGTGTTCAAGTTTTAAGTAACAGTGGTTCGAGTGTTTAAATAAGTGTTTAGAGCGTCTAAATAAGAGTGGTCAAAGTGTTTAAAAACACAGTGTTATTTAAGTAGTTTTAATATGTTTTATTGTTGCCCCCATACCCATCCTGTGGGCCGTAGTTCAAAAGATTACAGAGGCACAATAATTGGTCCAGGACTGACCCAGAGTTTGATAGCTGAGCAAGTTACAGAGGTGAGACCTCACAATTACAAATGGGGGGGGGGGGGGGCAAAGGTAATGAACTCACAATTTTCAAAGTAATGAACTTCAGGTAGTCGGGTCACAATCATGACAATTACAAAACTATTTACAGATTACAGAGTATGTAATGGGTCCAGGACTGGCCCCCAAGTTTTGATAGCTGAACTAGTTTACAAAGGTAATGAACTCACAAGTTACAAAGGAAATGAATCCGTAAGAATGGTTACTTACGTTTATACATGGTACACATGAAAAAATTATAGAGTACTGAGCAATTCACACTCCACACCCCGGTCACAACTGTATAATGAGTTATGGTTTGCAAATATTGATTGTTGCGTCACACACACACACACACACACACACACCCACACACACACACACCACACACACACACACAACACACACAACCACAACACACACACACACGGGGCCAGGAGCTGAGTATCGACCCTGCAACCACAATAATTAGGTGAGTACACACTCACACAGGAGCAAGCACCCCGCCCCACCCCCCCCCAGCAACCTTCAACTTGGTTAGTACACACACCCACACACACACAAAACACACACAAGACACACCACACACAACACACAAACACACCACCAACACACACACAAACCCAACACCACAAAACACACACAGGCACACACACACCACACACAACACACGCACACACACACACCCACACACACACACACACACACACACACACGTGGTAATGCTTTATTTACAGCTAGCAAAGTCAGGGTTATTCTCCAGAATGATCTGTAATAATACACTGTGGATAAAATGCTTTGGCCATTTCTTTGAAACATTTCTTAGAGGAGTTGTTCTCTAAACTCATTAATTATTTTAGCGGACTCCAGTGCATAATGACGCAAGGTAGTGCAAATAGTCCATCTGTGCAAGTTTACATTTCGTTTGGTCTAATTTGTGGTGGTGGATTTAACCTGCCATAGATACTTGTAACCCAGCCGGAGCCGGGCGGTAGTGGACATCAATGAGTTCTACTTATTTTTGTTGGATGCACCATAGACATGTGATCCTCTGCATGATATGAATGATGATAGATGAGACTGACTGGTGTCAATCTTACTGAGTCTTAAGGGTCAATAAAATTCATTTGAGTTCTTTTCGTATTATTGCTCTCAAACTGCTACCTGACAAGCCAAGATTGGAAATCTACTCCCTCTTTGAAAAGCATACAGCTTAGCCCAATTTATCAGTTATATCATGCATCTGAGACCAATGTGAGATGGAATCCACAGCTTGTGCACTCTGACTCCACTTGTCCACAATCTTACCATACCTGTGTCTGGCTTCTGGACAAAATGATGCACAATTATGCTTAATGAGTTCAGAGCATTTATGGATGACAGAGAATCAGTTACCAATTAAACTGTCAATCTTAGATACATAATGCTTTCAGTGCCAAGGAGTATGGCAAACAGTTCTGTCTGAAGGTGACGCGGCCCCCCCCCCCCATTATTGATGCGGCTCCAATTTCTTTAGAGCGCCATCACTCTGTACGAACACAGCAGCACTACCAGCTGCACCAGTGGATGGTGAACAGGAAGCATCAACGTAAATAATTTGCGAGAGTGTGTTCTGTGTGACGAGTTATCGATACAGCTAAGGCATCATGTTTGGCTTCAAGGCTGAAGTTTTGGTTGTGATTTAAGAAAAGTATTTTGGGGGGAAATGGAGGAATCGTTGTTTGGAATGAGGCTCATGTCCCATGGAGCGGAGAAATGCCGCTTGTTGCCTTACTTGAGATAGATCATGTATCTGATTCATGCGGAGGTCGGTTGCACGTTTTTCAATCCATCTGGAGGATGTAGTTCGCCAGTGCTGAGTGAAAGTTTGGAGGGCTTCTGTGTACAGGGGTTTGATTGGGCTTGCCTGAGCCATATTAACCCCAATTAGGATAATTTCTTTCAGTAACAAATTTTCTGTGCTTGGAATATCAAGTTCTTTTTGCATATTTAAAATTTTGCAGCTCGAGGGCATCCTCAAAATGATCCTATTGCTTCGTTCTGCAGTTTTTCCAGCACTCCAAGCTTCCAGTCAGACACAAGGCAAGTAGTGGCGCAGCATAATCAACCAATCATCGAATATAAGCAAGATACATCATTTTCACAATTTTAACATTAGCACCATACCTGGGTTGAAACCCAGCCACAACTTAAGTGCTCTCAGTTCTTTCTATGTATTGGCGACAAGTCTCGTTACAACAGGCCCAAGTAGTGGAACCTCAAAGCCTAGATATCAACCCCAGGTCCTCTGACACGCAGCTAGTTCAGATAAGAATGTTTTGGGTGTTGGGAATCTGAGGGATTTGTGAATCATTATATCATCAGCAAAATTAATCATTATAATGATGGGGCTGGACTAAGCTTGGCATTAAAGTAAGAGGCATTAATCAAAATATAAATTAGTGGGGGATGAGCAACACCACCCTGTGGGGTTCTAAATTCAAAGTCTTTAGTTACGCTTTATGTCCCTGAACAACACAGACGACATTCTGTTGGACAAGTAGCCTTTAATCCAGCGGAGAAGCATCTCTCCAACATCCATTTTGGCTAGTTTTTACTAATGATTACATGTCCGGTTGGCTACATCAAAAGCGGATTTAAAGGTCAAGGAAAAAGTAGTGTATGAGTGTCAGTGTGCAGGGTGGAGAAAGGTGGCTATGCCAACTGATGCACACTCCTTCCAGGCATGAAAACGTGAGTTTCCAATGTTTTTTGTGTCTCGCATTATAATCGCCAATAATAAGAGTAGGTTCAGACTGAGCACAAAGTTGGGAGCTCCAAGTAATTAAACTTATCAGCAGGAGCATACAAGTTAAATATGTTGAGAGCAGAGTTCCCAATATAAGAACATAAGAACATAAGAACGAAGGAACACTGCAGAAGGGCCCTACTGGCCCATGCGAGGCAGGTCCAAGTCTCCTACCGCTTAAGCCAATGCACCCAACCTAGACGGGTCAGGTCACTTTGACTTAAGGGAGGAACACGGCAACCGACCTGTTAGCACAAGCTATCAGGTCTAACTCACACCCACCCACAATCTACTCATGTATTTATCCAACCTATTTTTAAAGCTACACAACGTTCTGGCCTCTATAACGGTATTTTGGGAGTTTGTTTCCACTCATCCACAACTCTATTACCAAACCAGTACTTTCCTATATCCTTCCTGAATCGAATTTTTCCAACTTAAAACCATTGCTGCGAGTCCTGTCTAGGCTAGATATTTTCAGCACACTATTTACATCCCCTTTATTTATTCCTGTCTTCCACTTATACACCTCAATCATATCCCCCCTAATTCTACGTCTTTCTAGAGAGTGCAGTTTTCAGGGCCCTCATCTATCCTCATAGGGAAGGTTTCTGATACATGGGATCATCTTTGTCATCCTCCTTTGTACATTTTCCAGAGAATTTATACCCAAATTCTGTAATACGGGGGACCAAAACTGTGCAGCATAATCTAAATGAGGCCAAACCCAAAGGATGTAATAGATTTTGAAGAACAACCTGAGGACTCCTATTATTTATGCTTCTTGATATGAAGCCAAGGATTCTATTAGCTTTATTGCGAACACTTATGCACTGTTGTCTGGGTTTTCAGATTACTGCTAACCAGAAATCCCTAAATCTTTTTCGCAATCCGTAATATTAAGATCTACATTATTTAGTTTATATGTGGCATGGTTATTGTCCTGTCCAACATTTAGAACTTTGCATTTGTCATATTAAACTGCATCTGCCACTTCTCCGACCACTGCATCAGTCTATTCAAATCTTCCTGGAGTGCTCGAATGTCCTCGTCAGAATGAATTCGACGGCCTATTTTGGTGTCATCGGCAAACTTGCCGATGTCGCTCTTTATGCCCTCATCTATGTCGTTTATGTAGATTGTGAACAGCAGGGGGGCCCCAAAACTGACCCCTGTGGAACACCGCTCGTGACGCTACCCCACTCTGATTTCTCCCCATTTATGCAAACTCTCTGCTGCCTATTTTTTCAACCATGCCTCTATCCGGAAAAAATTTCTCCTCCTATTCCATGTGCTTTAATTTTCCTCAATAGTCTCTGATGTGGGACCCCCGTCAAAAGCCTTACTGAAGTCCATATACACAAAATCATATTCATTACCCTATCTACCTCCTCAAATACCTTAGTTTAAAAAAAGTTAATAAATTCGTAAGGCAGGAATGCCCCTTTGTAAAACCTGCTGAGATTCGTTGATTAATTTATGCTTTTCAAGGTGGCTACGAACTGCCTCGGCAATTATTGATTCCATAAATTTTCCCACTATGGAGGTTAGGCTTATTGGTCTATAGTTCGAAGCTAAGGACCTGTCACCTGTTTTGAAAATAGGGATCACATTTGCCCTTTTCCACTTATCTGGCACCAATGCCAGTTCGTATGATATGTTGAAAAGATTAGCCAAAGGTGTGCTAAGCTCCTCTTTTACATTCCTTTAGAACCCTTGCATACAGTTCATCAGGGCCTGGGGATTTGTTAGGTTTTAATTTTATCTATTTGCCTAAGGACCATGTCCCTTGTGACCCTAAATAGTGCACAGTTTATTATCGTCCTGTTCTCATAATTTATCATTACTGGAAATATCGCTGGTATCCTCCTGTGTAAAAACTGAGAGGAAGTATGTGTTAAAAATTCTACACATTTTCCCTTATCACTGTCAGTGAGCTGACCCGAGGAACTTTTGAGTGGGCCTATCTTGTCCCTGATCTTACTTCTGTATACCTGAAAGAATCCTTTTGAGTTAGTCTTCGATTCTCTGCAACTTTAACCTCATAATCTCTTTTTGCTTTTCTAATTCCCTTTTTTATTTCTCTCCTTAACTGAATATATCGATTTCTTAATTGCCCCTCTCTCTTTTGATTTGCCTATATATCCTCTCTTTTGACCAATCAGATATTTTAATCTATTGTTCATCCATTTAGGATCATTTTTGTTTGATCTGATTTCCCTATTGGAACATAATTTGACTGAGCAGCTAGAACTATGCCCTGGAAAGCATCATATCGGCAACCATCACCACCTACCTGACCCTTAGTCAGGTCATTCCAGTTCAGCCCACCTAAGTAATTTTTCAGTCCTATGAAATCAGCCAAGCGAAAGTCAGGACGGAGACTTGATTGCCATTATTAGGGGATTCCATGATATATTAAAACTGAGTGATTTGTGATCACTCTCCCCAAGTTCATCATTAACCTCAAGATTATTAATTAGTGTTTCCCTACTGGCAAGAACCAAGTCAAGGAGGTTATTTCCCCTAGTTGGCTCTGTCACAAACTGTTTTAAAAAACAATCTTGGATCGTATCAAGAAAGTCACCCGACTCTAAATTTCCTGTCAAATTGCTCCAGTCAATCTGTCTATAGTTGAAATCTCCCATTAGCACAACATTTTCGTATGTAGATGCCTTACGAATTTCGTCCCATAGAAGTTTACTGCACTCCCTATCAAGATTTGGGGCCCTGTAAAATCACACCCAAAATTAGTTTTTCTCGGCCCTCGAGAAGCTGTAACCAAACAGATTCAGTGGCTGACGCTTCTAATTTAATATCTTGTCTAACACAACAATTTAAATTGTCTCTGACATACATGGCTACTCCACCACCTTTCCTGTTGACCCTGTCAGTGTGGAATAATTTATAGCCTTGTATGTGACATTCAGAGGGCATCTCTCTATCTTTCAGATTGAGCCAGGTCTCTGTTATAGCAATAATATCTATGTTTCCTGCACTTGCAATTAATCTTAGCTCATCTATCTTATTTCTAACACTCCTGGTATTGTAGCCTCTTTGTTTTCTTATGTGCAAGAAGTTGATGGGGAAGTGATTTTTTAATATATAGAACACAAGAGTTAGTAGATTTGAGGTTATATGCAACAAATGATGGTAATTTAGGGGGTTGGGATTTTTCAGGGACTCTGCACTCTTGTAGACACACAACATCAATGGGTTCAGTGGTTACTTTATGATGATGGTCAGGAAGTCTTTTTCTAAGTGATACAATATTCCAGCTTAATATAGAAAGTTTATACGAGTTTTGATCCATTATAGTAGTCCTGGGATCTTGTTGAGTTTCTCAGCATAATGAAAAAAAATTTCATTTAAATAGCAGACCTTATCAGTGTCAACAGTGTTACCCTTGTCCATGAGTTTTTTAAGTGCACTTCCAGTTGTAAGGCCTCGTGGGAGTCTTTGTTTACACAGAGCACGACGCTGTTCATGTGTGAATGTATGATAGGTGACACCACCACTCACATTCCCTCCTCCACTAACATTACACACAACACTATAACTGTCATCACCAACACCACTACCAACATTGTGTTCATTACATTTATCAACAGTATTGTATTCAACAATAATGTCAATGTGGTTAACCTCATCACACTCAGCACCACCACTTATATTACGCTCATCACTATTACTAACATCATAGACACCATTGCCTTCATTATGATGCTCACTGTAGTTATCAACACAAGTATTGTATTCGTCATAACTGCAATTAAGGACACCACCACTACCACCACCACCTTGTTCAGCAGCCTTACATTTGCTTTCACAAATTGTGACAATCTTGTTATTGGTACACTCTACACATCTTTCCTTGTGTTGCTCAAGCTGTTGTTTCAGGAGAAATTGTTTTGTTTCCAGTATCCTTATGCACGACATCAGGTTGTATACCACAAGAGCAAGACTTGGAACATCTGGAGACGTGAAGTTCCGGTCAGCTGAGCTCGTTGGCTGACTGTCAGCTGACTCAGCTAGGCTGGTATTGACAGCCGACGTGATGGAGGTCTGTTGACGTGCTCCCCAGGTGAGGTGCTCAACCCCATTGTCTGAGGGCAGGCATGAGCCAGTATTCAGACTCGAAATACCTGGTAGTCCTGGGGGGGTCATAATGGGGGTACAGCGTAAGGTGCGGTTGGCTGTGATGTGGGCAGCCCTCACACTGCAGTCAGTATGAGCTGCTGTAACTCCTGAGGTCTTACAATTGATACATTATTTAGCAACAGTCTGTTGATGTTTGATAATATCATAACACCGTTCAGAAGGATGAGCGTTGGCACACACTGCACACCAGTGTGACTTAGATGAGCGTTTCCTGGCGATGTAGCCCCAGCGGTGACACTTATAACATAGGCGTTGAGGAGGTCTGTACAATGCAGTGTAATAGCGTCTGTTGAGGGCTGCCTGGGAGTGAATATAGCGTGGCAGTCCCCTGGCCAGTCCACTCAGCTAATATCAGACCGTTGGAAAGTCAACGAGGGCTTGCAACTTGCTCTGACGCCAGATATTGAGGATTCAAGTGCTTGTTGACGTTGTAGATGACAATAAGCACTTTAGGTGCCCTTGGTGGGGCAGCTCGGAGTTTGATTTTGGCATATTCGTGAGTGAGAAGTTTGTCTATAAATGCTGAATAAATTAGGCAGCAAATACGTAGTTATCCTCCCGTGGAGAAAGTTGTCGTTTTTATCATGATTGTCTACACTAGCTTCGAAAAACCAGTTACAATTGGTCTCTTGATCAGTATTGTTAGGGAAATCTAGCCTGACAGCTTTGGGAGGGAATGTGCGCCCAACTGTATTGTTTGCAGCAGCTTTCTCTGGAAGACCTCGTTCCTTTTACGGGCCTGTTTACTAAAATATGTTTCAATTCTTCCTTCACCATCATCTACGTCAACACATCAGCTATACTCATAGCTACAGGGAGTTTCACATTGGCGATGGGTTTAAAGGATACGGGGAATAGAGAAGGGACAAGGAAGGGATATTCACCATCGCTGACAAACAGGACAAAATGAGTGTAGTGGTCTGCGGTTCGCAGTGATAATTTCAAGGTCATTCACCTGGGCCAACAGTCATCTCGAGAGTTACCAACACTTTGCACTACTCGTTAATTATTCCAAACCCGCAGCACTTAACATAACTAGCACACGTGAAATTGGCAATGACAGACAAATTTTCACTCTGGGGGACAAAACAAATCAGCACAAACTTCTATGTTTATAGATGACCTATGACATGTTACAGTTAAAAAGCCGTCTTCCAAAAAGGAGTTACAGGTACTGCTTTGCTCCTTAATTGTTCTTAACCACTCATGTGTTTTGTTCCAGCTATGCAGCATTCCTCCCAGAACTCCAGGTGCTTAGAAGAATAAACAGGTACATCTTCCTCAGTTAGAGATATAACCTCATTTTGACAAGTGGTACAGTCGGATTCTTCTGGCTGGCCTTCAGTCAGGTCTGGATCACCAACTAAGCAGGAGGGAGGATTCGTCCGTATTTCTCAGAGTAGGCAAGAGGTGACATAGCTGTGCGGAATCAGATATTCGAGTACCAGCGGAGCAGCAAATACGCCTCTACACTACACGTTGGATAGAGGCGAACGGCTGAGTTCAAATGCATGGAAGAGGGGTAGCGTGATGAGGGGAAGTAGAGGCATCAAACGGACGATATTTTTCCTGTGTTTACTCTACGTATATCACGAGTCACAACTCACTCAAACCAGTGTTCAGGTGTGTTTTAATAACTAACTCACAGGGAGTTCTTCTCCTGTTTACTTATCGAGAACACGCTAATGGGATTTTGTTTGAGACTCAATTGTCCTCCTTTTAAAGGACACATAGGTAACAACCATGGCTCTAATACTATTAAATTCAGTTTTGATATTATTTGTATTAAGGTTTTAGAAAAAAAAATTTAGTATCTGTAAACGCCCCTAAAATACTGGTGGTGAAGGTTTACTTTGATTAAGTTGTTCACAAGATATGATTAACTACAAACAACTTTTTTTTACAAAATTCGCAAATTTATGTCGAAAGTTTGTAACTGACTAGAAGAACCATTCTCCAGCAGATCTAATTATATTACCCATGTAATTATATTACCCACATTATTAAATTGGCAAGTTGGTAGGTAAAGAGCCCAAAGTCCATCTGACCAGGACTAGCAATTCAAAAGAACACACTTCAGCAGACCAGACACAAAGTTCATCTGACCAGACTCAAAGTTCAGCTGACCAGACACAAAGTTCAGCTGACCAGACACAAAGTTCATCTGACCAGACTCAAAGTTCAGCTGACCAGACACAAAGTCCAGCTGACCAGACTCAAAGTTCAGCTGACCAGACTCAAAGTCCATCTGACCAGACTCACCTCTAAGATACACCAGAGATAAAGTTGGAAGACAATAAGAGAAGACATTCACTTGGTCCTTAAAAGAAAATCAATGACACGAAGAAAAATGGAACCTTCCAGGGAACAAAAAACACTTGTACTAAATTGTACAAAAAAGGCACAATTACCTTGACTGGAACAATACACAATTAGGACCGAAAACGTCGTCGTTCAACTCCTCTTATCATGTGCGGGTTATTTGTGCATGTATTAAAAAATTTGATAGCTGACAATAAGAGGCGTTATCCAGTATTAGTTTCCACTTTTAACATTTTTTTTTCTTCAGTTTTACAGGTGGATAGGACAGTTGTGACAGGAATCATACTTTCATCGAGGCAGCATCAGTGTTAAACGTTGTGAAGGTGTCACAAGACACATTTCTCACATTGTTGAATGGAACTCATTTCACAATCTGTTTTCCTAATGAGTCAATAACAAAATCAACTTTCCCATCGAGAAAAACATCAGCGAATGAGAATTTGAAGTGTGATCAAAAAGAGACGACTTCAGTTACAGCATGAAGTCTTTGTTCAATGTTTCTAACTTTTGCTATTATTGCAAATTTGTACTACGTAGGCTAAACTTTAAGACTATTCCCCATCTCATAATATCGAAAACCATTCAGTTGAGGGCATAATGAAAGTTTAAAACCCGTCGGAAAGAAGCTTTCTCATACACAGGATAACCGCACATGAAGAGAGGAGCTTACGGAACGACGTTTACAGGTCGTTTCTTGCTCTCCCTCTGTGGGCACCTAGGCTCCCTTTGCAGTGACTCCCTTTCTTTGTATTTGATGGCTCGTCTCCTTACTTCCACATTATTTTTTCCTTCCTTCTCCGCCATTACTACTACCACTTCTACCACTACTACCATTACTACTACTACTACTAGCACTACTACTACTACTACTACCACTACCTCTTCCTGTCTATATATACCCGTCCTGCTCTACTTCTCGTTAGTGTGACTTTGTAAATGGTCCAAGTCGGACCGAAACGTCGTCGTAAGCTCCTCTCTTCTATGTGCGGGTTATTTGTGTATCGTTCCAGTCACGGTATTGTTTCTTTTTTTTTGTTATTTTGTTAAGCTTTCTCAAGTTATCATATAGAGATCATAACTGGGAATGGTCTTTACAAAATTACCCAGTGTGTACCTGCATGTAACAATATTTGCAGTGGGTACCTGCATGTAACAATACTTGCAGTGGGTACCTGCATGTAACAATACTTGCAGTGTGTACCTGCATGTAACAATATTTGGGCAAGTGGGTACCTGCATGAACAATACTTGCAGTGGGGTTAGGTTCCTGCATGTAACAATAATTGCAGTGTGTTACCTGCATGTAACAATATTTGCAGTGGGTACCTGCATGTAACAATACTTGCAGTGTGTACCTGCATGTAACAATATTTGCAGTGGGTACCTGCATGTAACAATACTTGCAGTGTGTACCTGCATGTAACAATACTTGCAGTGTGTACCTGCATGTAACAATATTTGCAGTGGGTACCTGCATGTAACAATACTTGCAGTGGGTACCTGCATTTGTAAAATACTTGCAGTGTGTACCTGCATTGTAAAATACTTGCTGGTGCGGGTAACTGCATGTAAAAATACTGAGTGTGTACCTGCATGTAACAATACTTGCAGTGGGTACCTGCATGTACTAATACTTGCAGTGGGTACCTGCATGTAACAATACTTGCAGTGGGTACCTGCATGTAACAATACTTGCAGTGTGTTCTGCATGTAACAATCTTGCAGTGGGTACTGCATGTGTAACATTCTTGCAGAGTTTTACCTGATGTAACATCTTGCAGAGTGTCTGTACCATGCATGTAACAATACTGCAGTGGGTACCTGCATGTAACAATACTGGCAGTGGGTACCTGCATGTAACCAATACTTGAAGTGTGTCCTGCATGGAACAATACTTGCAGTGGGGTACCTGCATGTACAATACTTGCAGTGGGGTACCTGCATGTAACAATACTTGCAGTGGGTACCTGCAAATTACCAATACTTGCATCAACCTTTACAAAAACACAACAAGACTGAAAATTTGAAGCCAATTTGGATGATGTCTCAGATTATAAACTACATTTTTCTAGGAAGAAAAAATGGATCGGACTCAGACACCACTGTCAGGTACACCTTCACGGATACCAACCACTGTCCGGTACACCTTCACGATACCAACCACTGTCAGTACACCTTCCACGATACCAACCACATGTCTGGTAGCTCCTTCACGATACCAACCACTGTCAGGTACACCTTCACGGTACCAAACCACTGTCAGGTACACCTTCACGATACCAACCCACTGTTCAGGTAACACCTTCACGATACCAAAACACTGTCAGGACACCTTCGATACAACCACTGTCAGGTAACCTCAGGATACCAACACTGTCAGGTACAAACCCTTCACGATACCAACACTGTCTGGTACACCTTCACGATACCAGCCACTGTCAGGTACAACCTTCACGATAAACCATGTTCAGGTACCCTTCACGTTACAACACACATGTCAGGTACACCTTCACGATACCAACCACTGTCAGATACACCGTTCACCATACCAGCCACTGTCAGGTACACCTTCACGATACCAGCCACTGTCAGGTACACCTTCACGATACCAGCCACTGTCAGGTACACCTTCACGATACCAGCCACTGTCAGGTACACCTTCACGATACCAGCCACTGTCAGGTACACCTTCACGATACCAACATGTCAGGTACACCTTCACGATACCAGCCACTGTCAGGTACACCTTCACGATACCAACCACTGTCAGGTACACCTTCACGATACCAGCCACTGTCAGGTACACCTTCAACGATACACAACCACTGTCAGGTACACATCACGATACCAACCACTGTCAGTACACCTTCACGATACCAACACTGTTGGTACACCTCACGATACCAGCCAACTCGTCAGGGACACCTTCACGATACCAACACTGTCAGGACCACCTTCACTATACCTTCCACTGTCAGGTTACACCTTCACGATACCAACCACTGTCAGGTAACCTTCACCATACCCAACCACTGACAGGTACACCTTCACGATACCAACACTGTCTGGTTACACCTTCCACGATACCAGCCACTGTCAGGTACACCTTCCACGATAAAACCCATGTCAGGTACACTTCACGATACCAAATATAATAATTGTATATTCATACCATCGTCATCGATATTAATAAACATTTCACTGTGGATTGTGTTTATTCATTCCGAGTGTTTAAGAACACTGTAAACCAATTTTTACTTCAAATGCAGGGAGGCATTTCTTTTTTTTTTTGCCAAGATCACTCTGACCAAGCAAAATGACTGTCTATGAGAGAAAAGTTAACTCACCACTATGATTGAAGCACAACAGAAGAAACACAATAATTGACTCTCCATAATGCAATGTGGAGTCCCTCATCTTGAATTGACATACAGTTTGTGTCTCCAAATTACGTAAAAGACAAAAGTATACTGGAGACGGTACAGAGAAAACCTACCAAACTCCTGCCATCACTCAGAAGCAAAAAATAAAAAAATCGATGTATTCAGCCTTTCCTTCTTTTAAAAAATGGAGACTGAGAGATCTTATGAAAACTTTTAAGATATTGAAAGTTTAAGTCTTTCATATGAAAGAAAGAAATACATTGTTGCAGTTTTCAACTTCTTACAAGTGTCAGCAAACTTTTTCTTATTTAACAAATATCAACAACAAAGACAGAAATGGTCTCCTTTCAGTTGATGATGAAATTCGCGTGTGTTTATCTGTGTGTGTTTATCCGTGTGTGTTTATCCGTGTGTGTTTATCTGTGTGTGTTTATCCGTGTGCGTTTATCCGTGTGTTTATCTGTGTGTGTTTATCTAATGTTCGACCCAGAATTAAGTATTTATGTACCAAACAACAACCACAGGTTCCAAATTGGAAAATCAAATTTAATTATCCAAATTTTCTTCAAAAATAACATTATATTTGTTCATATGACATTATGTCTTGATTTATCTTATGTCTTTTCAACATTGTCAATAAACTGTTAAATTATTGCAGTAATTATTATCTGTTTTCGTTCTGTTTATATGTGTTATATATGATATTAGTTTTTATGTTTATTCTCTTTTTGTTTACAGATAGAGTTAATTTTTTTTGAGTGAATTATAAACCATCGTACGAGGTTTCTTGAACAAGCAGGTTGATTTCAATTATTTTATTTTTACATTGTCAACAAACTTGAGAAAAACCTAAGTATAGTGAGGTGTGTCATAGTCATATTGAGGTCATAGTTTAGGTGATGTCATGGTCATAGAGAGGTGTGGTCATAGTTAGATGTGGTCATAGTTAGATGTGGTTCATATTTCCGGGTCTCCATCCGTGGGTTCACGGATGTCAACACTTACAGTTGTTTTGGTGCTTTCCTTAGTTCCGTGTCTACAGATGTCTATCTGTGTCCCCTCAGTGCATTCCCAGGAGTGGTCATATACGTGATGTGTGGTCGTAGTGGGGATGTGGTTTTTAGTGAGGTGTGGTCATAGTGAGGTGTGGTCATAGTCAGGTGTGGTCATAGTCAGGTGCGGTCATAGTCATGTGTGGTCATAGTCAGGTGTGGTTTATCCTTCCAGGTCTCCATCCGTGGGCCCCCGGATGTCAACCCTTCCACACTTCCACCCCCGGGTTTGTTTTAGTACTTTCCCTAGTTCCGGTTGTCCGAAGTCCATCTGTGTCCCCTCAGATGAACTCCCTCAAATTTCCAGGTGGGTAAGTGGCGGGGTAGTTGGCTGGGTGTGCGGGTGTTTGTGTGTGTACTCAATGGGAAATTTTGGTTGCAGGGGGTCGAGACTCAGCTCCTGGCCCCGCCTCTTCACTGATCGCTACTAGCTCCTCTTTCTCCATGTTCCATGAGCTTTATCATACATCATCTTAAAGCTTTGTATGGTTCCTGCCTCCAATACCTCACTATTACACTTCGTGACAACTCTATGACTGAAGAAATACTTCCTAACATCCCTTTGATTCATTCGAGTCTTTAACTCCAATTGAGACCCTTATTTATGGGTCCCCTCTCTGTAACAGCCTGTCTCTGTCCACCTTATCTATTCCACGCAGTATTTTGTATGTCGTTATCAGATCTCCCCTAAACCTCCTGTCCTCCAGTGTGATCAGGCCGATTTCCCTGGTTGCAAACGTTTTACTTCTCTTTTTTTGACTTTCCCCGATTTTACTTTGCATTCGGGGTAAAAATTCGGAAGACTGGGTTTCCCGGCCCCCCCAAAATTGCTCCAACGGGTAAGTTTTGGAAGTCCTCGGGATCTCACCCGATTTTCCCTTAACAATTTCCTTTTTTCCACCTGCAACTGGGTCCTTTGTTTTCCCCATTTCAGTTTACCAAAAAATTTAAACTTTTCTGGGACATGTCCCCCGCCGGCCCCCCCCCCCTTTTTTCCCCCTTTCCAAAACCCAAAGGGGACATTCCCTTTTTCTTAAAAAAAAACACTCTTGGAAAACCCCTTACCCCCCCCCCCCCCCCCCCTCCCATGACTCGTTTTGCTCCCGTCGGGTATTATCGACCCTTCAGTGCCCTTCCTGTTATAGGGCCCTGTCCACAAGCTTTGCACTAATTCTTGTGGGGAAATGGTCAAAGGCCTTCTTGAGCCAAGAAAATGAAATTTACCCAGTTTCTCTCTCCGTGTCTTACTTATTTTATTTGTCATGAAAACTCCAGAATGTTTGTGACACAGGATTTGCCTTCCAAAATGTTTGGTTGTCGTTTAAAAATCTCTTTCCCTTTTCCAGGTGCTCCAACATTTTCCCCCCGATAATTTTTCCCCAGGACTTGGCATACTATCACGTCAGTGCACTGGTCTTAGTTTAGCGCCTCGTTTACGTCTTCTTTCTTAAAAATGGGCTATATTTGCCGTTTCCATCCTCAGACATTTTCCCAGTTTCAAGGGAGGGTTTTGAAAATTGGGGTTTAAGGCACGCGCTCTGCTCCTCTCTAAAGCCCCACGGAGAGATGCCCCCCCCATCGATTTTTGGGTTCAAGGCTACTTAGCAGCTTCTTCACCCCCCCTCATTTGTGTGTATTCATAACCTTGTTAGTAAAACCCCTTTTTTGTGTCCTCTCCGTTTTGTCTACCGAGAGCCCCTTCTGGTTTTACTGTAAATACTTCTTAAAATCTGGTTGGCCCCTACGTCCCGCTTGATCGTTTCTTGTGAGTCCCCACCTCTTTCCCGCCTGATTCCCTGATCTTTGTGTTGTCTTTCTCCAAATGTGGCTATACAGAGTTTTCGGGTAGGACTTGACTTTCGACGCTGTTTTTTCGTACTATCGGGGGCCCTCCCCTCCTTATCTGGTGTGTGTGTGTGTGGTGGGTGGTGTTGTGTGTGTGTGTGTGTGTGTTTTGGGGTGTGTGTGTGTGTGTTTTGTGTGGTGTGTGTGTTGTCCCCTAATTGTGGTGGGGCAGGGGTGGGAAAATCAGTTTTCCCCCCAGCCTCTTCACTGATCGCTACTAGGTCCTATTCTGCTTCCTGAGCTTTGTCATCCCTTTTCTTAAATTATGTATGGTTTGCCTCCATACGTCACTTGTGGCTTTTCCCCTTTCCCTTGCGCTCTGTGACTAAAAAGAAATACTTCCTAACTTCCCTGTGGGTCTAAATCTTCAGCTTCCAAATTGTGACCCATTGTTTCTTGTCCCCTCTCGGGCATCCTGTTCTGTCCACCTTTCTATTCCCGCAGTATCTTGCATTTCGTTATCATGTTCCCCAAACCTTTGTCCTCCAGTGTCGTCACCCGTTTTCCCCCAAACCTTTCTTTGGGAAAATTCCCCTGAGCTTGGAATACCCTTGTTGAAAACCCTTTTGTATTTTCTCAAAATTTTTTAAAGTGCTTGCCCAGGTTTGGGGTTCCAAACAGGTGCTGTACCCCAGTATGGGCCTGACGTACCAGTGTACAGTATCTTGAACGATTCCTTTTAGGTATCGGAACGCTTTTGGGGTTTGCCAAAGGGCCCTTTTGCTGCAGCATTATTTGGTTGATGTGTGCCTCCGGAGACGTGCTCGGTTTATGGTCACGCCAAATTTTTTCCCCTTGAGAGAGGTTTCCAGTCTTTGTCTACTCCTAAACTCTGTCTGCGGTCTTCTTTCCCCTTCCCAATCTTCATGACTTTGCATTTGGCAAGGTTAAATTTTAAAAGAAGCCATTTTTGGACCACAGGGCCATTCTGCCCGGTTCTTGTAGTCCTCCCTGATCCTCATCCCGATTTAATTCTTTCATCAACTTCACATCTCTGCGAATAGGGACACTTTGATTCTAACCCCCTCATGTATTAAATATATCGAAAATGCACGGGTCCTAAAAATGCCCCCTTGGGACCCCGTGTAACAGGCCCCCACTGTGATCCCTCTTCACGTACCATGACTCGTTGTTGCCTCTTTTTCGGGTATTCTCTGATCCTTGGTGCCTCCTGTTATCACGCCTGATTTCCGCTTCTGCCCTAATCTCTTGTGAGGAACTGTGCAAGGGCCCTTCCTGCGTCCGGGAAAATGCAATCTCCCCCCCCCTCTTCTCGTGTCTTATTTCTGTTACCTTGTCATAAAACTCCGAAGGTTTGTGCACAGGATTTGCCTTCCTGAATCCATGCGGGTTGTCATTTATATTCTTGTTCCTTTTCCGGTGCTCTACCACTCTCCCCCTGATAATCTTCTCCATGACTTTGCAACTTTACAGTCGAGACAGGGTTTCGTATTTTAGAGCCTCGTTTCTGTTCCTTTCTTAAAAATAGGGACTACATTTCCGTTTCCATATCTCAGGTAGTTGCCCAGTTTTAAAGGGGGATGTATTAGTTGGGGTCAGTGCATCACAGCGTCTTGCTCTTTCTTGAGACCCAGGGGAGTTTACCCGGGGAAGATGTTGCCCCGGTCCTATCCCCTTTTAGGTATCAAGATCACGGGCACCTTTTGCCCCTTCCCCCCTCCGTTGCTCGTAGTCATCCAACACTTTTTGGTATTTCCTGTTGATGTTTTCCTCTGTGCTGTTTTCCCCGACCCCTTTGTCTCTACTGAAAAATATTTCCTTAAATTTCTTTTTTGTTTTTACATACCCCCTGATCATTTCCTGTGAATTCCCCCCCTTCTGTCCTCAGCCTGATCCTGGTTTTGACTGTTGTATTCCTCCTGTTGTGGAATCAAATTTGGGGTCAGACTTGACTTTCGGTGCTATTTTTATTTTCATACTGTCGTGGGGCTTCCCTTACCTGTGCTTTCTGTTCCTGGCTCTGCGCCCTAATCCCCCTATTTTCATGTTTTTTATGCCTTGGTTTTGCTCCTTACACCATGGGTGGGGCCGGGGGGCTCTTTGGTCTTTTTTTTTTTTTCTGTTGCCCATGGGATAAGTCTTTCCTCTGCCTCCTTGCATTTTTTTTGTTACGATTCCATCATTTCTTTATTTTTTCCTTCCAGCCCCTTTTGTCCCCCACGATCCCCCGCGGGAAATTTCCCTCAAACCTATGTGCCCCCCTTTTTAGTTGGTTTTCCATTCAACTCCTGTTACCCTCTCCACTTGTATCTCACAAAAGTATTCAAAGCACAAAAACCGCGTATTCATAGCTCCACAGGGTGAACACAAGGTCCAGTCTTGTGGTTCGCCCTCCCCTCTCATTTGGTAGTGTCCTTGACATGTTGGTGAAAAGGGTTTTTCCCTGTACCACATCTATCATCTTGGTTCTCCATTTTTGGGGCCCCCCGTGTGGCCCCGGTTTTTCAATCAATCTCCCTGTGGTTGAAATCGCCCTAAAACCCGTAACTTTGCTCTCCGAGTGAGCCTTGGCCCCTTGCCTTTGTCACCATTGTCGCTGCTCCTTATATTCCTCTCTTGGGTCCCGCAGTTTGTGGCGGATTATACATCAAAAATGATTACCTTGTGCTCCCCTACTATGAATCTCTTTCTCCAAATTTGTCAAAGCCCCCCTTTTTTTGAATTTCATCGGTGGTGGTGACGACTGGGGTGAGGGTGATGACCTGGTAGTGAGAGGGGGACTGGTGGCGGGGTGATGAACTGGTGGTGAGGGTGATGGATGATTGTGATGGTGAGAACTTGTGGTGAAGGTGGACTGGTGGTGAGGATTATGGATTGGTGGTGAGGGTGATGGACAGGTGGTGAGGATGTGGAGGAGTTGGGGGGAAAAATTTGTTGTGAGTAAATTGACTGTTGGGGTTTAAGGTGATGAAAATGGTGGTGAGGGGGGGGATTGGTGGGAGGGTGATGGATTGGTGTGAGGGTGATTATGGTGGTGAGGTTGTTGGACTGTTTGGTGAGAGTGAAGATTTGGGGGAAAAAGGTTTTAAAAATGGTGGGAGGGGTGTGGACTGGTAGTGTTAAAAAAGGAAAAGATGGTGAGAGTGTTTGTTTGGGCATGTGGTGAGGATGTTGTGATGGAGTGTGGTGAGGGTGATTGTGTTGGAATGTGGTGAGTATGATTGTTGTGCAGTTGTTTATGGGAGATTGTGATGGATGCTAGTGGGGTATGGACTGGTAATGAGGGTGATGGAGTGGGGTAAGGGTAATGGGTTTTGGGGGGAGAGTGACGGATGTTGGTGAGAGTTAGGACTGGGGAGAGGGTGAGGGTGTGGACTTGTGATGAGGGTGACCCATTCTGGGAGAGTGTTCGATGGTGGTGAAAGGGGATGGGCTATAGTGAGGGTGATGGATGGGGGGGGGTGATGGTTTGGACTGGTGTTAGAGTGGTGGTTTGGGGGTGAGGGTGACTGTCTGATGTTTAGGGTTGGAATAGTGGTGGGGTGATGGACTGGCGGTTTGGGGACCAAAATGGTGGGAGGGTGGTGAATGGTTTGGTGAGGGTGGCTGTTTTGGGGGGGTGATGAATGTTGGTTAGGGTGAAGAACTGGTGGTGAGGGGGACGAACTGTAGGTGAGGGTGATGTTAGTGGCAGAGTTATAGATGGTGTTGAGGGTCATGGTGGTGGGGAAGGGGTGGGGGTGAGAGTGATGAATAGTGGTGTGGACTTTTGGGGACAGTGTGGATTGGGCGGGAGGGTGAGATGCTGGTGAGAATGTTGGATGGTGGTGAGGGTGAGGACTGGTGGTGAGGGTGATGGGGGTGGTGGTGAGGGTGACGAGTGTTGTGGGGTGAAAATGGTGGTGAAAGTGGATGGTGGTGAGGGTGATAATGGTGGGAGGGCGACTGGTGGGGGGGTGATGGACTTGGGTGATGGTGATGAACTTGTGATGAGGGTGATGGATGGTGGTGAGGATGATAGATGGTGGTGAGGTGATGGATGGGGGGAGGATGATGTACTGGGGGGTGGGGGTGACGGATTGGGTAAAAGTGGAGTGGTGGTGGGGTGATTATTGTGCTTATGGTTAGGGTTGGGAAAAAAATGATGGGGGGGAGGGGGGGAAGGAGTGGGTTTTGAAGGTGGAGTATGATGGGAGGGTGATGATGATGGTGGGGTGATGGACTGAGGTGAGGGTGTGGACTTATGGTGAAGGTGAAGGACTGATGGTGGGGTGAAGGGGGTGGTTGTGAAGGTGAAGTATGGTGGGAGGGTGATAGACTGATGGGGAGGGTGATGGATGATGGTGAGGGTGATGGATTTGGTGAAGGTGAAGGACTGATGGTGAGGGTGAAAAGGGGTGGTTGTGAAATGAAGTACTGGGATGAGGGGATGGATGATGGGGGGGGATGGGACGGATGGTGAGGGGGGAAGGACTGGTGGTGGGGGGGGGGTGATGGATGATGGTGAGGGTGTTGGACAATGGTGGGAGGGTGATGTGGTGGTTAGTGTGGGTGGATGGAGGGGTTTGAGGGTGATGGTTTGGGGTTGAGTGGGGGATGGTTGGTGGTGGGTTTTGATAAAACTGGTGGTGAGAGTGATGGACTGAAGGTGATTGACCTGTGGTGAGGGGCATGTATGGTGGTGGGGTGTATGATTGATGGTGTTAAAGGGGGATGAACTGGAGGTGAGGGTACGGGCTGGTGGTGGGGTCATGGATGGTGGTGAAAGAGTGGCTGGTGGTGGGGTGGTGGTGATGCATTTTTGGTTTAATTTATGGCAAAGGGCTGGGGGTGGGGGTGAAATGTGGAAAGCGTGATGAATTGTGGTGGGGGTGTGGAAGGGGGTGGGGTGGTGGGTGGTGGTGAGGGTGTAGTTGGTGGTGAGGGTGTTTGGGTGGTGGTGAGGGGATAGATTGGTGGTGAGGGGGGATATATTGGGGGTGAGGGTGATGTATGGGGTGAGGGTGACGGTTGTGGTAAAAGTGGAGTGGTGGTGAGGGTGATTATTGTGATTTTGGTGGGGGGAAGAATGATGGGAGGGTGAAAAGGGGTGGTTGTGAAGGTGAAGTATGGTGGTGAGGGTGATAGATGATGGTGAGGGTGATGGACTGATTTTTAGCTTGATGGGTTGTGGTGAAGGTGAAGGACGATGGTGGGGTGAAGGAAAATGGTTGTGAAGGTGAAGTACTGGTGGTGGGGTTTTATGGACGATTTTTAGGGTGAGGACTTGTGGTGAAGGTGAAGGCTGATGGTGAGGGTGAAAAGGGGGGTTGGAGGTGAAGTATGGGGTGGGGTGATGGATTATGGTGGGGTGATGGACGGTGGTGGGGTGTGGACTAATGGTGGGGTTGATGGTGGTAGTGTGTGGCTGGAGGGGGGTTGATGGATGGAGGTGAGGGTTTATGGATGGGGTGAGGGTGATGGACTGTGGTGAGAGTGATGAACTGGAGGTGAGAGTGATGGACTGGTTTGGGGAGGGTGATGGACGTGGTGAGGGTGATGGGCTGTGGTGAGGGTAATGGATTTGGGGGAAGGGTGGAGGAGGTACGTGTGATGGATGGGGGGTGAAAGTTATGTCTATGTTGTTGGGGGACTTGTGGTAGGGTGATGGTTGGGGGTGAGGTGTTTGGACTGGTGGTGAGAGTGATGGGTGGGGGTGAAGGTGATGGGCTCGTGGTTGGGGATGGACTGGTGGAGAGAGTGATGGATGGGTGGGGGAGAGAGTGTGACGGGGGATGAGGTTATGGACTGTTGGGGAGGGGAAACACTTGTGGTGAAGGTGTGAAAATGCGACGATTGGACGGGGCGAAACGTTGTGATAAAAAGATGACGATTTGATGAACACTGACGATTGTTTTGAAAGACTGACGTTTGTGATGAACGACTGACGATTAGGTGAACGACTGCGCTTGTGATGAAGATGACGATTGTGACGAACGATGACGATTTATGAACGATTGAGTTGTGATGAACGACTGAGTTGCGATAAAAAGCGCGCTTATGATGAACGACTGACGATTGCAAGAAAGGTGACGCTTGTGTGAAAGACTGACGTTGGGTGAAGACGACTATTGGATGAGCGTGACGATTGTGAGACCGACTGGCGTAGTGATGAAAAACGATTGTGATAACGCTTGACGTTTGTGACGAACGGTTGGGCCCTTGTGAGGAATTTGGTGGGTCGATGGTGGTGGTGAGGATGATGGACTGGTGGTGTGGGGTGACTGGTGGTGAGGGTGATGCCTGGTGGGAGAGTGATGGAGGTGGTGATGGGATGGACTGTTGTTGAGGGTGATGAACTGAGGATTAGGGTGATTGATGGTGGTGAGGGTGATGGACTGTTTGGGTTTGAGTAAAGGGCTGGTGGTGAGGGTGATGGACTGGGGTGGGGTGTGGGATGGTGGTGAGGGTGATGGATGTTTGGGTTGAGTAATGGACTGGTGGTGAGGGGGAGGATGGTGGGAGGGTGTGGGCTGGTGGTGAGGGTGATGGATGGTGGTGAGGGTGATGGATGGTGGGGGGGGTGATGGATGGTGGTGAGGGTGGGACTGGTGGTGAGGGGGATGAACTGGTGGTTGGTGATTGATAGTGATGAGATTTATGGATGGTGGTGAGATGTGGATGTTGGTGATAGGATGGACTGAAGGTGATTGACTGTGGTGAAAGGGGATTAATGGGGTGAAAGGTGATTTCCTTGTGGTGATTGACTGTGTGAGGGTGTGGGCTGGGGGGTAGGGTTTATGGGGATGGTGGTGAAAGTGAGCACTGGTGGTGAGAGTGATCGATGAGGGGAGGGTGATGAAAATGCTGGTAAGGGGATGGATTGGTGAAAGTGAGGACTGGTGGTGAGGGTGATGGTTTTAGGAGGGTGAAGGATTTGGGGGTGAGTGTGATGGCTTGTGGTAAGGGTGGGATGGGTTTTGGAGGATGGTGGCGGTGAGGGGTGATGGGCTGCTGGTGAAAGGGGATGGATTGTGAAAATGATGGGTTTTTTGGTGTGGGTGATTGAGTTGGGTGAGGGTGAAGGATTGACGGTGAGTTGATGGACTGGTGGTGAAGTGATGGATGGGGTGAGAGTGATGGACTGGTGGTGGGGTGATGGACTGCTGGTGATGGTGATGGATTGGGGAAAATGATGGATGGTGGTTAAGGGAGGACTGATGGTAAGGGTGATGGGGATGGTGTGGTCATGGATGGTGGGGGGGTATCGATTGGTTGGGTGAGGTGGGCCCGGTGGTGAGGGGAGGGGTGGTGGTGAGAGTGATGGACTGGTGGTGAGGGTTGGACTGTGGTGAGGGTGAGGGTTGGTGAAAAAATGGTGGACTGGTTGTGAGGGTGATGGATTGAGGTACGGCGAAGGGCTGGGGGTGTGGTGAGGGGCTGGGGTGGAGGATGGATGATGTTGGTGATGGATGGTGGTGAGGATGAAGAAATTTGGGGGGGGGGAGTGGGATGGTGGTTAAAGTTGATGGACTCGTTTGATGGTGATGGACTGGTGGAGAGAGTGTGGTTTGTGGTGGGGGGTGATGGACTGGTGGTGATGGGTTTTTACTAGGTGGAGAGAGGATTTACTAGTGGTGAGGTTTTGGTGGGGGGAGGGTGATGAGTGGTGAAGGGGATGAACCTGTGACGATTTTGCGAGCAGATGATTGTGTGAAGACGACCAATGTGATGAAAAGATGCGATTGTGACGAACGACTGACGATTGTGATAGCGACTTCGTTTTTTTATGAACGACTGCGATTTTGATCAAGCCTCCGTTGTTACGAACGATTTTCGTTGTGGTGAACCTTTTGGGGAGAGTGAGGACTGGTGGGGGGTGATGGAAAAGGTGGGGTGGTGAGGATGGTGGTGAGAGTGAGGACGGTGGTGAGGGTGAGGGGGTGGAGGGGAGGTGATGCATGGGTTTTGGGGGGTGATGGAATGGTGGTGTTGGTGATAGAGGTGGAGGGTGGATGTGGTTTAAGGATGGGCTGTTGTGGGGTATTGCTGGTTTGGGGGAGGGTGGGTGGACTGTTGGGGAAAGGGGTTTTAAATAATGTTTACATATTTTGGTAGGTAGGAATTTGAGGGGGCAAATATAAATTTAAATGAAATTTTTTACTCAGTTTTTTTTCAAATTTTAATTTCAAAAATCTTTTAATCTAAAAAAATTTAATTTTAAAAACCTCACTCTCCCCATCCTTCCTTTCCCCAAAAATTTACCCCCCCCCCCCCCCCCCCCCCCCCCCCCCCCCCCCCCCCCCCCCCCCAAAACCCCCCCCCCCCCCCCCCCCCCCCCCCCCCCCCCCCCCCAAAACCCCCCCAAAGGGGGGCCAACCAAGGAAGGGCCCAGGGAGTGGACAACAACCCCCAAAGGGAGGACAAAACCAAGGGAAGAAACAACAAGGAAGGACAACAACCAAGGAAGGGGCAAAAAACAGGAAGGGACAACAACACAAGGAAGACAACAACACAAGGAGGGACAACAAAAAAAGGAAGGGCAACAACACAAGGTAGACAACAACCAAGGAGGGGCCAAAAACACAAGGAGAGAACAACAACCAAGGAGGGACAAAAAACCCAAGGAGAGGACAACAACCCAAGGAGGAGGACAACAACGGGAAAAGGACAACAACCGAAGGACAGGACAACAACCGAAAAGGAAAGGAAACAACCAAGGGGAAAGGACAACACGAGGGAGAGGGCAACAAAAACCAAGGAAAGACAACAAAACCAAGAGAAAAACAGAAACAGGAAAATTTTGGGGAGGAAACCCAAAACCGGAGAGAACACCCGGACAGAAACCCCCAAAACCAGAGAGGACCCCACCACCCAAGGGCGCCCCAGAAACCCGGATTAGAACAAGGGGGGCAAACAAATTGACCCCAAAAAAAATTAATTTACAAAAGAGGAAGGAAAAACGGGGAAACAAAACGCCACGAGGAAACCCACGAGAGGAAAACCAAAGACGGCCGAAAACCCTTTGTTTCTCCTAAACGCAAATTCCAAGTACATCCTCTTTCCCTTCCCCCTCAGGGGGAGACCCCACCCACCCCAAACCCCACCACACACACAAACCAAAAAAACAACACAAAACACAAACCCCACAAAAACCCACCAAAAACCAAACCAACCCCCCAAACCAAAAACCCCCCCCCCAACCCCCCCCCCCCCACAACCCCCACAACACACACAAACCCCCACAACACACCCCACACACACACACAAAAAAAACACAAAAAAACACCCAAAAAACACAACCAAAAAACCACAAAAAAAAAAACCCAAAAAAAAAAAACACTTAGGAAAATAGTTGGATTTAATGTTTTATTAAAAACCAGAGTTAAATGGGAGAAAAGGGAAAGGAAGATGTGAAAAAGTAAAGTGAGAGATGGAAAAAAAGGAGAGTTTTTGGAAGACATAGAAGTGAGGATGTGAAGCAGTAGAAGTGGGGGAGATGTGAAGGAAGTAAATTTGGAGAGTTTTTTGAAGACATGAGAAGTGAGGATGTGAAGACAGTGAAATGGGATGTGAAGGGCAGTAGTGAGAGTTTGGGAAGACATGAGAAATGGAGATGTGAAGCGTAGAAAATGGAGAGTGAAAAACAGTAGAAGTAGAGTGTGAAGCAGTAGGAGGTTGTGAAGACATCTTCCACAGCCTTGAGGGTTGTATGTTTTTTCCCTGTCCGAACAGAACAACTCCTCATTTTCTATAGCCTTGGACGTGTTTTTTTTATTTTTTGTTTTTCTGTCGTTTTCTATGTAAAGGATGAGTTTTCCCGTTTTTCTATTTTAGTAGAAGATTTTCTTGTCATTTTTCCTCGTTTTGGACGGTTTTCTGCAATATTCCATCGCCCTGTACGGGTTTCCCGGTTATTTTTCACACCCT
>NC_069431.1:43216079-43260532 GCF_026875155.1 Cherax quadricarinatus
GGCTTGAACCAACATTCTTCATTGATATTGAAATATATAAAGTTCCTTGAATTCCCGAACTTGAGGGTAGTATGATTTTTTCTACCCACACTTCTCGACTTTATTTTTTTGAAAACTCAACATAATTTTAACAAGCCGTGAGGGAGACTTGCATATATAAATGGATACAAATTTGAGACATATGTGCTTGTGGTATAGATGGACGTGTGTGTGTGTGTGTGTGTGTACTCACATTTGTACTCACCTTTATTTGTGGTTGCAGGGGTGTGTGTGTGTGTGTGTGTGTGCGTGTTGTGTTGTGGTGGGTGTGTGTGTGTGTTGTGTGTGTGTGTGTGGCGTGTGTGGGTGGTGTCTGTGTGTGTGTGCGTGTGTGTGTTGTGTGTGGGTGTGTGTTTGTGTATGTGTGGTTATTTAGTTAGGTTAGTTCGTTACCCATTTTGTCCTGGGCCATGTCAGTTTGACACTAGGCCTGTTGTGTGAGTTTGTGTGTGTTTAGTGTGTGTGTGTGTGTGTGTGTATGTGTGTGTGTGTGTGTGTGGGGTGTGTGTGTGTGTGTGTGGTGTGTGTTGTGTGTGTGTGTTTGTACTCACCTAATTGTGGTTGCAGGGGCCGAGACTAAGCTTTCTGGCCCCGCCTCTTCCACTGATCGTACCGGTCCTCTCTCTTGCTTCTGCCTCCACTATCATCACTTGCTTGGCTATGTGTGTGTGGTGTTGTGTGTGTGTGTGTGTTGTAAGTATACTCACCTGTTGTGGCTGCGGGGTCGAGTCATAGCTCCTGGCCCTGCCTCTTCACTGGCTGCTACTGGATCACTCTCCATTCACCATGAGCTTTATCATACCTCTGCTTAAAGCTATGAATGGATCCTGCCTCCACTACATCGCTTCCCAAATTATTCCACTTCCAGACTACTCTTTGACTGAAGAAATACTCCCTAACTCATCCCTGTGATTCATCTGTGTCTTCAACTTTCAACTGTGTCCCCTTGTTGCTGTGTCCCATCTCTGGAACATTCTGTTTCTGTCCACCTTGTCAATTCCTCTCATTATTTTATATGCCGTTATCATGTCCCCCCTGACTCTCCTGTTCCTCAGTTGTCGTCACGGCGATTTCCCGTTAACCTCTTCTGTACGACCTTACTCCTTAGCACTGGGACTAGTCTTGTTGGAAAACCTTTGCACTTTCATGTTTCTTTACGTGCTTGGCTAGGAGTGGGTTCCAAATGTAGCCGCATACTCCAATATGGGGCCTAACGTTACTCAGTGTAGAGGGTCCTGTACGATTCCTTATTTAGATGTCGGAATGCTGTTTGTGGTTTGCTAGGCGCTCATATCTTGCAGTAGTTATTTGGTTGATGTACAGCCTCAGAGATGTGCCTGGTGTTATAACTCACCCAAGATCTTTTATCCTTGAGTGAGGTTTGTATTCTCTGGCCCGCCCTAGACTGTACTCTGTCTGCAGTCTTATTTGCCCTTCCGTAATCTTCATGAACTTTGCACTTGGTTGGTGTTGACTCCGGGAGCCAATTGCTGGACCAGGTCTGCTGCCTGTCAGATCCCTGTGTACTTCTGCCTGGTCCCTCGTCAGAATGAATTCTTCTCATCAATTTCAGATCATCTGCAAACGGGGACACTCGGAGTCTATTCCGTCAGTCATGTCGTTCACAAATACCTGGAAACAGCACAGATCCTAGGATTGACCCCTGTGGAACCCCACTCGTTACAGGTGCCCACTCTGACACCTCGCTGCGTACCATGACTCGCTGCTTGGCTTCCTGACAAGTATTCCTGATCCATTGTAATCTCTTTCTGTTTATCCCTGCTTGGTCCTCCAGTTTTTGCACTAATCTGTTGTGTGGAACTGTGTGTGTGTGTGTGTGTGTGTGTGTGTGTGTGTGTGTGTGTGTGTGTGTGTGTGTGTGTGCATTTGTGATTACGAGGCTTATTAGTGGGCGAGGCGATCAGGTGGATCAGTGTGGGTTATACATATTGCTGTGTGTGTGTGAGAGAGAGAGCGTGTGCGGTTTGTTTTGTACGTGTTCATAACGTACAAAAACAAAGACACGCTCGTGGTTGTGGGGAAATGCGCAACTGAGTGTTGAAAATATTGTGTAGTGTGCATAGTAAGATTATTTTGGTGCAGGTAACATACTGCAGATTACACAACTTATTATATCACAATAAAATATGTTGTAAATTACCCAGGATAACCAAAAAAGTCAGACAAGAAATTATTCCATTGTGCCGGACTCTTGTAACTGCTGGTATTACATATACATAAGGACTAAATAACGGAAAATAATAAAACTAAATTCAACACTTGTTTATTTCTGGGGAGGGTGGACATAGAGATTAATACACGAAATTCATCCCACAGAATAAAAACATTCATAAACTACACTTAAACTATTGCCCCCCCCCCCACCAAAGTACAATAAATTTATATTAATGTAGATGAATTTGTTATTAATAAATAGAACTCCCAAAATTTCTTTGAGTGGCCAGGCCTTGGTGGCCGTAATGGATCGGCAGCTTGGTGCGTCTAGCTGACATTCGGTCCTGGCTGTCTTGGTGGTGTTGTATTTACTGGCGCAGTTTTCTGCGTGTGTCCCCTCCTGTAATTCCACCACTGGACACAGTCTCTACGTTGACCAGTAGGACAAGGCCTCGTTCTCTCTGGCTAGATCAGGCGGGTGGCTGAGCTGACTTCGGGATAAATACCTGGGGATGGTGAGATGTATTTACCCTAAGGGAGTGAGGATGGGAAGAATCCGGGGGCCACGGATGGATTGCTGGACACATGGACTGGGAATAAGCCAGAATACCTTGGGGAAGTGAGGTAAGGGGGGATATCTGAGGCAGGACAGATGACTCTGGACCATGGACCTGGAAAGTCGAGGGAGACTGGTTGTTGAGGCAGGACCTGTGGGAAGTGGGAAAGGGAGAATGTCTGAGCGCGGACAGATGGACTCCTGGACACATGATCCTGGATGAAAAGCATCAAGGAACACAGCATGTGGGTGGGTGGACCTTAAAGACGAACCACTGGCTCCACGTGGCAAGGTTGGTAACTCAAAGTTAAACTCTGAGGTGACAGTGGTCGCAATTCCGATTTTCTCATAAAAAAAAACTTTTAGAATTTTGGGAAGCAGAGCTTACCGATATTAATGTTTTTCATAACAGATGATGTTCACATTTTCATTTTATTTATATATATATATATATGAACGCTAATCATTTAATTTACTGTTTAGGAGTTATTAATTATTATATTAACGTGTCTAGTGAGTTGAGGTAAAGTTTGAATACCAGAAGACTCTCACTTATGTTTTGCCTGCATCTGTCATGCCTGTCACGCATAGCATGGGCATCCTCATAATAGGTTACGAGGGACTTATTAGCAACCACATGTTAGGAGGAACCTATGAGGTACCATACAAGGAAAGGTTCGGAGGGACCTATGAGGTACCCTTAGTAAAAATGTGGGAAGAGCGTGCATGATTTTCGAGGCTCGCAACTAATAAATTCAAGAGAGGTTTATCTTAAGAAATTCAAGTGGTTTGGAAAATTTCTTAACTTTTATTCACATACAATGTAGATTCTGAAACTGATACACGTTACTGAGCACGTTGAAAGTGGTTCAGAAATTTTAATTAACTTGTTGATTAGAAACGGAAATAAACATTTTGATCTTGAACAGAACATTCATTGAACATCCACATGAAACACTAAAGATCTCACTCCTATTATGACATATGTTAGTCCTGTTGTATAGAATGTGGGGTGGTTGGTAGTGAGTTGTGGTGGTGATGATTGGGGTGAGTTGTGATGGATGGTTGACAACGAGTTGTGGTGATGGATAGTTTACAATGTGTCGACTTGATGGTAAGTTGTGTTGTGGTTATGGATGGATGATAGTGAGTTGTGGTTATGGATGGTTGATAGTGAGTTGTGGTGATGGATGGTTGATGGAACTTTTGGCTATGGATGGGATGATGGTTGCATTGTGATGTGGATATTTTAGAGTGAGTAGTGGTGATGGATATGGTTTATGTGAGTTGAAGTGGTGGAAGGTTGATGGTTGAGCTGTGGAGATGGATGGCAGATGAGTTAAGTAACGGTAGTGATGGGGATTGTGGTGTATGGGATGGTTTATAGTGAGTTAGGATTATGAAGTTTACGTTTATAGTGAGTTAGGATTTGATATGGGTTTTATAGTGAGTTGGGGTAAGAGTGGTTGTTGTTGAGTTGTAAGATTTCATGTTGAAGTTGGTTGAAATTTTGAGAGTTAATGATAATTTGCAATAATGGGATAGTTAATGAATGCTTGTTAATTTTTTTGGGCCACAATGTAAATACACGAGAGAATAATTATGCTGTATAATAAGTAGTTTTGTGCTGGATTGTCAGTTGGTCACCTCAGGTCTGTTGCCTTAAGTTGTTCTAATGTTTCATTGTGTTGTGTCTTGAGTTTGATGAGATCAAACGTCCCGTATATCCAATACCAGATCATCCTTATATCCCATACCAGAATCCTTATATCCCATACACAGATTCATCCTTATATCCCATACCAGATCTTTCCTATATCCCTTAAAGATCATCCTTATTTTCCCATACCAGATCATCCTTATATCCCTACAAGATCATCCATATATCCCATTCCAGATCAGCCTTTAGCCCATACCAGATCCGTCCTTATATCACCAACCAGATCATCCTGATATTCCATACCAGATCATCCTTATATCTCTACCAATCATCCTTTATCCCACCCAGATCATCCTTATATCCATACCAGATCATCCTGATATTCCATACCAGTCATTCCTTATATCCCTTACATGATCATCTTATATCTCTTCCAGATATCCTTATATCGCCATACCAGAATCCGTATATCTCATACAGTATTTCATCCTAATCCACACCAGATCATCCTTAGATCCCATACCAGATCATTCCTGTTATTCCATACCAGAATCATCCTGAATATCTCATACCAGATCATTCCTTTATATTCTCATTACAGATCATCCTTATATCCCATACCAGATATCCTTTTTCCCATCCAGATCATCCTGTTATTCCCTCATACATCATCTTATATCTCATACCAGATCATCCCTTTTATCCATACCGATCATCTTTATATCTTCATTACCAGATCATCTTATATCCCATTACCAGATCCTTATATCCATTACCAGATCATCCTTATATGCCATACCAGATCATCCGTATATCTCATTACCAGAATATCCTTATATCCTACCAGATCATCCTTATAATCCATCCAGATCATCATTATATCCATACAGATCGTCCTTGTATCCCATCCCAGATCAGCCTTTATTCCCTTACCGATCACCTTATATCCCATACCAGATCATCCTTATATCTCATACCAGATCATACTTTTTATCCCTACCAGATCATCCTTATATCTCATACCGATCTTTATTTCCCATACAGATCATACTTATACCCATCCCAGATCCTTATATCCCATACCAGCTCATTCTTATATCATAACCAGATCATCCTTATTATCCCATCCCAGATCATCCTTTTTATCCCATTCCAGATCACCTTATATCCCATACCAGATCATCCTTATATCCCATACAAGATATTCTTATATCCATCCCAATCACCTTATATCCCATCCCGATATCTTATATCCTACCAGATCCATTCCTCATATCCCATACCACATCATCCTTTATCATTATAATCCCATCCTTCTTTTGATTAAATATTTTATCACTGCATCTTTTAAAAGGTTTCCTAACAGAAAATATTTTAAGTTAGCTGTTACTCACAAACAGAAGTTTACAACTTTTAATTGCTATAATCTGCACGATGTTCACATTCGACGTTAAATTCACCTAAACATTAACATAAGTATTTTTTATGGAATAAAACATTAGAATAAAGAAATAACTATTGTGTGTCAGACCATCAAGTTAATATAAGTTAACAATGATACAGACAGTAACTTACCAAAAAACAGTAGGCAAATATTGTTTAATATATGACGACACGTCAGACCATGACAGTGTAACAGGAGAAGTCGTACTGACCAGTGTACAGGAGAGCGTCTGACCAGTGTACTGGGAGGAGCCGTACTGACAGTGTGCAGGTTGAGTCGTACTGACCAGTGTACAGAAGCACACAAGTTACTTAAAATTATGTAGAAGTTAGAGAAGGTGAAAATGTTAGAAAAGAGAAAAACTTCCCAGTTTTTTTTAATCAAAGTTTTGTAGTTAACTTTATCCTTCCATAAGATATTCATGAGTGTCTTCTTTACTTTACCCAAAAGTGTCTCAAACTAGCCACTTTTCACATCTTTCAAATGAATGTTCTTTCAAAATGGTCAAAAATTAATATTCTCCATCAGAATTTAGAAATATATAATAAAGTTCACTGGTTTCTTAAACATTGAGCAAAGTCTCAATTTTTCTGCCTCCAACTTTTCCATTTTATATGAGAAAAACAAAAATTTTAATACCATAAGGGAGAGCGTGTGTGTGTGTCTGGTGTGTGTGTGTGTGTGTGAACGTGTGTGTCTGTGTGTTGTGTATGTACGTGTGTGTCTGTGTGTGTATGTACGTGTGAGTGTGTGTGTGTGTGTGTGTGTCATGTGTTGGTTTGTGTGTTTGTTGTATGGACTGTGGTGTTGTTTGTACGTGTGTATGTACGTGTGTGTGTGTGTGTGTGTGTATGTGTATGTACGTGTGTGTGTGTTGTGTGCATGTGTATGTACGTGATTGAGTGTGTGTGTGTGTGTGTGTGTGTGTGTGTGTGTGTGTTGTGTATTGTATGTTCGTGGGTGTGTATGTACGTGTGTACTCACCCCCCCCCCCCTTCCCCCCCCCCCCCCCCCCCCCCTCTTACGTGTGTGTGTGTGTGTGTGTGTATGTGTTTGTAGTGTGGTGTGTGTGTGTGTGGGCATGTGTATGTACGTGTGTGTGTGTGTGGGTGTGTACTCACCTAGTGTACTCACCTAGTTGAGGTTGCGGGGGTCGAGTCCGAGCTCCTGGCCCCGCCTCTCTTCACTGATCGCTACTAGGTCACTCTCCCTGAGCCGTGAGCTTTATCATACCTCTGCTTAAGACTAGTATGGTTCCTGCCTCCACTACATCGACTTCCCAAAACTATTTCCACTTACTGACTACTCTGTGGCTGAAGAAAATACTTCCTAACCCTCCCTTAATTATCTGTGTCTTCTGCTTCCAACTGTGTCCCCTTGTTACTGTGTCCAATCTTGGAACATCCTGTCCTTGTCACCTAGTTCAATTCTCTCAGTATTTTGTATTTCGTTATCATGTCCCCCCTATCTTCCTGTCCTCCAGTGTCGTCGGGTGATTTCCCTTAACCTCTTACTCGTAGGAGCTACCCTCTTAGCTCTGAGGATGTTCTGGTTGCAAACTTTGCACTTTCTCTAGTTTCTTTACCGTGTTGGCTAGGTGTGGGTCCAAACTGGTGCCGCATACACCAATGTGGGCCTAACGTAACGTGTACAGGGTCCTGAACGATTCCTTTTTAAGATGTGTGCTATGTGTGTGTGTGTGTTTGTGTGTTGTGGTGTGTGGGTGTGTGTGGTGTGTGTGTATGTGTATGTACGTGTGTATGTGTGTGTTGTGTGTATGTGTATGTGACGTTTGTGTGTGTGTGTATGTACGTGTGTGTGCATGTACGTGTGTGTGATGTGTGTGTGTTGTGTGTGGTTGTGTGTGTGTGTGGTGTGTGTGTGTGTGTATGTGTGTGTGTTGTGTGTGTGTTTGTGTGTGGTGTATGTGATGTGTTGTGTGTGTCTGTGGGTGTATGGTGTGTGTGTGTGTGTGTGTGTGTGTGATGTGTGTGACTGGTGTGTGTGTATGTGTGTGTGTATGTGTGTGTGTATGTGTGTGTGTTTGTGTGGGTGTGTGTGTCTGTGTGTGTTATGTGTGTGTGTGTGTGCGCGCGCGCGCACGTGCTGCGTTGTTTTGTGTGTGTATGAATGATGGATGGACACGCAGGCTGCCGTTGAAGAAATGTGCAAATGAGCGTTGAAAATAAGTGTAAGTGTATTTAGGTACAAAATATACATAATAGTTTTCAAAATGATCATTGCACAGCAAACATATGCGTAAAATTACCCAGGATAACCTAAATACGTTGGGACAAAATGATATATTTTAGATTGTGCGCGGCGCTTGTAACCACTGCGCGTCTTGCTGATTTTATAGGATAAATAACAAATGAAAATAAGAAGTTCAACACTTATTAAAGTTCTCGTGGACGTGGAAAACACACTACCAAACGAGCATCATAAACATACCACCCCCCCCCCCCCCCCCCCCCCCCAAAACATTCACAAAACACATTTAAACTGTAATTAAGTTCAAAAAAATCTTTATATTTAAGTAGAAAAATTGTATGATATACAATAGAACTTCCAAAATTTCATTGAGTAGCCAGGCCTTGGTGGCCGAATGGACGGGAGCTGGCTGCGTCTGGTGCTCTACGATCTAGAATGTCATTGGTGGGTGTTTTGTAAATGACTGGACGCAGATTTCTGCGTGTCCCCTCCTGTAATTCATCCACCTGGACAGTCTCTACGTAGACTAGCAAAACAAGGCCTCGTTCTCATCCTGCTAGATCACCGAGGGTGGCTGAGCTGACCTTCGGGATAGATAACCTCGGTAAGGCTGAGCTGGAAGATATTTTCCTAAAGGAAAGTGAGGAAGGGGAAGAATCTGGGGGCCCACGGATGGATTCCTGGAAGTGGGACTGGGAAAAAGCGAGAACACTTTGGGGGGAAGTGGGGACAGAAGCGGGACAAGAGGGGACTTCTGGTCACAGGACCTGGGAAAGAGTAGATACTGAACCGGGTTACAAAGGCGCAGGCAGACTTGGAAAGTGGGGGAAGGGAGGAATATCTGAGGGGAAACAGATTGGCTCCTGGACACATGGACCAGGGAAAATCGAGAACACCATGAGGAAGTGGGGAAGGGGGGAATACTGGAAGCGGACAGAGGGACTCCTGTTCACATGGACCTGGGAAAAAAAAGTAGATACTGTTACAAGGCAGACCTTGGTGAAAGTGGGGAAAAGGGAGAATTCTGAGGGGGACAACAGATTGACTCCTGGACACATGGACCTGGGAAAGGAGATGCTGGTTACAAACGCAGACCTTGGGAAAGTGGGGAAGGGAGAATATCTGAGGCGGACATGATGGACTCCTGGACACATGGACATGGGAAAGAAAGGAGATACTGGTTAGCTGAGGCAGACCTTGGGAAAGTGGGGAAGGGAGAATATCTGAGGGGACACAGATTGACTCCTGGACACATATGGACCTGGGAAAGGAGATACTGGTTGCTGAGGCAGACCTTGGGAAAGTGGGGAAGGGAGAATATCTGCGGCGGACAGATGGACTCCTGGACACATGGACCTGGGAAAGAAGGAGATACTGGTTACAAAGGCAGACCTTGGTAAAGTGGGGATAGGGAGATTATCTGAGGGGTCACAGATGGACTCTGGACACATGGCTCCCCCCCCCCCTGGGAAAGAAGGGATATGGTTGCTGAGGCAGACCTTGGGAAAGTGGGACACAGATTGACTCCTTAACACATATGGACCTGGGAAAGGAGATACTGGTTGCTGAGGCAGACCTTGGGAAAGTGGGGAAGGGAGAACATCTGAGGGGACACAGAATGTAGGACAATGGACCTGAGGAAAGCATCACAAATACACAGCACAGGTGGTGGACCTTAAGACGCAACCACTGGCCTCCACGTCAGCAGGTCTGGAACTAGAGATATCTCTGAGGATGTCAGTTGGTCGCAAATATTAATAACAATTTTGATTTCTTAGCATTTCGGGCATTTCGGGAAAGCTTAAGGGTTTTTTTATTATAGATGTGTAGGAATGTCGAAAAAAATTAACACTTATGCAAAGTATGGGAATCTTTATTGAGAAAAACGTTTCGCCACACTACGAAGCGGGATGGATAAGGATAGGGGAGTTTGAGGTAATCAGTCCCTCACGCATAGGGCAAACAGGTGATTATATACTGCAGGGAGCAGCAGAGGCGGAGATCACAGTGTGACCATCCACTAGTGTAAGTAGGTCTTTCGTACGAAGGTTGGTCAAGTGTTCAAACCTTGTCTAATCTCTCCAGACTGTAGATAAGGTATTGGCAAAGAACTTAAAAAGTTTCATGTACCTCTGATAAAATGATAATATAAATGATATTATAAAATGATATATAAATGATATATATAAAAAATATCTAAAATGTTTTGAGATGGTATATAGAAAGAAAGTCGCATAGTTGATGTGATGATGCGATTTGATGATGAGTGAGTTTGATGGTGAGGATGTGAGGTGATGGTGATGTGATTGATGGTGATAATGTGATTGATGGCGATGATGTGTTGGTGATGATGGTGATTGATGGTGATGATATGCGTGACTGACATCATTCAAATGAATGGTTTGAAAACCGACAAGTTGAAGAATTGAGATACTTATGCAACGTTTCGCCACACAGTGGCTTCATCAGTCCAATACAAAGTCGGTTTTCGAAACCATTCATATACATCTGTCAGACACTACAACATCATGGGATTTTGATACAGAGAATTCTTCAACACTTTATCAACCTTAGGACGACGATCTACTTACACTAGGGGCAGGTCCCACTGTGATCCCGCCTCCTCCTGCTTGCTCTAACGTGACTGCAGTATATAAGCCACCTCTTTGGCCCTATGCTGTACTTCCTACAAGAATGATGGACTGAACATATCGATCCAGGCTGTCGGGACTGATTACCTCAAACTCATTCTCTCCTTTTACCTATGCTTTGTATTTGACTGATGAGTCATGTGTGGCGAAACATTTCTTCACTAGATTCCCAATTACGTTTATGTCTCAACTCTTCATTTGTCGGTTTTTCAGAACCATTTCATTGGATGATGTTCGTTCACACATATCATCACCATCATCACTCATCTCCAAAAACATCATCACCTCAATTATGCGACTTTCTTATACTACCTCTAAAACCTTTTTGTGAAAGAATGGATATACAATACCGACATGAATGAATTAAGACACATGTGCACATCTGGGTATCTGTATTGTAGACGTTTCGCTATCCAGTGCTTTATCAATACAAAATTTCTGGGATATAACTTGTCCCGGAATTTGTTATTGTTAAAGCCACTGGATGGGAAAACGTTTTAACTATTAAAAGTACTCGGTGTTGCACAAGTGTTTAAACCTTTTTATAATATATCTTGTATATATCAGGCTTATCTTTTATCATTGTATCAGAGGATACATGAAGAATTTTAACTTCATTTCAAATACCTATTCTTCAGTTCTGGAAGAGTTGAGGGTAAGGTTACAATAACAACACTATGGTCACGCTATCTTCAAAGAATATTAAAGATCATGACTTTTGCTTAATTTTTAATTTTTGATGTTTGCATGAAATGTCTGGGCATGTTATCTTTGTCGCCATCTCTCGCACGGGATTAATAAACAACTTAGTTTCTGTGTATTTTTACATAACTGGGTGATTTGGTTGAGATATTCCTACATAGGAATAGAGAGAATCGCTAATTGTAAATAGTCGAGATCTCATCTAAACTTACAAGAAAATTTTGTTATAAATCCCATTTTTATTTTTTTGTTATTTTATTCAGAGGCAAAAAAGGGGATAGCTAGTTCAAAAATACAGCAGAAAGGAATGAAAGAGAGTGTAGTGTGGACCTGGTGAGAGTTGTAGTGTGGACTGGTGAGAGGTTGTAGTGTGTCCTGGTTTGGGTGGTTTGAGTGTAGTGTGGACCTGGTGAGAGTGTAGTGTGGACCTGGTGAGAGTGTAGGTGACTGGTGAGAGTGTGTGTGGACCTGGTGAGTGTAGTGTGGACCGAGGTGAGAGTGTAGTGTGGACCTGTGAGAGTGTAGTGTGGACTGGTGAGTGTAGTGTGGACCTGGTGAGTGTAGTGTGGACCTGGTGAGAGTGTAGTGTGGACCTGGTGAGTGTGTAGTGTGGACCTGGTGAGAGTGTAGTGTGGACCTGGTGAGAGTGTAGTGAGGTCTTGGTGAGAGTGTGTGTGGGATCCTGGTGAGAATGTATGTGAGGAGCTGGTGAGTGTGTTATGTGACTGGTGATAGTGGAGATGAAACTGGTGTGAGTGTAGTCTGGACCTGGTTAGAAGTGTAGTGAGGGACCTGGAAGTAGTGTAGTGTATGGACCTGGTAAGATGTAGTCTGGACCTGGTGAGTGTTAGTGTGGACTTGTTTCTGAGGCTGAGTAAGCCGTCACAGTGGCGACCTTGCCAGGATTAACTCTCCAGAATCAAAGATTAACCTCCATCTGAATCTTTACAATTCGAACTTCAACGCTGCATCCACAGACGGTTACCACCCCATGAGTAATCATTCTCTATGGTAGACTACAGTACAGGTATTAAAAGTTTGGGGATTGGTTATAGTCCAATTTATTGAATAAGTCAGGGAGGATTAAAAATTTTTAACTGCCACCTAATTGTGTGTGACTTTGAAACACTTTGGAGATTAAAAGGGACCCAAAAATTTCCAGTACAAAACTGTTTTTTATTGGCCTTTATTATATCAAGGGGAAAGTCTAGGCACTCTTTATTTTTTTTGAAAATTTTATGGGCAGGACCCCTTCTACTGGTTTGCTCACCGGGGATAAAACCCTTCGTTTTTCTTTTACAATTGTTTTTTAAAGAAACAGGGATCGAGCCCTCTGGGTTTTTTTTCAGTTTGAGGGAGAGGAATTTAAACCCGTTTTCTTTAATACCATTTTCATTTCCCCCGATGTTTAAGTTTTCTTTCAATATGAGAATACCAGTTTTGGTGAATCGGAAATAAGTTTGGGAAAAACGGAAAAATTTGAAAATTTCATTTGTGCTAAATCAGGAAAGACTTGAAAGAGAGAGAATAGAAAAGAAAGAAAGACAAAAGGAGCGGAAAAACTTGACGGAAGAAAGAAATAGAGTACGTGAAAAAGTTAAAATTTGGGGAAATTGAGGAAAGACAAAGGCAGAGAAAAGATTAAGGGAAAAAAGAAAAGGATCGCGAGCCGAACAACTCGCCTTGAATTAAAATAAAAATTAAATTTTTCACAACACAAATTTAAAGAAAAGGGGTAATGGAACAAGTGCGCTAGTGCACATATTCCAACACCTAATTTAACCCCCCTTCAAAGGGGAAAACATAACTTCTACATTATCAGGTTTGAAAAAACCGCTTTTCCCCCGTGAAGGCCGCGACACCTGGGCTACCAGTTTTGGGAAAGTTTTTTTCTGGTACCCCTTTGAAAATCATGCAAATTTGTCGCAGGGTATCTATTAATTTAACCTCGAAGAAGGGGTCCTTAAACATATAAAAAAAAAACAATTCTTACAGGAAAAATTTTAGGTATCCCTTTCAGCCGGCCAGAAATTCAAGTCAATGCAGAGAGACTAGTTCTTAAAATGGCTCGAAGACCTGCCAGTGACCGGACATTTCTCGCACGTAAAACCTTAAATAAAAATTAGGGAAACCTGTTTTTGGGCCAAACATGTCCCTAGAATGTACACACTATTGTAGACGTGTAAAGTTGCCAACTGTCATCCGTCCCGAGGTACCAGGGCGAGTACCTATGGTCATAATGCCTATCTTTTTACGGTACCGTTTGAAAGAGTAAGCTATTGACTCGTGGTCCTTTATCTCCACATTCATCTGGGGGACAAAGATATATATTAACATTAGCTGATTATGCTTCGAGTTCCTGAAGGCCGTTTCCCTTAAAGCCCATAACTACCTACAGAGTTAGGGGCTGAAGCTCTTTTGTCCAACTTCTCCAGAGTGGGCATCCCTAGAGAAATTTTTGTCTGACCGGGGGACACAATTCACAATCTGAACCTTAATTGCAACATCAATACCAACTTCTGGGAGTGAAGCCACTCTTCATCCACACCCTATCATCCCACTGTAATGGGAGGATTGAGCGCCAGCATTCATTCTCAAGTCCATTTTAAGGAAACTTTGCTCCCTTGCGCAGTGGCCCTAAGGAGTGGCATCGTTACCTACTCCAGTGCTTTCCATGAGGGAAGTTCCCAGTGACTCTATGGGTTTTCACCTTTGAACCTTTCTCTATGGTAGACAGGCCAGAGTCCACTGTCCTATCCTACATGACTTATGGACTAATGAGGAGGTAAATGCTGAGGTTCAGTCTTCTACCAGATTCTTCTCTCCTTGACATAGATCCAAACATGAGGAGACCTCTGCCAAAAGTTTCGAAAAACCTAAGCATTCAATGGACCAGTGCAAAACCTATTTTTGATTCCAAAAGTCAGAGAAGTTTTAAAATAGTGAGATGAAGTCTTGTTAACTTTTGCCTATCAAGTCAAATAAATTATTAGTACGGAAAGGTCCAATAAAGTATTAAAAAAATTGTGGGGAAAGGATGACTACCTCATAGAAGTCAAAGGAGGAAACCTAAGCGTTATCATATCAACATTCTTAAGAAAATATTACCGAAGAAATTCGGTTAACGTGCCTTAATAACTTTGACTTAGTTTTTCCACACGAACTTGATAAGACAACTGAAGAATATAAAGTGGTGCTTAATTGACACCTCTAACTTAGACCATGAATGAACTACATGACTTGTGAACTCCTTGACCACTCGGAAGCAACAACATTAATTATTAATGAATCTTTGGATGACCATAAGAGACATGAACTACTTTCAATGTGTTAGTAACTTTCATGCGTCTTAAACTGATATCCAGGTTTTACTCCCTCCCACGGAGTCCATAAATAGACATTAGTGACGAACAATCCTATCAAACGAAAATTATACCCAGTTCCATTCACCTTAGTGATGCATTGAACCGAGAGTAAACAAAATTATTAAAACTAAAGATCATTGAACCTTCAGTACTTCATATGTTTCACCAGTATTCATGGTTAAGAAGGAGTATAAAATTCATATAGAGACTTGCTAATGACTTCAGAGGCCTTAAGCTATAACTCGGTGGGAATGCCGGAGACTATGCCTCTTAATAGATAGCGATCGAACACAAATTTTATGACGCTTCCCTTTCTTTTCAGAGATTGATATAGCACAGGCATATCATCAAGAATGTTAGATCCTCTTCTAAGCAGTACACCGCTTTTCTACACAACCTAGGACTGAGCAGTATAGAAACAATGCCTTCGGTTTGGTAACTGCCTGTGCTTAACCTAAGTGAGAACTGATGAGAAATGTCCTTGGGTAATATGCCAAATGTTACAGTTTATATTTTGATAACATTTACGTAAAGACATCACACGGTGGGGCCGAACATATCCAAACATAAACACAGTTTTTGCCGTAGGATACGCTCACATGGCCTCACTGCCAAACACGAAGAAATTCTTCATGGGTATAACAAGATTAATATCTTTGGACTTTGATACTTTCTAATAACACTCCTTGCAGCCTCTCCCCCAGTAAGATCAAGCTTTAATTAAATTTAAATCCCCAAAACCAAGAAGCTCAATGCGAAGCTTTCTTGATTCTGTAAATTTTTTTAAGCACGGTTTACCCGCACCTTACTGATCTTACAGGCATTTTAATCCAGACTTCCTTAAAAAAAAAGGGGTCTGGTGAAGGAACCTTTGAATTTTCCGACTACTCGGGAAAAGATTTAATGAGATTTAAAAGCACTTTTTCGGTAAGACCCTATACTTAAGAATTCCATATATTTTAATAAAACATTTTTGTTTGGAGAACTGATCTGATGCCTCCAATACTGCGATATGTGCGGTGTTACTACAATACCATGATGGTAAGTACTCCAATTCCCTTTATGCTCCTAAGCCGGAAACTCCTTCCCCAGAAACAAGATACTCCACAAAGAAAAGGAAAGTTTAGGCCCTTGTGTGGGGGTTATCTCCAAACTTAAATTATTTGCTGGGAAAAAATACATTTTAGAAACGGATCACAAACCTTTGTAAACCTATAAACTTTTACGGTAACCAACAGTCCGCCTCTTGAGGTTGAACAATGGAACTCCAGGCTTTAAGTCAATATTGTGTATATCAATGGTTCATCCAATAATTCTCTGACCGGTTAAGTGTGACAGTCAGTAGAATATTTGTTGCCTTACACGAAACTTCCACAATGTTAGAACTTTTTCCTCGCCTATTCCTTTCTTATACTCCTTGACTATAAGTCTTGGTATGGGGAGTGTTAGGGAAAAGTTCAATAATAGGAGAAGAGATATAGTAACGTTAGTTCATTGCCGGCTACTAGATAAGGTAGGGCAAGTCAAGCCCCGTTTTTTTCCCCGCCTTTTTTCCCCCCTCGCCTGAAAGTGATAGTTTGACTTGCCGGCAGCTTGTTTAAGGCAGGGTCAGTCTAGCTCCCGCTATCCATTCCCCTCCCTCTTTCCTACCCCCCCGAAAGGTGACGTAGTGGCTCTGGTCAAACAGTTAAATCACTCGACTCAACAGCTCCCAACACATACTCCTTGGATGACAGTGAGGGTCACCTGTCAATCAACGAGAAGAACAGGAAGACGGACCCTAACGTCCTGGAGACTCCCATTTAGGATTAATTACCTGTGCACCTGAATGAAACTGCAGACGTAACCCCACATCATTGCAGCGGTATAAGAACCTGCTTCCTGTCATCGGATAATACTCAAGGCTCTATCTACTGTGAAGAACAGCCAGTGGGTTGTAACCAACACCTGCGACCCCCCCCCCCCATCATCAGCAACGCTACCGCTTTTCGTCACCAACACAGTGTCAAACCAACACCAGAACACCCCTATATATATTAGCGTTGAATTCAGTTATCATTTGTATTTTTCATTTTTCATTTTCTTTAATGCAGGATTAATATTTCATATTTAAGTGTTTTATATTTTCTATATAATAAAGTGTTTATGCTTGTCTGTTATTGTTTCTTTTTCAATTCACTAATTTTCCTGAGGAGGAGCCAGCCTTGATAATACTGTCTGAAGTTGTTACAGGGCTGAGTAAACCTTCACAAGAGTGTAGTGTGAGCCTAGTGAGAGTGTAGTGTGATCCTTATGATAGTGTAGTTTAGACCTGGTGAGAGTATAGTCTGAACCTGGTGAGAGTGTAATGTGAACCTAGTGATAGTGTAGTGTGGACCTGGTGAGAGTGTAGTGTGGCCTGGTGAGTGGTGAGGACCTGGTGAGTGTAGTGTGGACCTGGTGAGAGTGTAGTGAGGACCTGGTGAGAGTGTAGTGTGGAACCTGGTGATTTAGTGTGGACGCCTGGTGATGAGTGTAGACCTGGTAGAGTAGCGTAGTGTGGACCTGGTGAGCGAAGTGTGGGACCTGGTGAGTGTATGTGGACCAGTGAGTGTAGTGTTGACCTGGAGAGGTGTAGTGTGGACCAGGTGAGAGTGTACTGGTGGACCTGGTGAGAGTGTACTGGTGCACCAGTGAGAGTGTAGTGTGAACCTGGAGAGGGCGTTAGTGTGGACCGTAGTGTAGGTGGACCTAGTGAGTGTAGTGTGGACCTTGTTAGTAGTTAGTGTGGACCTGGTGAGAGTGTACTGAGGACCTGGTGAGATGTACTGTGGACCTGTGAGATTGTAAGTGTGGACCGTTGAGTGTAGTTTGGACCTGGTGAGTTGTAGTGTGGATCTGTGAGAGTGAATCTGGACCTGGTGAGAGTGTAGTGTGTGGACCTGGTAGAGATGTAAATGTGTGACCCTGGGATGTTTGTGTGGACCTGGTGAGAGTGTAGTTTTGTACCTTTGAGAGTGTAGTAGTGGACCTGTTAAGTTGTTCAAATGTTTTCATTGTGTTTTGTCTTGGAGTTTGATGGAGATCCAACTTCCTTAAAACCAATACCAATCACCTTATATCCCATACCGAGATCATCCTTATATCCCCATACCAGATCATCCTTATATACCCATACCAGATCATCCTTAAATCCATACCAGATCATCCTTATACCCCATTCCAGATCATACCTTATATCCCATATCCTAGTCATCCCTTATATCCCACACCAGATCATCGATATTCCATACCATATCATCCTTATATCCGCGATACCAGATCACATCCTTATACTCAATACCAATCATCCTTATATCCCATACCAGATCCATCATTAATATCTCATACCAGATCATCCTTATATCCCTACCAGGTCATCCCCTTTATAAATTTTAATCCCATACCAGATCATCCTGATATTCCATACCAGATCATCCTTAAATCTTCATATACACATCATCCATTATATCCCAATACCAGATCATCCTTAATATCTCCATACCATATCACTTATATCCCATTCCCAGATCATCCTGATTAAATTCATACCAGATCACCTTATATCTCATACCAGATCATCCTTATACCCATAACCAGAATCATCCTTTATCTCATACCAGATCATCCTTATATCCCAAAGTCATCCTTATATCTCATACCAGATCAACCTTATATCCCATACCAGATCATCCTATATCTCATACCAGATCATCCTTATATCCCATACCAGATCATACCTTATATCACCATCCCAGATCATCCTTATATCCATACCAGATCGTCCTTGTATCCCCAATCCCAATCTTCCTATATCCCAAACCAGATCATCCTTATATCCCTTACCAGATCATCCTTAATATCTCATACCAGATCATCCTTATATCCCATACCAGATCATCCTTATATCTCATACTCAGATCATTCTTTATATCCCTACCAGATCATCCTTATATCCCATCCCAGATCACTTATATCCCATACCAGATCATCCTTATATCCATCCAGATCCTCCTTAGATCCATCCCAGATCATCCTTATATCCCATACCACATCATCCTCATATCACCCTAACCACCACATCCATCCTTATATCATTATATCCCATTCCTCCTTTGATTAATATTATATCCACTGCATCTTTAAAAAATTTTTCCTAAACTGAAATATTTTAAGTTAGCAGTTACTCCACAAACAGAAGTTTACCAACTTTTATTTGCTTATAATCTGCACGATTGTTCCACATACGAAGTATAACTTTCACCTAAAACATTAAAACATAAGTATTTGTTATGGAATAAACATAAGAATAAAGTAATAACAATGTGTGTCAGACCAACAAGGTATAATATTATTAAAAAACAATGATACAGCACAGTAAAATTACAAGTAGCAATAATTGATAATATATGACGACACGACAGACCTTGACAGTGTACAGGAAGTCTGTACAGACCAGTGTAACAGAGAGCCGTACTGACCAGTGTACAGGAAGAGCCGTAACTGACCAGTGTGCAGGAGAGTCGTACGACAAGTGTGCAGGAGAGCCGTACTGACCATGTGCAGGAAGAAGTCCGTACTGACCATGGGTGCAGGAGAGTCGTACTGACCAGTGTGCAGGAGAGTCCGCACTGACCAGTGTGCAGGAGAGTCGTACTGACCAGTGTGCATGGAAGAGATCGTATGACCAGTGGTACAGAACACCCAATTACTTATAATATGAATGAAGTTAGAAAAGTGAAAATGTTAAAAAGAGAAAAACATTCCCAGTTTTTTTAATCCAGTTTTGTATTTAAAAACTTTATCTTCCCATAAGAATAATTTTTCCATAGTGGTCCTTCTTTACTTTAACCAAAATGTCTCAAACAGCCACATTTCACACCTTTCCAAATGAATGTCTTCAAATGACAAAATTAATATTCCTCCATCAGAATATAGAAATAGTAAATAAAGTTCCAGGTTTCAAAAATCAATGAGCAAGTCCTCATTTTTCTGCCTCAACTTTTTCCATTTTAATATGAGAAAAAACAAAATTATAACAACCATACGGGCGAGCGTGTGTGGTGTGTGGTGTGTGTGTGTGTTGTGTGTGTGTTGGGTGTACGTGTGTGTCTGTGTGTGTGTATGTACGGGTGTGTGTCTGTGTGTGTGGTATGTACGTGTTGAGTGTGTGTGTGTGTGTGGTGTGTGTGTGTTGTGTATGTGTATTTACGTGTGTGTGTGTGTGTGTGGTGCATTGTATGTACGTGTGTGTGTTTGTGTTTGTGTGTGTGTACTCCACCTGATTTTGTACTCACCTAGTTTGAGGTTGCGGGGGTCGAGTCCGAGCTCCTGGCCCCGCCACTTCACGATCGCTAATAGGTCACTCTCCCTGAGGTCGTAGGCTTTATTCCCATACCTCTGCTTAAAGCTATGTCTGGATCCTGCTCCACAACATCGCTTCCCCAAACTATTCCACTTACTGACTACTCTGAGGCTGAAGAAATACTTCCAACATCCCCCTGTAATTCATCGTGTCTGCACTTCCAACTGTGTCCCCTTGTACTGTGTCCAATCTCTGGAACATCCTACTTTGTCCACCTTGTCTATTCCTCCTATTTTGTATGTCTTATCATGTCCCCCCTATCTCTCCTGTCCTCCAGTGTCGTCAGGGTTGATTCTCCTTAACCTCTCCTCGAAGGACATACCTCTTAGCTCTGGGACTAGTCTTGTTGCAAACCTTTGCACTTATCTCTAGTTTCTTTACGTGCTTGGCTAGGTGTGGTTCCAAACTGGTGCCGCATACTCCAATTTGGCCTAACGTACACGGTGTACAAGGTCCTGAATGATTCCTTATAAGAGTGTGTGTGTGTGTGTGTGTGTGTGTGTGTTGTGTGTGTGTGTTTGTGTTTGGTGTGTGTGTGTGTGTGTATGTTACGTTTGTATGTTGTGTGTATGTGTATGTACGTTTGTGTGTGTGTGTATGTACGTGTGAGTGCATGTACGTTGTGTGTGGTTGTGTTGTGTGTGTGTGTGGTGTGTATGTGTGTTTGTGTATGTGTGTGTGTTTGTGTGTGTGTGTGTGTCTGTGTGTGTATGTGTGTGTGTGTGCGCGCGCGCGCCACGTGCGTTTTTTTTGTGTGTGTATGAATGATGGTGCCAGTAGGCTTGCCGTTGAAGAAATTGCAAATGAGCGTGAAAACAAGTGTAAGTTTATTTTAGGTACAAATATACATGAATAGTTACACAAATGATCAGGTGCACAGTAACTATGCTTAAATTACCCTGATAACCTAAATTACGTTGACAAATGATATGATTTTCCATTGGTGGCGCGGCGCTTTGTAACCCGACTGCGCGTACTTGCAGAATATGATAGGATAAATAACCAAAGGAAAATAAGAAGTTCAACACTTATTTAAAGTTTTCTCGTGGACGTGTACAACCACACTAACAAACAGCTCTCGATAACATACACAAAAACATTCACAAACTAACAATTTAAAACTAGCTAATTATACCAAAATCTTATATTTAATTGTAGAAAAATTGTATTATAATAAATAGAACTTCCAAAATTTTCATTGAGTAGCCAGGCCTTTGGAGGCCGAACTGGACGGTAATTGGCTGAGTCTGGACTTGATCTAACGATCTAGACATGCTTGGTGGGTGTAATTATCAGGACGCAGGATATCTGCTTGTCCCCTCCTGTAATTCCATCACCGGACAGTCTCTACCGAAGAACCAGCCAAAACAAGGCCTCGGTTCTGCATCTGGCTAAGCACCGAGTGGCTGAGCTGACTCGGGATAGATAACCTGGGAATGCGAGACTGAGAGATACCAAAGGAAAAGTGAGGAAGGGAGACATCCGGGGCCCCCACGGATGGATTCCAGGACCCGAAGGAGACCTGGGAAAAGCGAGAACACCTTGGGGAAGTGGGGACAAGAAGGCGGACAAGAGGGACTTCTGTTCCACATGGACCTGAGAAAGAAGTAGATACTGGTTACAAAGGCAGAATCTTGGTAAAGTGGGGAAGGGAGAATATCCTGAGGGACACAGATGACTCCATGACCATGGCACCTGGGAAAAGCTAGAACGACCATGAGAAGTGGGGAGGGGGAATATCATAAGCGGAACAAAGGGACATCATGTTCATCATGGACCTGGGAAAGAAGTAAAATACTGGTTACAAGGCAGACCTTGGGAAAGTGGGAAGGAGAATACTAGTGGGACACAGATTGAACCTCCTGGACACATGACCTGGGAAAAAAGGAATAATGGTAGCAAAGGCAGACCTTGGAAAGTGGGAAAGGAGAACAACTGAGGGGACACAGATGGACCTTCTGGACACATGGACCTGGGAAAGAAGGAGATACTGGTTACAAAGGCAACCTATACGAAAGTGTGGAAGGGAGAATAGCTGAGGCGCATAGATGGACTCCTGGACACATTGACCTTGGAAGAAGGGAACACAGGTTTACAAAGCAGACCTTGGGAAAGGTGGGGAAGGGAGAATATCCTGAGGCGGACAGATGGATTCCTGACACGCATGGACCTTGGAAAGAAGGAAGATACTGGTTGCTGAGGCAGTACCAAGGGGAAAGTGGGGGAAGGGAGAATATCACGGGACACAAAGAATTGACCTCCCTGGACCATATGGACCTGGTAAAGGAGATACGGTTGCTGAGGCAGTGAACCTTGGGAAAGTGGTAAGGGAGAAATATCTGAGGCGTACCTATGGACTCCTGGACACATGGACCCTAGAAATAAGGAGATACTGGTAGACAAAGGCAGACTTTGGGGAAGTGGGGAAGTGAGAAACATCTGAGGTTGTGAGAGGGACACAGATGGACTGCCTGACACATGGACCAGGGAAAGAAGACCTGGTTATAAAGCGACCATTAGGAAGTGGGAAGGAGAATATCTTAGGCGTACAGATGGACTCCCTGGACACATTGACCTGGGAAAGAAGGAGATACCAGGTTACAAATGCAGACCTTGGAAAAAGTGGGAAGGGAGAATATCTGAGGGGACACAGATTTGACTCCTGTGACACATGGACCTGGGAAAAGGAGATACGGTTGCAGAGGCCGACCTTGGAAAGTGGGGAAGGGAGAAAATCTGCGGCTGACAGATGACTCCTGGACACATGGACCTGGGAAAGAAAGCGATACGGTTACAAGGCAGACCTTGGTAAAGTGGTGACGGGATAAATATCTGAGGGACACAGATGCACCCGGGACCATTGACCTGGGAAAGGAGATACTGGTTTGCTGAGGCAGATCTTGGGAAGTGGGGAAGGTGAACGTCTGAGGGGACACAGAATTGGACACAGGGACCTGAGGAAAGCATCAAAAACACAGCACAGGTGGACCTTAAAACGAACCACTGTCCTCCACTAGCAAGTCTGGCAACAACAGAATAACTCAGAGCTGACAGTGGTCGCATAATATTAATAACAATATTGATTTCTTAGCATTTCGGGTTCGGGCATTTCGGGAAAGCCTTAAGTTTTTTATATAGATGTGTAGGAATGATGTCGAAAAAATAACTACACAATGCCAACGTATGGGAATCATTATTGAAGAAACGATACGCCACTACGAAGCCGGAAGGATAAGGATAAGGAGTTTGAGGTAATCAGTCCCTCACATAGCAATAGGCCAAGAGCAGGTGACTTATATACGCAGTGAAGCAGCAGGAAGGCGGGATCACAGTGTTACCATCCCACAAGTGGAAGGTAGTCTTCTCCGAAGGTTGACAAGTGTTAAACCTTGTCTAACTCTCCAGACTGAAGAAAAGGTATTTGGAAGAACTAAAAGTCTTCATGTTACCTCTGATAAAATGAAAATATAAATGATCTATAAAATGATATATAAATGATATATCAAAAAATATCTAAAAATGTTTTTCGATGGTAGTATAAGAAATCGCATAATTGATGGTGATGTGCGATTGATGATGATGAAGATTGATGGTGATGATTTGAGTGATGGTGATGTGATTGATGGTGATAATTGATTGATGGCGATGATGTTTTGGTGATGGATGTTTTAGATGGGAAGATATCTGCGTGAATGACAACCTCAATGGTTGGTTTTGAAAACCGACAAGTGTGAAGAATTGAGATGACTTTTTTATGAAACGTATGTGGGGAATCTTTACCTGAAGAAACGTTTCGGCCACACTAGAGGCTTCATCAGAGTCCAATACAAGTCGTTTATATCTATCTCTCTCCTATGTGGTCATGGGGCGACATCTGTCAACACTACTCTCTTAATCATGGGATTTGTTGTGATACAGAGAATTATGAAAAACTTATAAACTAGCTTAGGTAGAAGAGCTAATTACACTGAGTGGATGGGAAAAAGTGGTTGGCAGGGGGGGGGAAGGAAGGAAAGAAGGATTGGGGGGTAGGGGGTAGGTTAGGTAAGGGGGGATGGTGTTGAGCTGGCGCGGAGCACTCTTGCCCTATGCGTGTACTACCAACAAGGATGATGGGACGAACATATCGACCTCCAGCTGTGGGACTGATTATACCCGTCATACAACTCTCCTCGTCCTTATACCTTCCCTGCTATTGAGCGTTTGTGCGATTGCGTGCGAGGAGCCACTGATGTTCGAAACAATTTCCTTCACTAAAGATTCCCATACGTTTCCATGTCCTCAACCTTCAACTTGTTCGGTTTTCAGAACCCTTTCATTGGATAGTTCGTTCACACATATACATCACCATCAATCACATCATCATCAAAACACATCATCACCATAATTTATGCGACTTTCCTCATACTACACACCAAAAACCTTTTTGTGAAAGAATGGTATACAATACCGACAAGATGAATTAAGAACATGTGCAACATCTGCATCATTATTGTAACGTTTCGCCATCCAGTGCTTTATCAATTCAAATTCTGGGATATAACATGTCCCGAATTTGTTAATGATAAAGCCACTGGATGGCGAAACGTTTAAACAATAAAGATACTCAGATGTTGCACGAAAGTGTCCCTTTAAAAACCTTTTTTATATATATTTTTTTATATATCAAGGCTTATCATTTTATCATTGTATCAGATGATACATGAAAATTTTAAAACTTCATTTCAACTACCTATTCTTCCAGTCAGGAAGAGATGAGGTAAGGTACAATACAACACTATGGTCACGCTATCTTCGAAAGATAAGAAAGATCATGATTTTGCTAATTTTTAATTTTTGATTTTGCAAACATGTCTGGCATGTTATCCTTTGTCGCCATCCTCCGCACCCGGATTAACAACATAAACTTAGTCATCTTGTATTTTCACCTAACGGTGAAATTCGGTTGAGATATACCTACAAGAATAGAGAGGATCGCTAATTGTAAATAGACATTCCTTCATCAAACTACAGAAAATTTTGGTCAATCACATTTTAATTTTTTGTTATTTTTCTCATTCAGAGCAAAAAGGGAATAAGCTAACTTAAAAACACATAAAGGAACGAAGAGAGTGGTGTGGACCTGGTGCGAGTGTAGTGTGGACCTGGTGAGTGAAGTGGTGGAACTGGTGATTGTAGTGTGGACCCTGGTGAGTGTGTAGTGTGACCTGGTAGGTGTAGTGTGGACCTGGTGAGAGTGTATGTGACCTGGTGAGTGGTAGTGTGGACCTGGTTGAGTGTGTAGTGTGGACCTGGTGAGTGTGTAGTGGGACCTGGTGAGAGTGAAGTGTGGACCTGGTGAGTGTGTATGTGGACCTGTGAGAGTGTAGTGTGGACGCCTGGTTGAGTGTAGTGAGTACCTGGTGAGAGTGTAGCTTGACCTGTGAGAGTGTAGTGTGGACCTGGTGAGAAATGTAGTGGGACCTGGTGAGTGGAGTTTGTGACATTGTGAGAGTGTATTGTGGACCTGGTGAGGAGTGTAAGTGTGACCTGGTGAGTGTTGTATGTGACCTGGTGAGAGTGTAGTTTGGACCTGGTGAGAGTGTAGTTGTGGACCTGGTGAGTGTAGGGGACCTGGTGAGAGTGTGTAGTGAGGACCTGGAGAGAGTGTAGTGTGGACCTGGTGAGAGTGTATTGTGGAACTGGTGAGTGAAGTGTGGACCTGGTGAGAAGTGTAGTGTGGACTAGGTGAGTGGAAGATGTGGACCTGGTGAGAGTGTAGTGAGAACCAGTTGAGAGTGTAGTGTGGACCCTGGTGAGTTAGTGTAGGACCCGGTGAGTGTAGTGTGGACCCTGGTGAGTGTAGTGTGGGACCTTGGTGAGTATATTGGTACCTGGTGAGAGTATAGTGTGGACCTGGTGAGAGATAGTTGTGGACCTGGTGAGTGTAGTGAGGACCTGGCGAGTGGTAGTGTGGACCGTTAGAGTGTAGTTCTGAACTGGGAGAGTGTAGTCTGGACCTGGTGAGTGTATTCTGGACCTGGTGAGAGTGTAGTGTGGACCTGTGAGAGTGTAGTTTTGACCTGGAGAGAGTGTAGTTGTGGACCTACTATCGTGAGAGTGTAGTGTGGGACCTGGTGAGAGTGTAGATATGACTCTTGAGAGTGTAGTGGTGGATCTCGTGAGAGTACAGTCTGGACCAGGGTGAGAGTGTAGTGTAGATCTGTTGAGAATGTAGTGTGGACATAGTAGAGAGTGTAGTGTGGACCTGTGAAAATGTAGTGAGGACATGGTGAGAGTGAGTGGTGGACCAGGTGAGAGAGCAGTGTGGACCTTGTGAGAGTGTAAAATGAGGGCCTGTGATAATGGAGATTGAACCTGGTGTGAGTGTAGTTTGGACCTGGTGAGAGTGTTAGTGTTGGACCTGGAGAGAGTGTAGTGTGGACCTGGTAAGAATGTAGTCTGAACACTGGTGAGTGTAGTTTTGGACCTGGTGGAGAGTGTAGTGGTGGACGTGGTGAGTGATGTGGACTCTGGTGAGTGTATAGGGACCGGTGAAGTATAGTGTGGACCTGGTGAGAGTATAGTGTGGACCTGGTGATAGTAAGTTGGGTCCTGGTGAGTGTAGTGTGGACCTGGATGATGTAAGTGTGGACCTGGTGAGTGTAGTGTGGACCTGGATGAGAGTGTAGCTGGACCTGGTGAGCGTTATATCTGGACCTGGTGAGTGTAGTGTTGACCTGTGAGTGTAGTGTGGACCTGGGAGTGCAGTGTGAACTTGGTGATAGTGTAGTTTTGAACCTGGTGAGAGTGTAGTGGTGGACCTGTGAAGTGGTATTGGTGGACCTGGTGAGAGTGAGTGTGGACCTGGTGAGAGTGTAGTTTATGACCTCTTGAGAGGTGTATAGTGTGGACCTCGTGAGAGTATAGTCCTAGGACCTGGTGAGAGTGTAGTGTAGATCTGTTGAGAATGTAATGTAGGACTTAGTAAGATGTAGTGTGGACCTGTGAGAATGTAGTGAGGACCTGGTGAGAGTGTAGTGTGGACCAGGTGATGTGCATGTGGACTCTGTGAGAGTGTAATGTGAACCTGGTGATAGTGGAGAAGAACACCTGGTGAGAGTGTAGTCTGGACCTGGGTGAGAGTGTAGTTTGGACCTGGAGATAGTGTAAGTGGAACCTGGTAAGAATGTAGTCTGGACCTGAGAGTGTAGTGTTGACCTTGTTACAGGCTGAGTAAGCCCTTCACAAGTGCGACCCTTGCCATGATCAACTCTACAGAATCAAGATTCAACCTCATCTCGAATCTACAAATTCGAACTTCAAAACGCTGCATAACCACAAACGTTACCAACCAGCCATGAGTAATCATTCCTCATGTTAGGACTAACATTACAGTTAATTAAAAGATTCGGTGATTGTTATAGTCTTAATTTATTGTAATCAAGTCAGGCAGGATATATTATTTAATTTCAGCCACCTAATTGTGTGTGAGCTTGAAACACTTTGGAAGGATTAGACTCTAGGACCCCGAGATTTTCTCCAGTGACAACTTGTTTCATGAGCTCTTATTATATCAAGGGAACTGTTCATAGCACACTCCTTGAATTTGTTGGTGAGAAGATTGGATGGTCAAGGACCCCATTAACTTGCTGTTTGCTCTTAGCCGCATAGAACTCCTTCATTTTCATTAATACATATTGTTTAATTTGAAGCAGGGATCGAGCCCTCTGGTTTATTTACAGTTTGAGCGGGCCGGAATGAACCCTAGTGTTCGTTTAATACCAGTTTCATTTCCCCCTTGATGGTTTTTTAAGTTATTCTTGGCAAGTATGATGAATACCAGTTTTGGATGAATGCTGGTAGTAAGTTAGGAATAACGGAAAATTTAGAATCTTTCATTAGTGCTAAAATCCAGGAAAGACTTGAAAAGAGAGAGAATAGAAATGAAAGAGAAAACCAAAAGGAGCGTGATAGCCTTGATCGTGAGAAAGAAATATAGTACGAGAGGAAAAGTTTAAATTAAGGGAACTTGAGGAAAGAGCAAAGGACAGAGAATATGAGTTAAAGGGAGAGAGAAAAGGATCGCGAGCTCTAGCAAGCCTCGCCTTGAATTAGAGAATAAAAAAGTTAATTTTTCTCCAACAGCAATTGATGAAGGAGTACTGGAACCAACGTGCAAAGCAGTGCACATAACCACAACAACCTAATTTACCTCCCTTCACAGAGGGGGAAGACAACTTCAGACTTTATCAGTTTTGAAAATACCGCTACCCCTCTGTGAATGGCCAGCTGACACCTGGTCTACCAGTTTAGAAATGTTATTTTCTGTACCGCTTTGAATATCTATGCAACTTTGACGCAGGAATATCATATGTAATTATAACCAACTGAAGAAGGCGATCTTAAAGCATATCAAAAAAACACAAATTCTTAACCGGAAAGATTTCAGGTATGCCACCATACCAGCCTGGCCAGAACCTTCAGCACTCAGTAACACTCTTGTCGTTTGTTCGACTTTTGGATAGAGAGTATCAGGAATTGATCACAGTTATGATTCTTAGAGACTTCAATGGTTGCTGACCAGTTCTGACAAGCTCTTCCCCACGAGATACAACATCATCAGAGAACGTAACCTGATTAAGGCTGAAGGAAGTTGCTGAGGCTGCTGACCTGTATGCTGAGGCTCACCAATTACCTATAAAGACTTAAAGGGATCGAACCCTAAGGGCAAGGGTTCATCAGACCTTAAGAATCAAAGCCTCTAAGTGGAAAGTAAAAATGACTTCTTTTATTCCCTGTTTGTCATTTGTGTGGTGTTTAAGGACATAAAACGTCCAGATTGTGTCCTTACTAAAAGGTCCAAAAAGTTGGAAGATGTTTAAAGGACTTATAATGACCAAGCACCCTTCTGATCAGGAACAGTTAATGGACTTAATGTACTACCATTTTACGAACACTGGATGCACATGATAGTCATTTTCTGATAAGCTGTTCCCTAATCTTAAAGGAAACTCATTCCTCTGCTATACTTGCAGACTACTTGGGCCTGTACGGACACTTTTCCTACCATATCCTTGTTATATTATGTCTAAATGGTTCACAGTTGGTCTGAAGCGCGTCCAGCTCCCATCACTTCTTGCTCCGTACTAATAGTTAATTAAAAGGTGCCATTCTTCCTTCTGATGTTACCTTTTCATCACAAAGATGATATAAGTCGTATTCAGATCCTCTTCCTGTATAAGTCAGTGAGAAGCCCCTCGAAAGTTCAGATGAGACAATGCACGGGAGATTCATGGGATTAAAAAACCAGTGCTGCACTTCTTCGAAAGCGAGGGAAGTAGGATCACCGGTTCACACTTGTTGCTGAAAGTGAAGTATCCACCCTCCGATACCATAAATGTCTTGACTAGGGCTCAGAACCAAAGTCCCAGGCTTCTCCTACTGTCCATCCTTTGCATTTCCCTGACTTTAAGCCTTTAGATGTATTGAAGGACTGCCTTTTGTCATACACCGTTAATTGCCATTCCCTCTCTCTTCAAGAATTGCCATAATGCCGCTAAACAAATCAAGTTATCCAAAAAAAACATTTCAAATAAATTTAATATATGAAAAGGTATCTTGTGTACAATTCTGTATTGACATAAAATTCAGGATGATAGACTATTTCCATCTTAGTTGTTTTCAAGTCAATGCAGAGAGACTAGTTCTTAAAATGGCTCGAAGACCTGCCAGTGACCGGACATTTCTCGCACGTAAAACCTTAAATAAAAATTAGGGAAACCTGTTTTTGGGCCAAACATGTCCCTAGAATGTACACACTATTGTAGACGTGTAAAGTTGCCAACTGTCATCCGTCCCGAGGTACCAGGGCGAGTACCTATGGTCATAATGCCTATCTTTTTACGGTACCGTTTGAAAGAGTAAGCTATTGACTCGTGGTCCTTTATCTCCACATTCATCTGGGGGACAAAGATATATATTAACATTAGCTGATTATGCTTCGAGTTCCTGAAGGCCGTTTCCCTTAAAGCCCATAACTACCTACAGAGTTAGGGGCTGAAGCTCTTTTGTCCAACTTCTCCAGAGTGGGCATCCCTAGAGAAATTTTTGTCTGACCGGGGGACACAATTCACAATCTGAACCTTAATTGCAACATCAATACCAACTTCTGGGAGTGAAGCCACTCTTCATCCACACCCTATCATCCCACTGTAATGGGAGGATTGAGCGCCAGCATTCATTCTCAAGTCCATTTTAAGGAAACTTTGCTCCCTTGCGCAGTGGCCCTAAGGAGTGGCATCGTTACCTACTCCAGTGCTTTCCATGAGGGAAGTTCCCAGTGACTCTATGGGTTTTCACCTTTGAACCTTTCTCTATGGTAGACAGGCCAGAGTCCACTGTCCTATCCTACATGACTTATGGACTAATGAGGAGGTAAATGCTGAGGTTCAGTCTTCTACCAGATTCTTCTCTCCTTGACATAGATCCAAACATGAGGAGACCTCTGCCAAAAGTTTCGAAAAACCTAAGCATTCAATGGACCAGTGCAAAACCTATTTTTGATTCCAAAAGTCAGAGAAGTTTTAAAATAGTGAGATGAAGTCTTGTTAACTTTTGCCTATCAAGTCAAATAAATTATTAGTACGGAAAGGTCCAATAAAGTATTAAAAAAATTGTGGGGAAAGGATGACTACCTCATAGAAGTCAAAGGAGGAAACCTAAGCGTTATCATATCAACATTCTTAAGAAAATATTACCGAAGAAATTCGGTTAACGTGCCTTAATAACTTTGACTTAGTTTTTCCACACGAACTTGATAAGACAACTGAAGAATATAAAGTGGTGCTTAATTGACACCTCTAACTTAGACCATGAATGAACTACATGACTTGTGAACTCCTTGACCACTCGGAAGCAACAACATTAATTATTAATGAATCTTTGGATGACCATAAGAGACATGAACTACTTTCAATGTGTTAGTAACTTTCATGCGTCTTAAACTGATATCCAGGTTTTACTCCCTCCCACGGAGTCCATAAATAGACATTAGTGACGAACAATCCTATCAAACGAAAATTATACCCAGTTCCATTCACCTTAGTGATGCATTGAACCGAGAGTAAACAAAATTATTAAAACTAAAGATCATTGAACCTTCAGTACTTCATATGTTTCACCAGTATTCATGGTTAAGAAGGAGTATAAAATTCATATAGAGACTTGCTAATGACTTCAGAGGCCTTAAGCTATAACTCGGTGGGAATGCCGGAGACTATGCCTCTTAATAGATAGCGATCGAACACAAATTTTATGACGCTTCCCTTTCTTTTCAGAGATTGATATAGCACAGGCATATCATCAAGAATGTTAGATCCTCTTCTAAGCAGTACACCGCTTTTCTACACAACCTAGGACTGAGCAGTATAGAAACAATGCCTTCGGTTTGGTAACTGCCTGTGCTTAACCTAAGTGAGAACTGATGAGAAATGTCCTTGGGTAATATGCCAAATGTTACAGTTTATATTTTGATAACATTTACGTAAAGACATCACACGGTGGGGCCGAACATATCCAAACATAAACACAGTTTTTGCCGTAGGATACGCTCACATGGCCTCACTGCCAAACACGAAGAAATTCTTCATGGGTATAACAAGATTAATATCTTTGGACTTTGATACTTTCTAATAACACTCCTTGCAGCCTCTCCCCCAGTAAGATCAAGCTTTAATTAAATTTAAATCCCCAAAACCAAGAAGCTCAATGCGAAGCTTTCTTGATTCTGTAAATTTTTTTAAGCACGGTTTACCCGCACCTTACTGATCTTACAGGCATTTTAATCCAGACTTCCTTAAAAAAAAAGGGGTCTGGTGAAGGAACCTTTGAATTTTCCGACTACTCGGGAAAAGATTTAATGAGATTTAAAAGCACTTTTTCGGTAAGACCCTATACTTAAGAATTCCATATATTTTAATAAAACATTTTTGTTTGGAGAACTGATCTGATGCCTCCAATACTGCGATATGTGCGGTGTTACTACAATACCATGATGGTAAGTACTCCAATTCCCTTTATGCTCCTAAGCCGGAAACTCCTTCCCCAGAAACAAGATACTCCACAAAGAAAAGGAAAGTTTAGGCCCTTGTGTGGGGGTTATCTCCAAACTTAAATTATTTGCTGGGAAAAAATACATTTTAGAAACGGATCACAAACCTTTGTAAACCTATAAACTTTTACGGTAACCAACAGTCCGCCTCTTGAGGTTGAACAATGGAACTCCAGGCTTTAAGTCAATATTGTGTATATCAATGGTTCATCCAATAATTCTCTGACCGGTTAAGTGTGACAGTCAGTAGAATATTTGTTGCCTTACACGAAACTTCCACAATGTTAGAACTTTTTCCTCGCCTATTCCTTTCTTATACTCCTTGACTATAAGTCTTGGTATGGGGAGTGTTAGGGAAAAGTTCAATAATAGGAGAAGAGATATAGTAACGTTAGTTCATTGCCGGCTACTAGATAAGGTAGGGCAAGTCAAGCCCCGTTTTTTTCCCCGCCTTTTTTCCCCCCTCGCCTGAAAGTGATAGTTTGACTTGCCGGCAGCTTGTTTAAGGCAGGGTCAGTCTAGCTCCCGCTATCCATTCCCCTCCCTCTTTCCTACCCCCCCGAAAGGTGACGTAGTGGCTCTGGTCAAACAGTTAAATCACTCGACTCAACAGCTCCCAACACATACTCCTTGGATGACAGTGAGGGTCACCTGTCAATCAACGAGAAGAACAGGAAGACGGACCCTAACGTCCTGGAGACTCCCATTTAGGATTAATTACCTGTGCACCTGAATGAAACTGCAGACGTAACCCCACATCATTGCAGCGGTATAAGAACCTGCTTCCTGTCATCGGATAATACTCAAGGCTCTATCTACTGTGAAGAACAGCCAGTGGGTTGTAACCAACACCTGCGACCCCCCCCCCCCATCATCAGCAACGCTACCGCTTTTCGTCACCAACACAGTGTCAAACCAACACCAGAACACCCCTATATATATTAGCGTTGAATTCAAGTTATCATTTGTATTTTCATTTTTCATTTTCTTTAATGCAGGATTAAAATTTCATATTTAAGTGTTTTTATGATTTCTATATAATAATAACAGAGTGTTTTATGCTTGTCTGTAATTGTTTCTTTTTCAATTCACTAATTTTCCTGAGGAGGAGCCAGCCTTGATAATACTGTCTGAAGTTGTTACAGGGCTGAGTAAACCTTCACCAAGAGTGTAGTGGTGGTGCCTAGTGAGAGTGTAGTGTGATCCTTATGATAGTGTAGTTTAGACCTGGTGAGAGTATAGTCTGAACCTGGTGAGAGTGTAATGTGAACCTAGTGATATGTTGTGGACCTGGGTGAAGTGTAGTGTGGCCTGGTGAGTGGTGAGGACCTGGTGAGTGTAGTGTGGACCTGGTGAGAGTGTAGTGAGGACCTGGTGAGAGTGTAGTGTGGAACCTGGTGATTTAGTGTGGACGCCTGGTGATGAGTGTAGACCTGGTAGAGTAGCGTAGTGTGGACCTGGTGAGCGAAGTGTGGGACCTGGTGAGTGTATGTGGACCAGTGAGTGTAGTGTTGACCTGGAGAGGTGTAGTGTGGACCAGGTGAGAGTGTACTGGTGGACCTGGTGAGAGTGTACTGGTGCACCAGTGAGAGTGTAGTGTGAACCTGGAGAGGGCGTTAGTGTGGACCGTAGTGTAGGTGGACCTAGTGAGTGTAGTGTGGACCTTGTTAGTAGTTAGTGTGGACCTGGTGAGAGTGTACTGAGGACCTGGTGAGATGTACTGTGGACCTGTGAGATTGTAAGTGTGGACCGTTGAGTGTAGTTTGGACCTGGTGAGTTGTAGTGTGGATCTGTGAGAGTGAATGTGGCCCGGGTGAGAGTGTAGTGGGGACCTGGTGAGATAAAATGTGGACCTGGTATATGGAGATTAACCCGGTGTGATTTAGTTGGACCGGGGGTTTTAAGGTGGACCTTGTACGGCTGAGTAAGCCTTCACAATGGCGGCCTTGCCAGGATAAACTTACAATCAAGTTCCTCCATCTCGAATCTCAATTCGAACTTAAACCCTGCTACACAGAGGGTTACCCCCACCATATAATCATTCTCTATGGGGGACACAGTACGGGTTTTTAAAAGATTTGGTGATTGTTATAGTCTCAATTTTTGAAAGTCAATCAGGGGAGGATAAATTTTTAATTTTGCCACCAAATTGGTTGAGCTTGAAAATTTTTGGAGGATTAGACTCTGGACCCAAGTTTTTCCAGTGAAAACTTTTTCATTGAGCCTTTTTTATATCAAGGGAACTTCATAGGACACCTTGATTTTGTTCGTGAGAAGTTTTTTTGGTCAAGGCCCCCCATCACTTGCTGTTTGCTCTTACGGCATAAAAACCCTTTCGTTTTCATTAAACATATTGTTTAATTGAAGCAGGGATCGAGCCCCTGGTTTATTTACAGTTTGAGCGGAGCAGGAATTAAAACCTCATTTTCTTAATACCATTTCTTTTCCCCGAAGTTTAATTATTCTTGCAAGTATAAATGAAACCAGTTTTGGATGATCGGAAGTAATTAGGAATAACAGGGAAAAATTTAGAATCTTTCATTATGCAAAATCCAGGAAAGATTTGAAAAGAGAAATAAAAAGAAAAAAAACAAAAAGGGGCCCTGATAAAAATTATCGTGAAAAGAAATAGGTCTGAGGGGAAAAATTAAAAAAAGGGAACTTGGGGGGAAGACAAAGGGGAAAAATAGATTAAGGGAGAGAGAAAAAGGGTCGCGACTCGAACAGCTCGCCTTTAATTAGAGAAAAAAAAATTTTAAATTTTCTCACAACAGCAATTTGTAAGGGAGTAATGGAAAAACGTGCAGCTGTGCACATATTCCCACCTAATTTTCCTCCCCTTTACAAGGGGGAAAAACATAACTTCATCATTATCGGGGTTGAAAATCCCTTTTCCCCCTGTGAAAGGCCGCTGACCCCTGGGCTACCAGGTTAGGAAAATTTTTTTCTGGTACCGTTTAATATTATGCAACTTTGTCGCAGGATATCAATTTAATAAACCTACTGAAAAAGGCTCCTTAAATCATATCAAAAAAAAAACAAAATTCTTACAGGGAAAATTTTTTAGGTATCCCTTACAGTGGCCCAGAACTTTCAGCAGCTAAGGTAACACTCTTTCGTTAGTTTCGACTTTTTGATAGAGAGTTCAGGAATCTGATCACAGTTATGAATCTCTTTCGAGACTTCATGGTTGCTGACCGTTCCTGACAGCTCTTCCCCACAGATACGAACATGCATCAGAGAACGTAACCTGATTAAGGCTGAGCGCATGCTGTATGCTGAGGCTCACAATTCCTATAAAGACCTAAAGGGATCGAACCTAAGGGCAAGGGTTCATCAGACCTTAAGAAATCAAAGTTCTAGTGAAGTAAAAAAATGGACTTTCTTTTTTTTCCTGTTTGTCATTTGTTGGTGTTAAGGGACATAAACGTCCAAGTAGAGTGATTGTCCTTCTAAGAAAGGTCCAAAAAGTTGGAAGATGTTTTAAAGACTGTAATGACCATGCAACCCTTCTGTTCAGGAACAGTTAATGGGGCTTAATGTATCTACCATTTTTACGAAGACAAGGGATGCACAATGTATAGTCATTTCTGATATGCTGTTCCCTAATATTAAGGTAGGGGCAAGTTCAAGCTTCCGCCTTTCTTCCCCCTCCCCGAAAGTTGATAGTATTCATTGCCGGCTAATAGTTAGGGTAGGGTAAGTCAAGCTCCCGTTTTACCGCTTTTTTTCCCCCCTCCTGAAGTGATAGTTTGATTGCGGGCTCTGCTTGTTAGGTAGGGTCAGTCTAGTCCCGCTATCCCTTCCCCTCCCTCTTCCCCCCCCCGACAAGGGACGGATGAGGGCTCTGGTCAAACAGTAAATCACTCGATTCAAAGCTTCAAACAACTACTCTTGGAATTTGGACAGTGAGGGTCACCTGTCAATCAACGAAAGAACAAGGAGACCGACTAACGTCTGGGAGACGTCCATTTATGGAATATTTAATTACTGTGCACCTGTATGAAATTGCAGGACGTAACCCCACATCATTGCAGCGGTAAAGAAACTGCTTTCCTGGTCATCGGGATAATACTCAAGGCTTATCTACTGTGAAGAACTAGCCAGACGGGGTTCGTTAAAACCAAACTGCGACCTCCCCCCCCCATCATCAGCAACGGCTTACGATTCTACAACACAGTGTCACCTACACCAGACCACCCCTATATATATATATTAGCGTTGATTCAGTATCATTTGTATTTTTCATTTTTCATTTACTTTTAATGCAGGATTATTTCATATTTAAGTGTTTTATATTTTCTATATAATAAAGTGTTTATGTTTGTCTGTTATTGTTTCTTTTTCTATTCACTAATTTTCCTGAGGAGGAGCCAGCCTTGGTAATACTGTCTGAAGTTGTTACAGGGCTGAGTAAGCCTTCACAAGAGTGTAGTGTGAGCCTAGTGAGAGTGTAGTGTGATCCTTGTGATAGTGTAGTTTGGACCTGGTGAGAGTGTAGTCTCAACCTGGTGAGAGTGTAGTGTGAACCTAGTGATAGTGAAGTGTGGACCTGGTGAGAGTGTAGTGTGGACCTGGTGAGTGGTGTGGACCTGGTGAGTGTAGTGTGGACCTGGTTGAGGAGTGTAGTGTGTGACCTGTGTGAGTGAGAGTTGTAGTGTGGACTTGGTGGAGTAGTGTGGACAGGTGGAGTGTAGTGTGAGACCGGTGAGTGGTGTGGACCTGTGTTGAGATGTAGTGTGGACCTGGCTGAGAGTGTAGTGTGGACCTGGGTGAGAGTGTAGTGTGGACTGGTGAGTGTTGTGAGGACTGGTGAGAGTGTAGTGTGGACCTGGTGAGAGTGTAGTGTGGACTTGGTGAGTGTAGTTGGGGCTGGTGAGTGTAGTGTGGACCTGGTAGAGTTTTAGTTGGACTGGTGAGGGTTGTGTGGACCTGGTGAGGTTATGTGGACCTAGTGAGTGTGTGTGGACCTGGTGGGGTTAGTTTTAAACCGGGTGAGATTGTGTGTGGCCTGGTAAGAGTTAGTGTGGACCTGGGGGGGAGGGGAAGGGGGTTGTTGGGATCGGGGTGGATTTTATTTGGGAGGGGGAAGAGTGTAGTGTGGACCTGGTGAGGAAATGGGATGGTGAGGTTGTGTGGCCCTTTGGTGGAGTGTAGTTTTGCCTTTGTGAGAGTGTATGTGGCTGGGAAGTGAGGGGGACCTGGTGGAGTGAAGTTGGACTGTTGAGATGTAGTGGGTTTTTGGAAGAGTGTAGTGGGACCGGGTAAAATGTGTGGACCTGGGGGGGTGTAGTGTGGCCCGTTGAGAGTGTAGGTGACCTGGTGAGATTTAAATGGGGCCTTGGTGATAGGGGAGTTGACGGGTGGAGTGTGTCGGCCCTGGTGAGAGTGTAGTGGGGACCTGGGAGGTGTAGGGGGGCGGGTAAAAATGTGGGGCCCGGGGTGTAGTGGGGACGGGGTGATGTGTAGGTGACCTGTGAGAGTGTATGTGAACCGGTGAAGTGTAGTTTGGCCCTGGTGAAGTGTGTCAAAAACCGGGTGAGGTGTGTGTGAACCTTTGGATAGTGTAGTGTGGCCCTGGTGGAGTGTGTCTGACCCTTTATTTTAAACCCCAGTGTATTTATGGCCTGGTGGGTGTAGTGTGGACCTGGTAAAGGTGTATTGGACCTGGTGAAAGTGTAGTCTGGACCTGGTGAGAGTGTTATGGGAAAAACTGGGAGAGTGTAGGGGGGACCTGTGAAGGTTAGTTGGCCCGGTGAGATGTAGTTGGCCCTGTGAGTGTAATGTGGTCTGGTGATAGTGTAGTTGGACCTGGTGAGAGTGTAGTCTGGCCCTGGTGAGAGTTAGTCTGGCCCGGGGAATGATTTTTTTTTAAAAAGTTTTGGGTTTTTTTTTTTTTTTTTTTTTAAGTTTGGCCCTGTTGAGGAGTGGTTTGGACCGGGTGATAGTGTAGGTGGCCCTGGGTGTGTGTGTGGACTGGGGAATGAAGTGTGCCCCTGGGGATGTGTAGTGTGGATTGGTGTGTGTAGTGTGGACCTGGTGATAGTTTTGGTGGACCTGGTGATGGTTGTGTGGCCCTGGTGTGTGTGTGTGGCCTGGTGGGGGTTTTGGTAAACCTCGTGATAGTTAGTGTGGACCTGGTGTAGTGTAGGTGGACCTGGTGAGAGTGTATTCTGGACGGGTGGGGTGTAGTGTGGACTGGGAGTGTAGGTGGTTGGTGTGTAGTGTGTTCGCCCTGGTAAAGGGGTGTAGTGTTGCCCTGAAAGAGTGTAGTAGGATTGGTGAGGTAGTGTGTCCCTGGTGTAGTGTAGGGGGCCCCTGGTGGGGGTAGTGGCCCCCCTCGTGAGAGTGTAGTGGGGGACTGGTAGAGTTTAATGTGGCCCTGGTGAGAGGTAGTTGGCCCGGGTGGAGGTAGCTAAAAAAACCTGGTGAGAGTTTTAGTTGGATGGGGAGTGTAGTCTGGCCCTTTTGAGAGTTGGTGTGGCCCTGGTGAGAATGAGTGTGGACCTGGTGAAGTGTGGTTGGCCCTGGTTGAGAGTGTAGTCTGGCCCTGGTGAGGGTATTGGACCTGGTGAGATTTAAATCTGGCCTGGGAGGTGTAGTTGGACCTAGTGGAGGTAGTGTGGACCCTGGTGAGATTATAGTGTGGCCCTGGTGAAAGTGTAGGGGATTGGTGAGAGTGTAGTTGGACCTGGTGGGGGTTTTTGTCTGGATTGGTGGGAGTGTGTGTGGCCCCTGGTGGGTGTAGTTGGGGGCCCTCGTGAGAGTGCAGTGTGGCCCCTGGTGGAGTGTAGTGTGGACCTGGTGAGTGTGGGGTACTGGTGAGTGTAGTGTGGACCGGTGGGTGTAGTGGGACCTGGTGAGGTAGTGTGGACCTGGTGAGTTTTGTGTGGACCTGGTGAGTGTAGGGGACCTGGTGGTGTGTGTGGCCCTGGTGGTGTAGTCTGGCCCTGGTGAGTGTATTTGGGGCCTGGTGGAGTTTTAAAGCTACTTGACAGTTTGATCCATTTTTTTTTAAAGTTTTTAAAAATATTACATGTAGAGTGGTCTGCAGCAAGAAAGACTGTTCACAGAAATTTATTCAGTCTGTTATTGAGTCTAATGAATTAATTTCCCTTTAACGAAACGTACCCCCACAAAACGTACCCCCACTAAAAGTAGCCCCACTAAACGTAGCCCACAAAACGTAGCCCACAAAAACGTAGCCCCATAACGTAGCTCCCACTAAACTAGCTCCACTAAAGTCCCCCATAAAGTGCTCACTAAGTAGCCCCACTAAAGTAGTCCACTAAACTTGTTCTGAATGTTGTGTCATCATCCCAAATAAAATGTTAAATTTTTTTAGAAAAAAACTTTGCAAAAAAAAAATAAAAACAAAAAATTACCTCTCTAAAATTTTACAGTCACGGCTAAAATTGTCAGTTAATTGAATTATGTAGTAATTAAATATATCCATGAAACTCTCCTTCATTACTTTTAAATACATTACTATCCTACTAATAAATTTAAATTATTACTTTGAAAATTAATTAACTTTAAAAAAAGAGTATTTAATCGCTTTTCGGGAAAAAAATAAATGAAAACTTAATTACAAAAGTGGGTAACACATCGATTTATAAAAATTTTGCACGTAAAGCGCTAAACCCATGGGAGTTTTGCGCCCCAAAACGGTGTGGGGGAAAAATTTAAACTGTTATTTAGTTTTAGTGTGATACTCGTTCCTATTTGTATTTAATTGGGGGGGGGAACCTCTGATAAAAATTTCGGTAATTATGAAAGTTATCTGCAGGATAAGAAGAAAAGAAAAAGACGGGTTTGGAGAGAGGAGGAAAATTTTAAAAAGACGGACAAGTGATGAAAATAGCTTATTTGCTTATTTAGAGGGGGTTGAAAAAGTGCGCAATACTTGCCTTGTGTTTGGTGGAAGCTTGTGGAGGGTGGAAAAACTGTGGAGAAGCAATGAGGATCTTCTAGGACGTCTGTAATGCCAAATTTTTATGCGGAAGAGCGGGTTTTCCCAACATCGGAAATTGTTACTGAAAGAAATAACCAAAATGGTGCTAATTGTTCGGGGGGCCCATTCAAATCCTGGACAGAAACCCTCCAAAACTTTCTCAGCACTTGTGAACAACCCCCCGATGAATCTAACAAATTGGACCGAATCCACAGAACCAGATAATGTTTTTAAGTTAGGCAACGGCGGACCCCTCGCTTGGGTTTCCCCCTTCCCAAACTCCATTCTCCATTTCCCACAAAAATCCCAGTCCAACCAAGCTTCGCCCTTTAAGCCCAACATGTGCCCTTAAAATGTATGATAACTTAGTCATACAGCCCCTTTAACAAATTATATTCGTTGATGGTTTGTTCACCAATCCACTGGGAGGGGTAGGCTTTGTTGTGTACGAGTGATGGCTCCATAAAGAAATTGGGGCACCCATCAATAATGGGCCTCTCCCTTTTAAAAAGAACTATTTGCCAACTCCTTGCACCAAAAGCGTCCCTGTATCTAAGGTTGACACTTTAAATTTTAATGATTCTCTGTATCAATTTAAAAGCTCTAACCATTAAAATATAATTTGGTATCTTTGGTCAGAAAACCAGGACACAGGCTGGTAGGTTGTGGACAGTGTATTCAGAGTGCACATGGTGTGGGTTCCATCTCAATTGGGCTTCGATGATGACAGAACTAAAAAAGGTAGTGTATGCTTTCAAAGAGTGGGTATTACATTTGGCTTGTCGTTAGCATTTTAGAAAAATAAAACGAAAAGAACTTCAAAATGATTTTATTGACTTAAGACTCTGGGAGTTGACCAAGTCAGTCCCTCTTCATCTTCTTCATGAAAAAAAGGGGCCACTGTCTATGATGCATCAACAAAATTGCGACTCTTGGATGTCACTATGCCCCGGTCCGGCTGGGTTACAAATTCTCTGGGAGGTTAAACACCCCACCCGATGTGACCAAGCGAAAATCTCACCCTGCGTCATTATGTACTGGAGTGTGATGAAATTAATGAATCAGGGACAAATCAGAAATGTTAAGATTGTCAAAAAAATTTTTTCCCAGTGGTATATTACAGCCCATTTGGAAAAAAACTCTGATTCCCTCTGTAAATAAAGCATTTTCCAGTGTGTGTGTGTGTGTGTGTGTGTGTGTGTGTGGTGTGTGTGTGTTGTTGTGTGTTGTGTTTTTGTGTGTTTGTGGTGTTTGTGTGTGTGTGCTTGTGTGCTTGTTTGGTGTGTATTTTTGTACTATACATGCATGAGTGGTGTGCTCGTGTGTGTTGTACGCTCGTGTGTGTGTGTGGACTCACCTATTTTGTGGTGGGTGTGTGTGTGTTTTGTGTGTGTGTGTACCAACAATTTAAAATTTGCACTGCAAACTATTTCGTGTGAGGGTGTGGATGTGTGAATTTTCATTAATTTAAATTTGTTTTGACGGTAACCTATAAAATAAAATAAATTTACTTACATGATTCATTATTTTTGAATTTTGGGAAATTTATTATTTGTACCTTGTTCAGCTGTCAGAACTTTGGGGCCAGTCCCTGGACCTTTATGTACCTTTTTGACTACCAGCACAGGATGGGAATGGAGTGGTGAAACGCGGGGGTGCTATCCGTAGACTTTATAAAGGGTCTCCTTAAATTTAAAATTTTTTTCAGATAGTCATATGTTTTCTAATTTTTACATGTTCCCTTTTCTAAAAGTCGCCCAAAAAATTTCCCGGATTTTTATTCGTTATGTAACGTTTTTCCCTTTATTTTTCCCAATTTAAAAATCAGTAAACGAAATAACGAGATTAAATAATGGAAGAGGAACAACCCGTAACGTGCGCGAGCTGCAGGGAGGTATTTTATCCTTAGACTAACAGTATCTGTATTCTTTCTCCCCCGAACTGTTCTAATGTGTACCTGTTTCCCGTTTATATTTACTGCATGTTCTAAATATTTTTTACATTTGTAATTTAAAATTGTTAATTTTTGACAAATATTTTCCGTAAATCTGTTTATTTAAATTTTGGGCCCTTTTTTTGAGAACGATCCCGACTAAAATATCTCACGTTTATAAGCAAAACTACCCCTGGGAATTTTTGGGTGTGGTTTTACCCATAAAGTTCTCGGATGAAACGTGTTGGTGGAATTGTTTCTCGATGAATTCCACCCGGAAAGTTTCTGGGTAGTTTAGACAAAAATTTTCCATTTTGGAAGACACAAAAATTTCATTATGGAACGTGTGGAGTTTTTTTTTTCCATTTAATGTAGTAAAACAGGTTTTGTTGCATTTGAAAACATTTTCCACAATTATAAATGTGCCCCTGAAAACCCGGAAAAGTTCTGTTCCTGATTAACCCCAAAAATTAAGTTTCCTCAGGGTTTCCGCCATAGAGTTGTGGAACTTTTAACGTGTTTAAAAAAGAGTGCTCAAAAGGTTTTAAAAAAATTGTTAGATGTTTAAAAACATGTTTAGAGTTTAAAAAACGTGTTCGGAGTGTTTTTAAAAAAGTGTTTAGAGCGTCTAAAAAAGAGTGGTAAAGTGTTAAAAAAACCCTGTTAGTTTAGTTAAATTTAATTGTTATTGTGCACCCCATACCCATCCTGTGGGCGGTGTCAAAAAAATTACGGGGGAATAATTTGGGCCCGGGACTGGCTCCAAAAATTTTGATAGTGGAAAGTTAAGAGGTGTGACCTCACAATTACAAAGAAAAGAACTCACAATTTTCAAGGTAATGAATCCAGGTAGGTCGGGTCACAATATGACAAGTTACAAAGGTATTTAAGATTACGGGTATGTAATGGGTCCGGGATGGGCCCCCAAAATTTTTTAGTGAAAGTTCAAAGGTAATGAACTCCCAAAATTCAAAAGGGAAAGAATCCTGTTAAAAATGGTTTCTTACGTTTTACATGGCCAATCATGAACAAATTATAGAGTATGAGCAATTCACACTTCCCCAAACCCGGTCACAAAATGTAATGAGTTATTGGGCAATATTTATTGTGATACACAACACACACCACCGGGGGCCCGGAGCTGAGTATTGCCCCGCAACCACAATTTGGTAATACACACGCAACAGGGCTTGGGCTCGACCAGCACCTCAACTTTGGGGGTACACAACCCCACCCCCCAAAACACAAACCACAAAACACACCACACAAACACCCCAAAACAACACAAAACCCCCAGGCACCCACACCCACAACAAACACACAAAACAACACCCAACACGCGCGGTAAGCTTTTTTTCAGCTAGCAAAGTCAGGGTATTTGTCCAGAGATCTGTAATATACCACTTGGATGAAAATGCTTTCCATTTTTTGAACATTTCGAGTGAGTTGTCTCTAAATTCATTAATTTTTTCGCACCCAGTACAAAAAAAGCAAGGTTTTGACAATAGTCCATCTGGCAAAGTTTCATTTCGTTTGGTTAATTTGGTGGTGGGGATTTTAACCCGCCCTGATTTTCTTGTAATCAGCGGGGCCGGGCGGTAGTTTCACAAAAAAGCCCGCTTATTTTGTTGGATGCACCATGCTGTAACTCCCCCCTGCATGATAGAAAGATGATAGATGGACTGATGGTGTCAAAATTTTCCCGGTTTAGTCAATAAAAAATTTTTTGGTTCTTTTTGTTTATTGCTCTCAAATCTACCCGAAAGCCAGATTGAAACTACTCCCTCTTTGAAAGAACAGCTTTGCCAATTTATCAGTTTTTCATGCATCTGAAGACCCTTGTGAGTGGAATCCACAGTTGTGCACTTGTCACTGTCCAAATTTAATATGTGTCTGGCTTTGCAAAAGCATGCCCCAATTTTTGTTAAAGAGTTGAGAGCATTTATGAAAGACAGGAAACAGTTACAATTTTAAAAATGTTTCTTAGTACATATATGCATTTCAAAGCAAAGGGGTATGGCAAAAAATTCTGTTGAAGGGTAGAGGCCCCCTTATTGATGCGTGCTCGAATTTCTTTAAAAGGAGCCATCATTGTACGCAACAGCAGACTCCCCGCTGCACCAGTGGATGGTGAACAAAACCCATAACGTAAATATTTGCGAGAGTGTGTGCTGTGTGACTAAGTTATCCCCAAAAAGCTTAAGGATCATGTTTGGCTTAAGGAGAAATTTTGGGTTGTGATTAAGAAGTATTTTGGGGGGGAAAAAGGAGGAAAGATAGTTTGGAAAG
>NC_069431.1:43261032-43302888 GCF_026875155.1 Cherax quadricarinatus
CCCATTACGTAGCGATGTCTTCATGTTGGTGAAGAGCTCCTCATCCAAGGAACTGGAGATTCTCTCTCCTTAGAATCCATTTTCTGACTCACTCCTTCCCTGTTCGCTGTTCGTGACCCCTATGAGTTTAGCGGTTCCCACAGTGAATTACAATAAAAAATAAAAAATAAAGCGATAATAATAACGAAACGATTATGTAAACAGACCAACTCACCGTTATAGAAGAAAAATATAATTTCCAAGAGAATTCAGAATTAAACTATTATGTTCATTGTTTTAAGAGGAGATTGACCACTCAATATTTTTTATTTTATAGAAAGACGGGGTTAAAAAAATGTTTGCGTTTAATTAGAGTTCCAAGAGCACGATAGATTGACCTCTCTCTCTCACACACACACACCACACACACCCACCACACACTCACCACACACACACACACACACACACACACACACTCACCACCCACAACAACACACTTCACACACACACACACACACACACACAACACAACTCACACACACACACACTCACACACACACACACTCCACACACCACACACTCACACCACACACACACTCACACACTCACACACACACAAATCACACCACAACACCACACACACACCACACACACAAACACAACTCAACCACAATAACACACAACACACACACACACAACAACACACACACACACTCACACACACAACACAACACACACACACACACACCACCACACACACTCACCACACAAACACAACAAACACAACACCTCACACAACACACACACACACACACACCACTCACACACACACACTCACACACACACACAACACATCACACACACACACACACACACTCACACTCACACACAACTCACCACCCACACACCACACACACACACCACACACAAAACACATAACACTCACACGCACTAACACACACAACACACACACACACCTCACACACACACACACACACACACACACACACACACACACACACACACACACACACACACACACACACACACACACACACACACACACACAGATGAATTCATTAGATGAAAGAGAACTAGTGAGTGAAGTGTGAGGTAGGTAGAGGTACTGTGTGGTGACACAGAATAGCAGGAAAGTGTTGGTGACACAGTAGATGGTACTGTGTGTGTGACCAGTAGCAGGTACGTGGGGGTGACACCAAGTAGCAGAGTACTGTGAGGTGACACAGTAGCTGGTATGTGTGGAGACCAAAGTAGCAGGTTACTGTGTGGTGACACAGTAGCAGGTACTGTGTGGTGACACAGTAGCAGGTACTGTGTGTGACACAGTAGCAGGTACTGTGTGGTGACACAGTAGCAGGTACTGTGTGGTGACACAGTAGCAGGTACTGTGTGGTGACACAGTAGCCAGGTACTGTGTGGTGGGACCCTCAGTAGCAGGTCTGTGTGGTGAACAGTAGCCGGTACTGTGTGGTGAAACCACAGTAGCAGGTACTGTGTGGTGACACAGTAGCAGGTACTGTGTCGGTTGACCACAGTGCAGGTACTGTGTCGGTGACTCAGATAGGCAGGTACTGTGTGGTGACTCAGTAGAAGGCTACTGTGTGGTGACACAGTAGCAGGTACTGTGGGGTGACACAGTAGCAGGTACTTGAGGTGGGACAAACGTAGCAGGTACGGTGTGGTGTCACAGTAGAGGTACTGTGTCTGGTGGACCACAGTAGCAGGTACTGTGCTGGTGGGACACAGTTGAGTGTACTGTTGTGGTGACACAGTAGCAGGTTTACTGTGTGGGTGACACAGTAGCAGGTACTGTGTGGTGACCACATGTAGCAGGTTAATGTGTGGTGACACAGTAGCAGGTAACTGTGTCGGTGATACAGTAGCAGGTTCTGTGTGGTGACACAGTAGCAGGTTACTGTGTGTGACCACAGATTAGCAGGGTACTGTGTGGTGACACAGTAGCAGGTACTGTGTGGTGACACAGTAGCAAGGTTACTGTGTGGTGACCACAGTAGCAGGTTACTGTGTGGTGACTACAGGTAGAGAGTATTGTGTGGTGACACAGTTGCAGGTACTGTAATGTGGTGAACAGTAGCAGGTACTGTGTGGTGGAACAGTATCAGGTTACTGTGGGCGTGACACATTTAGCAGGTACTGTGTGGTGACAACATGTAGCATGGTCACTGTGTGGTGACACAGTAGCAGTACTGCGTGATGACCACAGTTAGCAAGGCCTGTGTGGAAGAAACAGTAGCAGGTACTGTGGGGTGCACAGTAGCAGGTACTGTGGGGTGACACAGTAGCAGGTTACTGTGGGGTGAACAGTTGCAGGTACTGTGGGGTGACTACAGTAGCAGTTACAGGGGGGTGAGACGGAGCAGGTACTGTTGGGGGTGACACAGTAGCAGGTACTGTCGGAGTGAGACAGTAGCATGGTACTGTGGGGTGACACAGTAGCAGGTACTGGGGGTGACAACAGTAGAAGGTACTGTGGGGATGAGACAGTAGCAGGTACTGTGGGGTTGGTACACAGTAGCAGGTACTGTGGGATGACACAGCTAGCTGCGTACTGTGGGTGAGGACAGTAGCAGGTACTGTGGGGTGACAAGTAGCAGGTAATGTGGGGTGGACACTGTAGAAGGTACTGTGAGGTGAGACAGTAGCAAGAACTGTGGGGTTGAGACAGTAGCAGGTCTGTGGGGGGAGACAGTGCAGGTACTATGGAGTGAGACAGTAGCAGGTACTGTGGCGGTGACACAGTAGCAAGGTACAGTGGGTGATGACAGTAGCAGGTAGCTTGTGGGTGAGACAGTAGCAGGTACTGTGGGGTGAGACTGTAGCAGGTACTGTGGAGTGAGACAGTAGCAAGGTTACTGTGGGGTGAGACAGTAGCAGGGTACTGTGGGTGGACACAGTAGCAGTTACTGTGGGGGGTAGTGAGACAGTAGAGGTACTGTGGGGTGAGTCAGTAGCGGTACTGTGGGGTGAGGACAGTAGCAGGTACTGTGTGGGTGAGGGACAGTAGCAGGCTACTGTGGGGTGAGACAGTAGCAGGTACTGTGGGGTGGACACAGTTAGCAGGTACTGTGGGGTGACAACAGTAGCAAGGTACTGTGGGGTGAGGACAGTAGCAGGTACTGTGGGGTGAGACAGTAGCAGGTACTGTTGGGTGAACACGTAGCAGGTACTGTGGGGTGACGGGGACAGTAGCAGGTACTGTGGGGGTGAGACAGTAGCAGGTACTGGGGGTGGGAGACAGTAGCAGGTACTGTGGGCGGTGCACAGTAGCAGGTACTATGGGGTGAGACAGTAGCAGGTACTGTGGGGTTGACACAGTAGCAGGTACTGTGGGGGTGACACAGTAGCAAGGTTATGTGGGGTGACACAGTAGTAGGTACTGTGGCCGGTGGACACATAAGGTCCTGTGAGATGACACCGTCAAGAGGTACCGCGGGGCCATCGGTGACACTGTAGCAGATACTCTGGAGTGAACCCGCGTAGTAGGTACTGTGGGGTGTCACAGTAGCAGATACTGTTGGGTGACACCGTTTCAGTTTACTGGAGGTGGCACTGTAGCAGGTACCTGTGGATATTCAACGTAGCAGATACTGTCGGAGTGACACGGTTATTGAAGATAATGCGGCGGGGGCGGTGACCACCCGTAGCAGATAATGCGGGTGACCACCCGTAAAGCGATACTTACGGGGGACCTATTGGTGACACCGTAACAGATTACTGCGGGGTGACAGTAGCAGATACTGCGGTGGGTGGACACAGTAGCAGATTACTGCGGCGGTGAACACGTAGCAGGTACTGTGGGGTGACACCGTACAGAATACTTGTGCAGTGAAACACGTAGCAGGTATTCGCGGGGTGGAACATCGTAGTCAGGTACTGTGGGGAGGTGACGCCATGCAGGTGTTTTGGGGTGGCTAACCTTAGCAGATTATTGTGCAGTAACACCGAGCAGGTACTGTAGGGTGACACCATCGAAGGTACTGTGGGGTGGACACGTAGAAAGGTTACTTTGGGGTGAACGTAGAAGGTTCTGTGGGGTGACACCGTAGCAGGTATTGCGGGGTGACACCGGAGTAAGGTACAGTGGGGCTGACACAGTTCCAGGTTTACATTATCTTCCGGGACCTCCCTGGGTGAGGATCGGAAGAAACTGATTGTTCAAAACCGGCGATGAGGCTTTTAACAATGACGGAAAAGGAATTAAACACATACAGAGAAAGTTGAATAAGCGAAGCAACTAGAGTGAGGGATGAGAGAAGAGGAGGAGAGAGAGGAAGAGGAAGAGGGAGAGAGGAAGAGGGAAGGAGTGAGGAGAGAAGAGGAAAGAGGGAGAGAGAGAGAGGAAGAGGGAGAGAGAGAAGAGGAATTGAGGGAGAGAGGAAGAGGAAGAGGGGAAGAGAGAGAAGAGGAAGAGGGAGGAGAGAGAAGAGAAAGAGGGATAGAGGAGGAGAAGAGGAAGAGGGAGAGAGAGAAGAGGAAGAGGGAGAGAGAGCAAGCGGATGAGGGAGAGAGAGAAGATGAAGAGGAGAGGAGAGAGAGAGAAAGAGGCGTGAGAGAGAGAGGGAAGAGGGGAGAGAGAAGAGATGAGGGAGATAGAAAGTAGACTAAGGACAAACATGATGAGTGAGTCATCGTGATTTGAGTTCATGGATCTCTACACGGAAATGTCATCGACAAGGCTACATATTTCTTCTTAGATTAGGGACTTCCGATACATTCACCCTTAGTGAGTAAGGTCAAGGCTTTAGAAAAAAACAGGAGACTCTCTTCCCTACTTCTCCACTTCCTCCCTGCCCTCCAATTCATGAGAAATGGAAGAAAAATACTATTTAGGGAACAATGACATGGAATTTACAGATGTAAAATGATAGAAAACGTGATGTACAACTACCCTTAAAATACGTCGACTTCACTGTGATCCACAGATCTTCATTGTACCCAGTAGGTTGATTATGTTTTCCACCAATCCTGTTTTACTACAGCAGGGGCGGGTGCACTCAGAACTAGAAGTACGTAGAACTACTTGTACCCCACTACTATGAGTGGGTAGTTGAGCAACACGAGCAGTTTAAAATGGGAAACTGCTAATTAGTATTATTATAATTCAAGGGGGAAAGCGCTAAATGCGTTGGATTATACACTGCCTGTGGGGGGATGAAGAAGGTATTCAGGTTTAATTCAGGGAACTGGAGCACAAATCCAATTCCCTAGATCATGAGCCCTCACCAGCATCCTAGGAACCTTTCCGTGAAGGATGACTAATTTGGTAGACGGTGGGTTCTTTTTGCCTTTGAATTGCATCCAGGTTTCATCTCTGCAAATTCCGTATCATTTATCCAACATTTGGGGTATATTTTTACTTATATGTTGAATTAATAAATCCCCTGGATGGCAAAGCGTTACCCTCAAATGTCAACGACTCACGAAATCGTAATGACATGATTGCCATAACAAACCATACCACGGGTGGGGTTAGAACCCGCGGGTTTCTCTATCCCCACCGTGGTTGGGGTTTTTTTTTGTTTACCTCAGTGTCAACTGAATACGATGCTATATATTTTATATATATATATATATATTATATATATTTATATATATACAGAGAGAGAGGAGAGACCGAGAGAGAGAGAAAGAGAGCATTTAAGGTAGGGCCGACTAACCCACTAGGACACAATGTAGCTAGCTTAAAGACTTATACATCAAATGCTTCTTCAGCGCGGCTCTTTTGTTTTTTGCGCTTACAGTAAACATTAACAAATAATTTATTTCATTGGTGTTACAGTTTCTGTTTGCATTCGTTCGTGGTGCCTCTTCTGCCTTGCAATTTAATTCCACTGTTGCGAGTCCTGCATCAGATGAACTGGTGGGGCTTAAATCCATGGCAGGTGGGACTACTGAAACCTCACAGGAACAGTGTGTTAACCACTCGGCCACCAGCTGGCCTGCTAGCTCTTAATTAGGAGACAACTGGCCAAGTGGTGAACGGCACATAGCCAGGACTCACTTGCCAGGGGATTCACATTCCCACCCGTACCCTGAATTGTATTTGTTGTTTCTATTTCGTAAGTTAGAAGTGGTTAGTGTTGATCTAATAGAGAGATAACCTGCAAATATTGAGAGAAGAAGCTTTTTTTGGACGACGTTTTCGGTCCAATTTGGACCACTTACAAGGTCACGCTAACACACTAAGAGTGAGGGGGGGAGCCAGTATATATAGAAGAAGGGGACAAGGATTGGAAAAAAAAGGAAGAAAGAATGAAGTGGGAGAAGCAGCGGTAGAGGTAATGTTATTAGTGGAAGTTGTAGTGGTAGTGTAGTGGTAGTAGTAAGTAGGGGAGTAGTGGTAAACAGAAAGGGAATTGAAGAGAGCAAAAGTAGTAGTAAAGCTAGTAGGTAGTAGTTGATTGTAGTAAGTAAGTAGTAGTAGTAGTAGTAGTAGTAGTAGTAGTAGTAGTAGTACGTAGTAGTAGTTGTAGTAGTAATAAAAGTGGGAGTAAGTCAAAGGAAAGACAAAGGAGCACTGCAGGAGAGCATTATATATGGCCCACGAGATAGGAACAAAAACACAGGGGAGGGATGGGTGGGATGAAGGCAGAACACACCGGGGCACCAAAAGGGAAAATCAAACGGGAAAAACAGGAAAGGGAAGAGGTAGAGAGAGGAGAAGAGAGGAGGAGGAGGAGAGAAAGACAAGTATGAGTGTTCTGATGTTTGGACATTTGGACAGTGAAATGAGAAATGTAGGCATCTACAGAGACAAAACCAGGACTAAGATTCTGTCTGGGGACCAAGTGCCAGGAATGGCTAATGCATCAGAACTTTAGAGAGCAGAGAGCAAGAAACACCAGCTCCGACACCACTTGAAACCAAAGTCGTGCTGTACCCACGCTACAGAACGTTGACGAAGATTGTAGCTAACTATTCCACCACTTGTGCTGAAGATACTCGCCATGCCTTGTTATAGGCGTGTCCCTGCCATTGGGTTTGTGAACGGTCCTCCGGACTGACGTGAAATATTTGTTGTTCTTGTCCATAGGGGTTGTAAACTGTACTCCACCTAACTTCAATAAGACTCCGTGCCCTTGACTTAGGGTTGCCCACTCATAGGGGACTGTAAACGGAACTCCACTTGGCATGAATGCACACCCGTTGCCCCTGCCATAGGGCTGATAAAACAAGTACATCACTTGTTCAAACTCCGACACTCCATTCGGGAAGCCATTTTCGGGTCACCACATGGAGAGAGGCCAGGGTCAGGTTCACCCTGGCCAAACCTACCTGAAGCTGAACCTTCTGAGTGTTAGTGTGACATTTAAAGGGCCCCAGGCCGGTGATCGAAACGTCTACAAAAGCACGTAATTTGTTTATTGTTTCAGTCCGGTTATTGTGCCTATTTTGTTATCTTGATCTAAATTATTTATTTGGAGATTATTATACTTGAAAATCGTGTACTAACCAACACGAAGCTGGCTCGCAGGACCCCTCTGGGCAGTAAAGCCTTCTGGCATATACAGAAAGGGTTCCTACCAGTCAGAGCTCGCATTATGATCCTTAAGGACATGACAGAGGCAGTCTCCCATCAGCTAATGACCTTTCATTGTGATTATCAACATTTTGGATATATTTGCCAATTGCGCACCAACATCAAGATAAATTACCACGCCAATCTGCAAAATCCCAACAAACTCCTTCAGAGTGCCATCTCCAAGGACTGCAAGTTTGGTTAACCAGTTGCTCTGAATTCTTGCATAAATGTTACATGGTTCACTCAACAGCACATCAATTCTGAAGATAACTTGCTTCCACTCACTTCATATCATGCTCACACAAAGCTGTTGGATGTCCAAGCCAACCTTTCCTTATGTGACCTATTCTTCCTTTCATCAAATACATAGATCTTACACCCTCCAAAGACATCTATTTGATCCATCCTTTCTAAATGTCCAAAACATCAACAGCTCTTAAGTAACCCTGCGATAAAATATTAATTCAAGTGACCATGATGAGACAAAGGTAGTGTTACCAGGATTAATGCATCCGAACAAGTCGTTTTTAAGGAAATAAAATAACCGTGACTAGACCGGTTATTTAAACCATCCTCCCGGTAGAAAGTTAGCTAAGTTTTTGACTCCTTAGTTTACTAATAATCCTCAGGTTTCGATTCCCGACAGGGAAAATTGGTGTACTATATATATAAACATACATTTATATTATTATATATATATATATATATATTATATATATATATATATATTATCTTATATCTATATATATATATATATATATATATGTATATATTTATTTATATTATATTATATTTATATATATATATATATACTAATATATATATATATATATATATTTATGTCGTGCGAATAGGCCAGAACTTGCCATCTTCGGCTTAAATAGCAAAGCTCTTACTTGCACTATTAGGGCAAGTGATAATTTGTGTATGCATAATTTCGCCAAAATCTTCTTGAAACTAACTCGAAAAAATTATATTTCACGTGTTTGTTTTAGTATTTATATTATTGTAAACAATCTAAAACAATTTAGTTGGGGTAGGCTAAAATAAATTGTTCTTTTATAATAAGGTTAGGTAGTTTCTAAGTTCTTTTTGGTGCAAAATTAAAATTTTTTACATTCAACATTAATGAAAAATTATATCTTTAAATGTATAAGAGAAAAATTTTAGATAGGACTGTAATTTTTAAATGAGTTCTTGCTAAATTGATCAGAATTTTACATATTCGGCACGGACATATTATATATATATATATATATATATATATGTATATATATATTTATTTTTATTATATATATATATATATTTTATATATATATATGTTTATATATATATAGTTTAATTAACGTTATTTAATAATATATATATATATATATATATTATATTTTATATATATTGAGTATGTGTGTGTGTGTGTGTGTGTCGAGACGACCGAGTAGGTAAACTTTGCCGAATAAACGCAATGCGAAAATTTGTATATGCAGTAAATTTTGCAAAAAATCATTCTGAACCTGCGAAAAAAAATATTATTTCATTGTGTTAGAATATTGTTAATTACTGTAAGCTTATCTTAAAATTTGTTTAGTTGGTTTAAGCTAAATTAAATTGCGCTTTGCTTAGGTAAGTTTTTATGGTTCTTTGGGTGCAAAAATATATTAAAATTTTTACATTAAAACATTTGAACAAATGTATATCATTAAACGCTTAAGAGAAAATTTTAGAAAGAACTTTTTTAAAATGAGTTCTTGCTATTTGACCAATTTTTATACCTATCGGGGGTCCATATAATATATATATTTGTATATATACTATATATATATATATATATCTATTCTATATATATATATATACATATATATGCGTGCCGAATATGTAAAACTGGTCAATTAGCAAGAAATCATCTAAACTTTGTAATTTTGCACCAAAATGAAATCTTAGGAAACTTACCTAAAACCTTTTTATAACAAGAACAATTTATTTTAGCCTAACCCAACCTAAATATATTTTAGAAACGTTTACAATAATTTAATATTAAACAAACACAGTGAAATATATTTTTTTTCGTTAGGTTCAGAATGATTTTGGCGAAATTATTGCATACACAAATTTTCACTCGTCTTATATGGCAAGATGAGCGTTGCTATTTAAGCCAAGCCCCGCAAGTTCTGCCTATTCGGGACGACATATATATATATATATAATATATATATATAAAAATTATATATATATATATATATATATATATATATATATATATTATATATAAAAATATATATATACATACATATATATAATATATATATTATATATATATATACTATATATATATAATATATAATATATATATATATATATATATATATATATATATATATACATGTATACAAACCTGATCTCTGGCCGAAGGAGACTCGAACCTACGAACCTTGGAACAAGGTAGGCATTCCCCACCATACGGGACAATACCTTGGCGGCCTAGCACAATGCAGACGTTGAGCCAAGGCAGCCAGCATTCGGGAGAAGGCTTACAGCTTTTCATCTCATCCCCCCTGGCATTGCATCAGCCCTTGTCCGTGTGGTGAGAATGATATAGCACTGCGTACCCTGCTCCATATATATAATATATATTATATATATTTTTAATATAAAATATATATATATATATATTTTATATATATATATATATATATATATATATATATATAGTAAATATTTTTGTAGTACTAACGTTAGTTATTTAAATACTTAAATTCTTACAAAATTTTGTTTTTTAATTTTTTTAAGAGTCTGAAGGAGATAACTTTTATAATACTCTTGCGAACAATTTACCGTTTTTGCGATTTTGGTTTAATGGCGGCCGGGATTCACTGACCTGCAAACACATTGTTACTCTTTTGGTAATTGGTTTAAATTTTTGCTGTTACGATCATCATCGAATAAGATTAAAAATTCTTTTAGAATTATGATTTTCCCAACCATATTATCGGGTCGATAATAGTGGATCGGATAAAAATTTTAAAAATCTTAAGTCATTACTTGAATAAAATAGAGAAAATAAGTATATTGGGCTCCTACTATGGAGTACTATTTTTCTTATAGAAAAAAAATTTAAATCGAGTCAAAAAATTGGTGTAAAATTCAACAGCAAATTTATCTTTACCATGAACATTAAAATGGTATAAATACCGACAGTTTGTTGCTATGGTCTTACCTAATTATCTTTACCATTCAAAAAAACAATTGGCTCTTTTTAAATTGGCTCTCTCTTTAAATTCAAAGAAAGAATCCCTATTCCATAATAGTCACATATTGTGCATAATTAAAATTTCCCCTACAATAGTATATTGCATAAAATTCTCTCTCATAGAACTGGCCCGTTATTTAACACTCTTTCTCATTCTATAATTGTGTTCCTTCAACAATAATAACTGTATTTGAAATCCTTTTGATTTAAAATCTTGAATAAAGTCTTGATCTTAGATTATTGTATTTTTAAATACAACAGAACTTAAAACCAGAGTTCTCTAATATGGAGCTTTCATCCTGTATTCGTTCAATCAAAACTACTGTATTACATGTTATCTTGATCAGCTTAAAGCATGGATCAGCAAAAGCTCTCTAGCAGTGAGTGGGACTGGCCTAGAATGTTCAGGTTAACTAGATGTTTAAAGTCAGTCTTAGATTTCAGAGGGAAGGGGTGAGAGTGGGAATACCTGGTGAAGTTACCTCATTCCTGTTAACATTCCAAACAACGAGGCTCTGTCTCCAGCTGGTAAACATCATAATGAAGATCTTCTTAATTACTGTTGTAATTAAGAGTTTTTCTCATATTCATGATCACTAAATTTACTATTCATTTACTTTGTTTAACTTGTGCCGGACTTTTGTACTCAGTGTATATAGTGTACATACGTTCTGGGGTCGAGACTATGATTTAAAAATTAGAGCGTTATTTTGGTATATCTTACGTCCTCGTCTTGACTGAACTCTCACTGCATTGAAGGTTGGTTTCTACTTCGTCCTCGAAAATACAAGGTTTGTGATAACCACCTCTGTCCTATATGCATACATGCAGATAAACACACGCACCGTGTACGTCAGACTCTTTACTGGAGTATGCAGCACCGGTTTAGAACACACCTGATAAAGCACGTCAAGAAATTAGGGAAGTGCAAAGGCTTGCAACAACACTAGTTCCAGAGGTAAGGGAAATATCCTGCGGAAAAAGGGTTTTAAGGGAAATCGGCCTGACGACACTAGACGGGAGGGTTGGGGAAAGACATGATAACGACATAAAAAAATATTGCGAGGAATTAACAAGGTGAACAGAGACAGATGTTTCAGAGATGGGACACAAAAATTTAAGGAGTCACTTTGGGAACTTGAAGCCCTAGATGAGTAAAAATTGATGTTAGAAAGCATTTCTGTAGTCATAGAGTTGTCAGGAAGTGTAAGTGTAATAGTCTTTCTAGCGACGTAGTGGAGGCAGGAACCACACACAGTTTTAAGACGAGGTTTGATTAAGCTCATGGAGGACGGAAAAAGAGGACCAAGTAGCGACCAGTGAAAAGGCGGTGGCAGGAGCTATGAATCGACCCCTGCAACCACAAATAGGTGAGTACACACACACACACACACACACACACACACACACACACACACACACACACACACACACACACCTATAACACCGAGCATGTCTCCGGAAGCAAAATATCAACCAAGTAACTGCTGCAGCAACGGGGCCTGGCAAACCTGTGAATAGCGTTCCGATACCTTAGTAAGAAATCGTTCAAGACACTGTACATCAGGCCCATACTCGGGTATGCAGCACCATTTTGGATCCCCCACCTAGTCAAACTCGTCAAGAAATTTAGAGAAAATGCAAAGGTTTGCAACAAGGCTAGTTTTCCCGAGTAAGGGGTGTGTCCTACGAAGAAAGGTTGAGGGAAATCGGACTGACGACGTTGGAGGACAGGCAGGTCAGGGGAGACATGATAACGACATACAAAATACTGCGTGGAATAGATAAGGTAGACAGAGACAGGTTGTTCCAGAGAGGGGACATAGAAACAAGGGGTCACAATTGGAAGCTGAAGACTCAGATGAGTCAGAGGGATGTTAGGAAGTATTTCTTCAGTCATAGAGTTGTCAGGAAGTGGAACAGCCTAGCAAGTGATGTAGTGGAGGCAGGAACATACATAACCTTAAGACGAAGTATGACAAAGCTCTGGTAGCAGAGGACCTAGCAACGATCAGCGAAGAGGCGGGGCCCGGAGCTGAGTCTCGGCCCCTGCAACCACAATTAGGGGAGTACACACACACACACACCACACACACCCCACATATATATATAAAATATATATATATATATTTATATATATATATATATATATATATATATATATAATATATTTATATTATAAAAAATAATAAATATATTTTATATATATATATATATAATATATATATATTTATATATATATAATATATAATTTTATATTATATATATAAATATAAGGAAGTACCACCTCTAAGCTGGAATGGGGACCCTCATCCTGAGAGAAGACAATAAACGTACCTCAGGGAAAACTCAAGGTTCTCCCCGGAGCTGTTTGAATATTTTCTTCTCCTACCAACCCCTATAATTTTTTATTCTATGTGAACATTTATTAATAAACAAAATACATTTACAGAAAAAAAACATAAACATGAATACAATGGCACAATGTATCAAGATCATGAATTTCCTCCAGCTCCTCCGAGGCTGGACGTGAGCCCAAATATGCAGCAAGCATTTCCCCTCTGGATATATATATATATATATATATATATATATATAAAATATATATATAATTATATATTATATAATATAATATATATATTAATTATATATATATAAATATATATGTAGTTTTAGGATATAATCTGGCACCTCTGCCAGAGAGAGGCTGTGGGCATCTCGCTCTGTGATTTTGGCACAATATCGTCCAATCAAGATCACCTTACCAGGATTATCATCAACAGACTGGTGTGTGAATATCTGCTGGTCGTGTTGGAAAGGGCCAGAAGGACTTCGCATTTCGTCTATTCCCTCAGAATTTAAGAAAAGTTCTGTGTATGTGAATTCAGTGAGGGAACATAACGGTCACCTATGGGTAGGAGAGGTCGGTGAGGGGAGGCCTCATGGAGGAGGAGGAGGCGGAGGTTGAGGGGTAAAACTGTCCCTCCCCTTCCCCAAACAGGCGCGCAACACCGTGTGCTCGTGTTACAACAATGGTGTGTTTGTTCACCGTTGTATAGTGTGTATAGTGTATATAGTATATAGTCTTAGTGTCAGTGCATAGTATGTTTCATGGTATGCGCATAGCATGTGAAGTGTATAGCGGTGTGTTTGTTGATAGTGGGGGCAGTGCACTGAGCATAGTGGTGTATAGTAACATGTGCACTGAGCATCGTGGTGTATAGTGACTTGTCCTCGGAGGGAGTGAGTGCCCCTACTTTCCCCCTCAGCACACATCTTCCACCGCCCACCACAGGACTGGACACCCCTCCTCCCCCCCCCCACCACCACCAGAACCACATGCGGAATGTTGCCATGGCGCCAAATTTTTCCCCTTTAGCTTGGGGCTTATCCACAGTTTGAGGTATTGCAGACGATGAAGCCAGCCAGCCACAAACCCAGGGAAACAATGCACCCAACAATGAAAAAAGAGGCACATGTCAGGTGTGTGGAGATTTTCGAGCACGCAACAGGAACGGCCGTATTCGTGACAAAAATAGGTGTGCGGGATCACATATGCCCCCAGCAGAGAGCAGCCCACAGCCTCCACAGGCAGATGACAATTCAATGGCAACCTCGTCACTTGCGATAACTTCTGTTGGCATTCAAATCCACTGCTAGCAGTACACTATCCCGCATCCCTAAAGCAGCTCGCCCATATGCAGCGGGGAAATTCACAGACCTTCTTAAGCGGGTGAATGGAGGTTCCACCAACTTAGAAGCCGAGGCACCACCCAAAGCATGGCGCAACCTCTCTTGTCGGCAATGTCTGTCTTGCAGTTCCTGAAAGAGGGAGCAAACTGCTAACCACGTCAGTTATCAAGGCAGTGCGCAACTACCAAGAACGGATAACTTTTGTCCCTCTCCCCCACATCGCAGGAATCAAAGAGGCGACCCAAAAAAAAGCCCTTTACGGGGAGAACGAGAAATTTGCGCAAGGTTAGCCAAAAAATTGAGGAAGGAAACACAGTGGGAGCAATAAGAATAATTACAAGTGACGACACTGTACCCCCCAAAGGTGAGACCACGGCCCAAGCACTAAGAGACAAGCATCCAATCAGGGACACCACAGCCATTTAACGACAACCTGAGGAAGACCCTATCACTGAACAATTAATTTGCCAGAATCGGAAGTCTATAAGGCGATCGTGTCATTTCCAGCAGGATCTGCAGGAGGTTACACTGGAATTCGACCTCAGCACCTCAAAGAGATTTAAATCAGTACTCGGTGAATCTGCATCAATTCTTCTCACCCAGTTAACAACTTTCGTCAACAATTGCCTGGCTGGGGGAATCCCAGAAGAAATTAAACCTTTCTTTTTTGGAGCCCCACTATTTTGCTTTGAAGAAGAGGGATGGGGGAATCAGACCATGCAGTTGGAAACAATCTTCGCCGTCTCGTTGCCAAAGCAGCAGTGAGAAAAATTCGCCTAGAAGCTGCCACTTACTCCAGCCACACCAAATGGGCTTTGGGGTCTCTCAAGGCAGTGAAGCTGCAGCTCATGCGGCAAGGCCTACATCAGGGGCCTACCAGAAGACAAGGCCATAGCCAAACTTTGATTTTAGAAATGCCTTTAATATGGTGAGGAGAGATGCTGTTTGCCAGCTGTTCGGGTTCGGTCCCCCAGTCTCTTTCCCTTCATTTCAGCCGGCTACAGCAAACCCTCAATTCTTTTGTTTGGAGAACATGAAATTCAATCATCAGAGGGTGTTCAGCAGGGTGACCCACTTGCTCCACTTCTCTTCTGCTTGGCAGTAAGAGAACTAACTTCCAGCCTACGCAGTGAGCTCAATATCTGGTACCTGGATGACGGCACTCTGGCAGGTACTGAAGAGTCCCTCGTGGGGGACCTACAACTGGTGAAAACACAGGGAGAAGGCTTGGGACTCATCCGCAGGGGAGCTGGACGAAGTATTCGAGATGTAGCTCTGAGTTACCTATGTTGTTTTACTTTGTATCATATTTTTGTGAATGTTTTGTCAATGTATTTTGTCTTTAAATAAAATATATATACATAATATAGGGGTGGTAGGAGAAAATTCTCAAACAGCTTCAGGGAGAATCTTGAGTTTTCCCTGAAGCAAGTTTATTCTTTTCTCTGAGGATGAGGGTCCCCATAACAGTTCTAGAGGTGGTACCTCCCTATATTATATTATATATATATATATATATAATATATATATTATTTTATATATATAAATATATATATATATATATATATATATAAAATTATATATATATTATTTCATTCTCTTCCTGTATTTTCTGACCTCACAAACGATTGTTTAGTTTTTAATGATACATTGCAGAATGATAACCGTCTATGATCTTAAAACATATATTTCGAAAAAAAAATTCACTCAGGAAATTGTGTGTGCACTTTTCCCTTGATGTAAGAGTCTCTGAACCAAGTTGTTGCTTTCTGTCACCTCCACTGTGTGTGGGTCTTTCTCTAACCTAAAACTGTGTAATCAGAGTAAGGTCAGCCTTTGTAGAGCGATAAGTGTACTCCCATGCTGCCAGCATAGTATCCAGGCGTTCATGGCTGTCACTGGGTGTAATTAGCAAAGATTCCTCTACTTACGGGCGACGGGCTATGGCAGAACTTCGCAGTAATATGGATGACCTATTTAGCAAAATTCAAGAGATCAAAAGTTTGTTGCTGAGTTTCTAGTCGAGTTCGGAACATCTAGTTACATAGAACATAAGCAAGAACGGAGTACCGAAGCGGTCTACGGGCCATTCTAGGCAGTTCATTTCACACACACGGAAGAAGGAAGGAGCATTGCTGCAGGTCTACTGACCTGTGATAAGGCAGATCTAACTCGACGACTCATATACACTGTCTAAAATATTTTTAAAGCTACACAGGTTTTAGTTTCAATGAAGCTACTCGAGAGTTCCATCCACTCATCTAAATCTAATTTTTTCTAACTTGAACCCAGTACTGCGAGTATTGTCTCTGGTTAAATATTCAGCACGTTTCTTTTTTATATCTTTATTTATTCTCGATTTCCATTTATGTACATCAGATTTAGTGCCCTCAGTCTATTCCTCGCAGGAAAGATTTCCTGCTACATGGCGGAAATAAACCTTCTTTGTCTATCTTCCAGCGCCATTTATGCCCATATCTAATACGCGGACCAGAAACTGTGTAGCATTAATCAAAATATATGCTAACGTATATAGACTTGAATAACCTGAACCGACTCATGTTATTTATACTTCTCGATATGAAGCAAGAATTCTATTCGCTGGTATTGCGAACACTTATGCATGTTGTCTTGGTTTTAGATTACTGCTAACCAAACTCCTAAATCTTTTCTCGCATTTCAGCGTGATTAGATTTACATTATTTAGTTCATAAGAATCAATGTTATTGTCATTTTCCAAGGACTTAGAATTTGCATTTGTCTATATTAAAAACGCGTTGCCATTCTCTGACCACTGATCAGTCTCTTCTGGGTAGCATTGAAAGAGGTTTGGTTGGGGCTTTGAGAAAAACCTGCCTAGTATGGCGGCCAGTAGATCTGTTGCGTTGTTACTCCATTTTTATGTTATTTCCTGTAGCGACTAGTTGCCTATCAGAATTAATCGGACTACCTATTTTAGGTGACATCGGCAAAATTGCTTATGTTGCATTTATCCTCGTCTAGTGGTTCAAGTATGTTGGAACAAAGGGCCCACCACTGTCCCCTGCTGGAACTATGACTTGTGAGCGTCTCCACACTAATTTCTCTTCATTGTGCCTCTAATTCCTCAACATCTCAGATGTGAACTTTATAAAAGCCTCTTACTGAAGTTCATATACATTGTATTAATATTCATTACTTGATCTACCTCCTCAAATTACCTTGGTAAAAAAAAAGGTAAATAAAGAACACCCCTTTGAAAACCGTGTTGAGACTCGTTGATCAATTTGTTTTTCTAGTTGGCTTTGACTAGCCTTCAAACAACTATTGCTTCCCAACAGTTTTCCCACAGTGGTCTATATTCTAATATAAGGAACTGTCTCCTGCTTTGTGGATAAGATATACCTTTTGCCGTTTTCCATTTATCTGGCACTGTGTTAGTGTGAAACGTTGAAAAGAGTGGGGGGGTATTCAATGCTTTAATAAAGTCCTGCCTAGCATTCATTTATAGCCTTGAATCAGTTGATTTCTTAAAGTGTTCCTTGCTGTTTTGATTCGTTATTAATGCCTCTGTATTGACTATGAGATGTTTTATTATTAATCTTATTGGTTTATCCTTTTTTTAGAGTCCTTTTTTCTTGATAGATTTCGAACATGTAGGCCTGGGCGGCTTGACTGTGTTTTGAAAAGATCATGATTGGCAACCATCACAGCGCCTATCTGATCACAGATTAATCATCCTGTTAGAATCACATTCGTTCATCCCAACCAGGTAGTTCTCAGTCTTATGAAAGCAGGCAAGCAGAAGTCAGGGGAATTGACTTCATATTTTTCATTACTGATTATATGGGAAGCTCAGTGCTTTGTCATCACTTTCCCACAGCTCATTATTAAACCTTGATCATTATTAATAGTGATTTTCGTTGGCAAGAAACCAAGACTCGAGATTTCCTATTAAAATTACTCAATAAATTTGTCTAACGTAAAAATATTCCCTTTACACAACATTTTATCCACATGCTTTATGAATTTTGTCCTATAGCTTACCACGTTGCCCCTTCAGGTTTTTTTTTGGGGGCCATGTAAATCCTTCCGAGATTATTTTTTTTAGTCCTTCAGAAACTGGAACCAAAAGATTCAGCGGCATCGCGTTTACCTATATATGTTGGTCTTATGCAACAGTTAATTTTCTCACTACTCGCACTCACTCCTTTCCATTGACCCTATGGGTTGTGAAATCATTTTAGCTTTGTATAAATCTTGTACTGATTGCCGACCATATGGTTTGAAAAAAAAAAGCATGAGCAAAAACAACTTGAGGACATATTCATTAAAAAACGTTTCAGTCCTTAGACTATGATCACTTCTAACATGCAGAGAATTAAAAATAAAACAGTATATATAGCAGAGAGTTAGGGTTGGGAATACAGTTGACCTGAAAAAATGACAAATTTGAGATGAGACCAGGTATATAATGAGATCTTATTCCTGTGTTAGATAGAGCCTCGCTTGCCTGTTGAGTATAATGTATGTCAGTGTTGTTTTTTAAGTGCCGGCGCTTTCAAGGATTCTAGACATCTACGTTCTACGATCTTGTTTCCGTGAGGCGGTTATGCCTCATTCCAGTTCATCAAATGTTGCCGTGGCGTTCCCGTGAGGACAACAGTCTAGCAAAATCATTTTTTTATTTTTGTTTTGGACCAATAATCAATAGCATTTTTAGTGATTTTTAAGCAGCATTGAAGCTACACACTGTGTTTCCAGTAATATTTACCTTAAAAGAAAACAATAAATACTGGCCACTTCTATGCGCATTAAAAACTCCCTTATCTACAAAATGGTATGATGTACAATGTTTTAGTTGTCATCAGCTCGAAAGTAAGGGCTGGATAATATTGGTACCAAACGCCGTTTGAGTCGAAAATGTCAATATCATGAATTCCAGAATTTGAATGTAATCCTAGAGAAAGTTGCATGTAGTGTATTTCAATTAAAACGATTAAAATTGTAATTTTTGGAGGGAAAAAAAAAACACACACACACACACACGAATTGCCATCTGTCTTTTTGATAACAGCAGAGCAAAAAAAAAAAATCAAATTTGGAAAAACATTTTAGAATATGATAGAAAAGCTAATTACATCAACATGTTGCCAGAATTGTTTTTTATTTTTCGGTAAAGAAAACATTATTTTCCACAATTTTCATTTTTTTGTAAATCACTGGAAAACGACTTTGCCATCCATAAGCTAAAGTGTTGCTGGCGTTTCAGTGTTCGTTTAGGAAGACCGAAAGATTATTGATGGACTCGACAAGCCGTTGGTCTTGTTGAGGTCCATTTAAACGTTGGGATAGAAATCGCGATAGCGGTCAACGTATCTTAACAAGGGAACTGTGTTGGGAATGAGGGTCTGGATTTCTCCTTTCTAGGATCTCCATGACGAGGTTGGTGAGCACAGGACCTGATGGGGGAGGGGGGTGGTGCGGCCCAATTGTCCATCCCAAACTTTGTAGCAATTATCCTGATACTTGAGAAGTTTCAATTAACTCACAGATCCGCTTAGACTGATGAAAAAAAAAAAAAAAAAAAAAAAAAAAAAAAAAAAAAAAAAAAAAAAAAAAAAAAAACAAAAAAAAAAAAAAAAAAAAAAAAAAAAAAAATCTTAGAGAGGTAATTGGAGGTCGGGGTGATTCCTGTCTCTGAATAATTATGGCAGCAACAGTAGGGACGTTAGTAAAGAGAGCTTTTTACATTAGAGGAAAAGCCAGGCTCTGTTTTTGACTGTCGGGTTGGAAATGTACGATGAGAAGGTGGTGAGGTGTGCCTGGCTAAAAGTGCCTAGCTGTGCTGAGATGTTATTTGGCAATGTGGCTAGTATTAATCTGTGTGGTGTGCTCACTATGCCTGAAGTGAAAGGACGTAAGTGATATTTGCCAATCCACATGCGTCTTAGGAGCCGTTAAAGACGTGTGGTTTCGGTAGTAGTAGTTAATAGTTTCTTGCCTTGTTCTGAATTGCTTAAGATGTTGCGAGCTTTTGAAGAAATGGTCTGCTAGCAAAGTGGATTTTAAAATAAATTAGTATGAGTTAGCATCCCTGGGAACTTTATTATGTAGGTCGACAGTGTTGAGTAACACAAATCTCCTTTGGTCATTAAATTAAACACATGTGCAACTCTTGGCGTATCTTTATTGAGGAAACGTTTCGCCACACAGTGTCGAATGACTGTGAGCCACTGTGTGGCGTAACATTTCCTCAATAAAGATACCAAGAGTTGCACATGTGGTCTAATTTAACATGTCGGTTCTTTGAAACATTCATTTACAATCTCCTTTGTCAGCAAAAAAGCCCCTGAGTGCTTCTTGGATTTATCTTTGGAATGATTCCTAAAGCTCAGTAACTCGGAGTCCCCAAAAGGTTAGTCTTGGTTACCATGCTCAGGAAATATTTCTTGATGCCGCCCCACTGTGGTAGTGAAACTTGAGTTCCAGGCTTCAGTCTCGGAGGCGGACGGTTACCGTTATAGGAGATAAGTTGTTTATAATTTCTGTACAGTGACGAGCACGGTCTACAAAAACTGCATGGTTAAGTATATACTCTAATCATTTGGTTCAGTCAGGAGTGGAAGTGAAGCCTGAAGCTGAGCAAACACATAATGAGCCTCCTGACGTTCGCAGTTCATCTAAGGTTAAGCGTAAACAGCAGGCGAGAATGATTTAATTACAAGCTTTAGAATGGGTCATTATGTCAAGAGCTGCTCACAGTGAGGATTTAACTTTATTTGTTACTTGTCTCGTTTTCTGGTCTATTTCTCTCTCTCTCTCACTCTCTCTCTCTCCTCTCTCTTCTCTCTCTCTCTCTCCTCCTCTCTCTCTCTCTCTCTCTCTCCTCCTCTCTCTCTCTCTCTCTCTCACCTCTCTCTCTCTTTCTCCCTCCTCTTCCCCTTTCTCCCCTCCCCCAACGGCAATACATGGACGCCCCGTTTTTCTTTAGGATTCATTGAGAGTTCTCTTTGTTTCCTGGACATTACGGGAATATGAGCGAAAAAAATAAATGAAGGAGGCCACGATTGCTGGCCTCCCAATCCCCAATAATAATTTTGACCCAAATAGTCTTCTTATTCAGCTTATTCTTGAACAGATTTCTTTTCTTGAAGCGAGACGGAAAGGCGGCCCAGAGTACCTTAGATCATCACGCTATATAAGGTGTTTGTGGCATTTATTGAGGGGGACTTCGTTCTTATCCTGTTCCCCCTGTAACAGTCCCATCGTCTTATCAGAGGGATTAAATACCTTGAAGATTCATGTTTTATTTACTCACGGTCTTCCGCATATAAAACTATATGATTGATAGTAATCATCGCTCCCAATCCCTCTCAATTTGCCTTGTAAGCATGGAGCTGACTACATGTTACCTGTCTGACATGTGGTCGTCCAGCTTTTTCGTATAGGTCGTGGTTTCTCAAACTTATAAAGATGATGGCGTATGACCTCCGGGAAATTTTAAGGAGTATTTATGCTATAACAATTAATATTTTTTTTTCCCGAACGAAGTTTATTAAATCTCGGAGTGAGGGACATAAAATTTTCCTTAATCGTGTATTTTTTATTTCGTGGAAGAAAAGTCATGTATTTTAGTAAATTATTCTTCGGAAGGGATATTTATGTAGGTTAATATAACTTTATTACTTTACAAGAGCACTGAGTAAAATTTATGTGTCGAACGTTATATAATCACTTCTTTCTCTCTCTCTTCCTATCTTCTCTCTCTCTCTCTCTCTCTCTCTCTCTTCTCTCTCTCCCTCTCGTTCCTGAAGTGTAAACGTCTTATCCATCCATTGTTGCTATGTGCTTCCATTTACTACATTTGTCTCGCTCACTATTCTAAACTTTCAATCATCACTCCCACTCACAAAAACTTCCCTATAATCTTCCACTTTTGTCTCCCTCTAGCAGAGTTCTAATATCACTTCACATTTTTTCCAGCCCATTTCTGTCGCCTCTCCTCCCTCCTATTATCTCTCATTCTCCCCATTTTCGTTCTATCATATCTAGTGCAGAGGACCCTTGCTGTCATGCCTTTCTTCCATTTTCCCATCATTCTCAATTTCTTTCGTCCCGTTTTCACATTCTTTACTTCTGACTCTCTTCCCTTATCTTACCAGTCTCTCATCTCTACTTATATTTTATCACCCTTTCGTTCAAGTCTCTCATCCCCTTACTTCAATCTTCCAACTTTCTCTTATTTCATTCTCATTCTCCTGCTCTCCCTACCCACCCTACATCCTCACACTGGAATTACCTTGTATATCCAATAACGCAACGGGGCGTCGCCCAGCACTCCTCATCTCGCCACGGAGAAAAACTCGTAATAAACTAAAGAGTGGAAAAAACCGTTCTTTTCTTTTCCGAAATCATGAGAATACAGTCAGTATCTATTATATATATATATATATATTTTATATATATATACTATTTATATATATATATATATATATATATCTATATATAAATATATATATATATTATATATATATATGTCGTGCGAATAGGCAGAACTTGCGATTTGGCTTAAATAGCAAACGACTCATTTGCCATAGAGGAGAAGTGAAAGAATTTATATGCAATAATTTCGCCAAAAATCATCTGAACCTAACGAAAAAAATATAGTTCACTGTGTTTGTTGTAGTATTAAAATTACTGTCATCAATCTAAAAATATTTGTTGGGTTAGGTCCTACAAATAAATGGCGCTTGTAATAATAAGGTTAGGTAAGTTTTTAAGTTCCTTTAGTTGCAAAAATATAAATTTTTACATCAACATTAATTGAAAAATATATATCTTTAAAACGAATAAGAGAAAATTTTAGAAAGCCTTAATTTTAATTAAGTTCTTGCCTAATTGGACCAGTTTACATATTCGCACGACATTATAATATTATTATATATATAATAATATATATATATAAATATATATCTATAGTATATATATATAATATATATATATATATATATATATATATATTATATATATAAATGTCGTGCCGAATAGACAAGAATAGCGTTGTGGATTAAGCAACGCTATTCATGCTGAATAAAGCCAAGCGAAAATTTGATTATTGCAATAATTTCGGTAAAATCATCTGAAACTAACGAAAAGATATCTTTAATTTAATTGTGCTTGTTTTTATTAATGATTGCAAACTTACAATAAACATATATTTAGTCGAATTAGGTATAATTAAAATTTGAGCTTGTTATAATAACGTTAGGTACGTTTTCTAAGGTGCTTTTGGTACAAAATTATTAATTTTACGTTCCCGTAAATGAAAAAACATCTTTTTAAACGTATAAGAGAAAATTTTTAAAAGACTTAATTTTAAAGAGCTCTGCTAATGACCAGATTTACCTATTCGGCACGGACATCATAAATTTCAGTACACATATAAATCTCCATGCCAGATGGATGGAATCCTATATAAAAACAGGGAATAGACTGGAGGCACTGCAGGAGGCCTACCGTAAGTTTAGAAAGACTATATGAATATTCAACATGATATGACACTTTTAATACGTTTTTTATTAGTAAATTTTCCACACTGTGTTTAGTTTTCTGTCTATGGTCATCCGTTGACATACACAGGGCTGCATTACGGCAGTTACGTTGGATTAGGACTTACTTTTTCTATTTATACACAAATAACCCGACATAGGAAGAGAGAAGCCTTTTGACGTTTCGTCATAGTTGTAAACGGTTCCAAATTCGAGGATCCGAAACGTTGTTGTAAGCTTGGTCTCTCAATGTGCGGTATTATTTGAATATTGTCCAGTCACGGTATTGTGCCTTTTTTGTTTTCTCTTTTCTCTTCATTTTTTTTTTCCGTTATATATTAAGGTTAATGAAGGTGTTTAGTAAGGCACGATTTATCTCGTCAAAATATTGAAATTTGATATATTATTAAATTATAAAGTGATTCCTATGTGTCTCTGTATATTTTTGTACTCAATCAACACAAGCGTCATTTTATTTACATATTTGTGACTATACTTTTGTCGTAAAACACCACATTTTATCACACATATTACGGAAAAATTATTTATGTTGACACAGTGACATTTTAAAAAAGTAATTTGATTTCCCAGAGTACATTTATCAAACTGTGCACGGGATCTTGCAGCTGCCAGAGCTCGTTGGGGTGAATCTGAAAAACCTTTTCTTTAAAAGTGAATTTATGGTGATATAATTTCTAGGACGTATCGTTCACATTTTAGGGAAGAAAGAATCGTGTTTTTACATTTAAGCTGTTCCTCTTTATCTCACAAAAAATGATAATTAAGTAAAAAAAAAAATGTGCAGTGTTTTGTGCTGAATAAAGTTTTTAGTGAAAACTAATTTAGAAATGTTTATAAATAAGTCTCATGCTTAAAAAATTGCAAGTCACCATCTGAACACCGATTGGTTACTCTCATTATAGCTTTAAAAATAGGGTGTTCCTACCAGGACGCTAGTTCATGTCTTTTATATTACTTGAAGATTGCCTTACTGATATTAGTGAATTTCCTTGAGGGACCGTACTCAGGGTGTTGACGAAAATAGAACCTGATTTTACACGTCTACAGCCAGTTACTTGCAGCCCCCGTACTGCAGCCACATACTTGCAGCACGTATGCAGCCACGTACTGCGCCACGTCCTGTTCTTAAGGAAAACTCAAGACTTTGCAATGAAAGTATTTGCAAAAAGGGCCCATAGGGTTTAATCTATCGTTATTGAAATTTCTTGAATGTTAAAAGGCCCTTCATATAGTATAGGAAAATTAAGATCCGTGGAGCAGAATTTTAACGTCTCAGAATTAAGTCGTGATCAAACAGAGTGAATTAACTAACCACATTATATTAACTATAATTATTAATGTTGACATTCCATAATTGCAAATAATATTCACTGAGTTTATACATTGTGAATTCGAAAATGGCATTTATGCAGAGAAAGCAAAAACAAGGGCCATTCAGGAAAGCCATGGAATACATTGCATGAAGAAAGTATAGGTATTAACAATTTTTATTTGGGGGGTGGGGGGATAGGTATTACATAAAGTAGATGGGGTGTAAAGATTTGTACGTCAGGAAAATCCTGTAATAAACATTCTACCATCGTAGGTACTGTATACTGTCTCCTACTCAAAGAATTTAGATCCACCTTAATGTAAGGGACTAATCAGAAATGGATATAGAAAAGTATTGCGTATTGATCGATATGTGTTGAAATTCGACTCTCCCTCTCTCTATAAACTACTCGTGGAGGTAACTGATTTTACGTAGTTTACCTTTAAGTCACTCAGACCGCTAAGTACCGCAAGGTTAAGAAAGCCACGCTGTAGTGGTGGCCGTATATTAACACTTAGGTCATGGGTCCTAGTCGGCTACGTCAGTGGTGACAGGACAAATAGAGAAACAATTTTATACTAGGAGACTCATTTTGTGTTTAAGGACTTCAGAAAAGTTGCTGCATTTCTTAGGGTGGATGGTATAACAGGAATATTTCTGTAGGAAGTCGGCTCCCAAGGCGTTATTTATTGATGATAACTTGGCTTTGTTTTGTTCACAGTGGAAATAAATCATCAGTCCAAACCTGTCTTGGGAATACACGATGCTGATATTTTTGCATATTTTCAAGTTTGTTGGTTTATACGCTAATGATAATTATTTGTTAATCTAAGGTTTAATTAGCGTAAGTTAACATATATTCTACATAGAACTAAAAAAACAAGCTTGAAAATATCCATCGATTTGCAACAGGAATAATACCTGTGCTGAGAATTGAGTTATGAGACAGACTAAAGGAATTGAAACCGTGAACCATAGACACAGAGGAGGACTGAGTAAGAATTGTGGATTGCGGACATACATGATGACACTAGCAGAGAGACAGACTATTTGAAAATGCAAGGTATAAGGGGAGGAGTCAAAACATGGAAGCTAAGTGGAATGATCAAGAATTGAGTGAATAGAAGCAACGCAAAATGGCAGCTTCAGAGTGGGTTATGCTAGGACTTATAGAGGCCATAAGCAATAAATCCGGCGATAAATGGTTTTAAAATACCGACACGAAAGGAAAGTAAATACGAATCCAGTACAATGCGATAGCTTTACTGGATACGCGTTCTACGACACATGAGGGTGAAAACGTAGTCAATAAAGGATTGCATTATACTGCATTTGTAGCTATTGTAGTTTTAAAATCGAGGCCAGGAGCTGCACTTCTTTCTCTCCAAAACACAACTTGTGAGAACCTGGGGGTGAGCACACACACCTCGGGGAAACCGCAAACAATTCACAAGGCTTGTGCAGGAAAGCAGTTGCATTCTAGGAGACTTAATACTGCTTCGTGATTAATTACTCAGAAGTAATTTTCGGCTCATTTTTCCCTCATTCTGGAAGTGTTGTATTAATTTCGATAGAACATCGAGACATTTCACGGTTGCCCTAGCAAAAGAGGTAGTACAGGAATTGCCAGCGCAGCAATTGGCCAGATTCCTCCATCCCATTAGAGCACAGGCATGACGAGCAGAAAAGAAAAACAAGTGTAATTACCTCGGGGACATGCACGAAAACGCTGGAACATGAGGGTTCTGTTGCTCTCGGCAACAGAGATGCAACAGAGCTGCTAAGTTAGTTCACGTTGAAAAGACACGGCAAACTTCTGGTCGCCAACGCCTGGAAGCCACCACGTAGACTGATCGTTTGGTGCTTCTTTGCGGTCTGTGGCTCTCCTGCTCTAGTGAGATCAAAAGCTTCAAGCCGTAGTTACTCCACCCTTTTTTTTTTTTGCGTTGACGGAGACAACTTTATACAAAGCACATCAGCCCAGAATATCTGTGACCAATGTATCCTTACTGGGCTGAAAATGTTCCTCATTTGGGAATCAGAAACATAGGGAATCAGAAAGCAGAAAATGAACGTTTAATAATTTAATGGTATAGAAAACGACGTTGAAGAATGAGACGCTTTACAGATTTGAGACTCTTATTTCAGGAAATGTTTCGCCAGAAGTTGCTTCTTCAGTCAAATACAGAGAAGATCGGTTTAGGATGATGGAAACGATATGAGGTATCGGTCTCTCAGTGGAGCAATGTTTTCCTATGTCAATAATGGGGACTGAACACACTCTAGGCTGAGAGATGATTACCTCATTCTCCTCATCTTTCCCATTCTTCTCTGTATTGGAATGAAGAAGCCAATGGCCTGGCGAAAAGTTACCTCAATAAGAGTCTCGAATGCTGTTAAAGCGTCGCATTTTTCCAACTCGGTTTTCTATACATTACATTGTTTAACGTTAATTTTTTTTGCTTTCTGATTCCAAAATGACTGAAAACATTCCTGTCCTCTTCAATCTAACGCGTTTTTCTTGCACTCTGTTTTCTAGCACAATTCGTGGTGGACAATATTATGCTGAGTTGCGTTTAGGTTAGCTAGATTACATGATGGTTATTTTATTTATCATTAACAAAAGTACCAAAAATTATAATGTATCATTAAAGCCAAAATATGCAATAACACATAATCCTGTATACTCATACTGCATACGGTATAGTCTACAGTCAGACAATTGTATCCTTTCAGTGTAACAGTCACTTATCTAAGTAAAAGTAATGACTGCTTGATTAAGAGTACAAAAATGTCTTTAATCCCGCCATCGCGCCAGCCTCATATTGAACAGGTCGCTTCTGACAAGTCAGTCCTTAGCCTTGCATAGCGCCAGCATCACTGACAGGTCGTCATCTGACAGTATGCTCAATCCCGCCGTTAATGCCAGTATTGCTGCAGGAATCAAGTCTATGGTAAGATCTGTTCAGGTGAGTTTCTTTGGTGATAAATGAAGACCTCAAAGCAACATGTATGCTATTAATATTTAGGCTTCTGCCTCACGAGATCTAAACACGACTGCGAACAAACACGGAAGGGTGAGTCCTAAACGTTATGGGGTTCAAGTATCATGCGTTCCGGATTTGTGCTCTCAATGATACCTTCTGGTGGTGTTACGGTTGGTTATTGTTCGTCGTGGCTCTTCTTGACTGGAAGGTAAATTCAGGTGTTTGTGCCGTGGCACACAGTTCATTGCAGTCAACAACACGGTTCGTATAAAGGAACTGCTTGAAATAATTATCTTTTCTGATGACAGTGTGTGTAGGGTGACATTTGGAAACTTCTTAGTGGATTCCGAACTCGTAAATGACCACGTGTGCAAACAAACCATACCACGGATGGGGCTTGTCCGCGGGTAGAGAGTGTCATAAACTCCGACCGTCGCGTTTGCCACTGGGCATCTAGGCTTCAATAAGATTCGTCCAATAGGTATATTATTCTACACCATAGGAGGTTAGATAGGCACATTGTGTCCAATATGCAAGTTTTTACAGACGAATTTCCGCTAGCATGGCCGTGTCGAACCTCTAGTTCAAGTCCCTCAAAGCCGTTAACTGCATTTTGTGGACGCAGTGGGGGCCTATGCTAAACCTTCCTATGTGTAGAAATATAACCTCGTTGGAACGGATTTATTTTGGTAGTGCCCAGTGGCTACGCGACGGTCTGGAGTTTTGAGACTCTCTGACAGCAGGTTCAAACCCCACCCGTTGTATGGTTTCTTTAGTGGATGTTATAGGGTGTGTGGAGTGACCTTTTAAGAAACTATTAGTGGATTATTTTCAGGTGGTTTAGTTGATTTTGGAGTCTTGGTGGATGTTATCATCGAAAGCTGAAGTTTGTAAATCTCTGTAGTAGATAGAGTTGTATCGGATGTATGTGAAAATTTCAGATAACCGTTGGATCGCGGATGTGTTGTATGAGGATTTGATTTTGGTTTTTTATTTATTTGGAGGAGGTTGGAAAAGGAAATATGCTGGAGAAGGTCTTTAGGAATGATTGCGATGCATGTGCGGATATATTTAAGTAAATTTAAAATTTAAAAATTGCTCGTTTTTTCTTGTTTGCGGATGTATTGGGAGGTAAGAAATTGTTTTGCGGATTAATGAGATATAGATGTTTCCGGCGGATGCGGTTTTGTTTGTGGGTTGTTTTAGGGGTGTAATTTTATGTTGGGTTGTTGTGGTTTGTGTTTATTTTTGGTCGGTTGTTTTTGTAATTTTTTGTTGGTTTGTGGGTAATATTTGGTACTTTTTTTTTTTTTTTTTGATTTTTTTAGTTGTGTTGTTTTGTTGGGTAATGGTATATGGATATTTCTGAGTACATCTCATACTCTGCAGGCAGGTATGCAGGCAGGAGCAGAGGCAGGGAGGGATGATCTCCATTGTGCCCTGAGGTACCCTCTCTGATTCCGTGGGTGGGGGTGGTGTATTACTATCTTTTGGGTTTTTTGTCGTGGCCTCTGGGGCTTTTTTTTATTTTTTTTTTTTTTTTTTGTCGTTGGTGTTTGGCCCTCGGGGCACGTGGCACCATCTCCGGCCCCCGTGTCGTGTGTGTGGGGTAACGAGCACCATATCTTCGGCCCGCCCCCCCGTCCCCCCTTCTCGTGGTTGTGGGCACCATCTTGGTTTTGGGGGGATCGTGGCACCATCTCCGGTTTTTTTTTTTTTTTTTTTTTATTTTTTTTTGTCGCGGCCCACTTAGTTTCCCCCGTGGCCTTGGCCCGCCCATCTATCTCGGTGTTGTGGATACTATCTCTTGGTGGACGTGGGGGGGGGGGGTGGGGGACTGACTTCTCTGAGCATCGTGGCACATTGTTGTGTTTGTGGGTGGTGGGCGCCATCTCTGGTGTGTCGTGGTAGGTTGGAACTAAATCTCAGTGTCGTGGGGTTGGGACCATCTCTTGCGTCCATGGCACCATCTCCGTGTCAGTGGGACCATCTCCGGGTGTTCGTGTGGCACCATCTCTGGTGTCGTTGGCACATCTCCTTGAACGGGTTTGGAAACTCGCGTCGTTGAATGGAATTGAACGGTGTGATGAAATGATGTGAAATTTATCTGAGTTGAGGGTTAAACATTACGATTATCGGACGTTTAAACGTTTCGCCAGACTTGGGAGAAGCCTCATGATTAAGGTGTGTCCCCTGGCTTTCAGTACCATTTTTGCCCTTTGTGTGTATTTTTTCCCCTTGCTAAGGTTTTCCATTTTTTTCCGGCTCCCGCCAGTGTTCCCTTTCCTTTATATTCCTTGTTAATATGTGTTCCGATTTTTTTTGGTGTTCAGACGGGGGGGATTTTGTCCAGGGTCATTCAAAAGATTACCTCTTTTCATTTTTTTTTTGAAATAGTAAAAAAATTGATAAGAATTATCTACCTTGCGTACCGCAAGAGTCAGTTCACCTTCCTTCTTTTCTTAATATAAAAAAATTCTTTCCGATGTACAGGAAATATAAACGACATGTTTGTGCAGTGTGGGGGAAAAGGGGGGAAAAATTGGGTTGTTAGTAAAACTGACTAATTTCGTCTCATCGGGAAAAGAAAAGAATTGGAAGAAGAATTGCGAAACCTGTATAACATCAGGTTATTTTTATTCGCGTATATTGCTTTATCAATAGAAAAGAGAAGATGATGAGTTAAGATGATGGTAAGGTGGTAATCAGTTCCTCAGCCAGGGGCAGTGTTTAGTAGTAGCGAAGTCTTGAAAGTATTGGTTGTGGTTACCAAAGGGTCTTTTTCTGCCCTTGAAACCAAGGGAATGAACTTCCTAGATCGGACACAAAGAGAAGTGTACCTCCAGTACTGCCAAGAATGAGGGTGATACAGTACCCGTCGCAGTAAATAATAATACTAATAATAATATTAATAATAATAAATAATAATATAATAATAAAAATAATAATAATAATAATATTATACACAAATAAACCCGCATATACGGAGAATGACACTTTTGACGCGCTGCGTTCCGTCTAACTCGGACCATTAAGTAGGTCATACTAACGCAGAAGGTAAGGGAGCAGTATCTATATATATATATATTATATATATATATATATATATAATTAGATATTTTTATATATATATATATATAGTATATATATAATTATGAAGCCAGATCCTAAATATATTTATTACTATATATATATATATATATATATATATATATATATATATATATATATATATATATTATATATATGTGGAACATTTATAATAAAACAAAATACATTTACAGAAAAAAAAACATAACATGTATACAATGGCACAATTGTTGTCCAAAGATCATGAATTTCCTCCGCTCCTCCGAGGCTGGCGTGAGCCAAGTATTGCAGCAAGCATTTTCCCTCTGGAAGGGCGATGCTGAGGCGCTGGTGGAACATGAATGTGGCTGCCTTGGGTCCCTGGTGGTGTCGATGAGTCTGGAACCCAATTCTTTAAGGAAACGTGTTGCATTTTTTCCCCATGATCCCAAGGTCTCTGATCCCACTGGGACAAATTGATACTGTTGGCTAATGTCTCTGTACTTGCTGATCTTGTACTCCCTCCCTGTGGTCAGCAGCTCCTCCCTGTCGCCCCACACTGTGATGGATATAGGTGTCAGCCAGTGTGGACACACAGGTATAGTCCCATGCTAAGAGCTTGCTATTCTTCCAAGGATAGATGGTGATCCCGTCGGTGCGGTTTGCTGGGTTGTGGGTATTGTTTGCTGAAAGGGGATCGGGGCCCCCTTTCTCGGCAGGGAACCTGTGGTAGCAAGGGTTCTTTAAATGATGTTGTTGCCCTTCATTGTGTTTTCCCTTTCCACCCCTTGGGTTTTTGGAACAGTTAAGCCCATTAGACCGTATTGTTGCTTGCACTTGCCGCAAATACAATAAAATTCTGTGGGGAATTTGGGGGCAGCAAGGCCCCGAGCCACTCCCAATACGGGGGTCTTGGGGTTTCGATTTCGCTTTTCCCTTTCCCGATAGGGGAAAATTTTTGGGAGGAAGCCCCCGGGGAGTGATTTTTGCATCAAAAGCCTGGGGGAAGGGCAATTTCCCCCTATCTGACGTTTAACCCCCTGAGCATTTTAAAGCAGAACCTTTTTCCAGAAATTTGGGCCATCCAAGGGGGGACTGTTTGGGGCCCAGTGCTGAAATAGGGTTTTGGGGGTTGGAGCAGCAAAAAGTTCCCTTTCCCGGTGATGGCACGGGCATAGTGGGGGGTTTTATTCCCCCTGGTCACGAGGGGTAGGAAAAAATTTGTTTTATCAACTCTTTTTGATGAAAAGGAAAAGAGGAAGGGAAAGCTGTAGAGCAATCTGGGGGGATCTGCGTACCCCCTTACCCCCAAAGCCTGCCCGGAAAGTGGGGGTTTGGCAACCACTGCCCAAATGTCAAGGAAAAAATTAAAACCCAACTCCCCTGCATGGCCTTCATAAAGGAGAAATTTTCCCTTTATTTTTGGGGGGACTGCGGGAAGGCCCGGGGGAATCTCAGAAATAGGTAATTTTTTTGGTTTGACAGGCCCCTGGTGAGAAAAGGTGAAGCATCGTGTGTTTTCCAAAGTTTTACCCTGCTTTCCACGCCCGGGAGTCTAGACTTTTTTTCCTAGGACAGATCGTTTGGTTTTGGGGGGGACCCAAGAGGACCACCGGGGAAAGATTGCAAATTGGTGGTCAATGGGTTTCTTTGCCCCTGGAAAAAAGGGCCCCTAATATTCGGGAAACTTTTTGTTGGTAGAAAAATTTTCACTTTGGGGGGGTTTAAAAAAAACCCCCAAACTTTCTCCCTTTGTTTTTAATTTTCTGATGTCCCGGGGGTTTTTTCGGTTGTGCCAGTGGGTACCGTCGCCCAGGAACCAGATTTTTGACCCGGGGGGGAAAGGGGCCTCTGGACTTCCTTATGACCAAAAAAAAAAAAAAAGGGGGGAGGGGGGTTCCCCCTGTTGCAGCCCTCACACGAGTCAATTTCTGGTCCCCAAACAATATTTTGGGAAGTCAAAACTATAACCGTTTTCCTAAGAAGGGAAAAAGGGGAAAGGGAAATTTTTCTAAAACCCTGTTGGGAGAGAAATTTCCCTTCTGATGGGGTTAAAGCTTTGGGCAAAGCCTTTTTGCCCAAAGGGGTTTTTTCATAGGCATTTTTTTAAATTTTTAAAACTGTGCGCGTGGGCACTGTTTAACCCTGTTGAACGCCAAAAACCGAGCGATTTGGGTTTTTCAAGCTTTGGGCAGCAGCCTCTGACTCCCCCTTTCCCTTAAATGCACCTTTGGCCCCAAAGGCCCCCGAAGGGTGTTCCCCTGCAAGGGGCCCTGATTCCCCCCCACCCTTTTTTCCCGGAGGGCACAAATGGGGCCCAAAGGGAAAAAGGGTCTGAGGGCCCTCGGGCCCCACTGCCAGCCAGGCACAGGTTAAAAAATTTGGTGGGGTTCGGGACAGAAAAGGCCTCTCTGAAACCTAAACCAAGGGGGATTAAGGGGTTTTTAAAACCCGGGTTTGAAAACCCCCTGCTAAACCCCTGGGGGGAAAGGGAATAGCAGCTTTAAAAATTTTTCAGCACCCTTTAAAGGTTGGTTTTTTCCCGCTGCTGCAATTTCAGGGGGTCAATGTTGGTACTGGGGCCCTGGGTGGTGTTTGTTTTTCCCAAGCTTGCGCCGTGCTGACGTCCTTGGGGGGCGATGGTACCCCTCACTGGTTATAAGTCTAAAAGCCCCCCAATAGTTTCCCCTTTCTTTTTTTTTTGTAAGGGGGCTCTTTTTTTTGAGGGCCCGGGTGCCTGTTGTTGGGTTTTTCCCCCGGGGGGGGGTTTTTGTCCCCCTGGGGGGAGATGGACGGGGGTTTGTCCCCCTTGGGAAAATGCATTTATTCCCTAAAAACATTTTGGGTAGTGATTTTGTCCCCCCCCTTTGGGGGACACCCCAAACGGGGGCCATTCCCAAAAAAGCGAAATTTGTCCCCAGGACCCTGTTTTTTTGAAGGAGAAACGTTGACTTTCTTCGGGGGTCAGTGAATTTTTAGCGTTTGAGGGGGGAGTTTTGGGGTGTTGTCAAGTCCTGGGGGAAAATTTTAAATTTTTGATTGCAGTTTGAGGCCCCTCTGAAAGAGGTAAAACCAGGGTTTGGGCTGTCACCCCTGTCTGCTGGGGGAGGTTTTGGTTGTTCTCTTTTTGGAGCTCTCCTGGACCTAGAACCACCCATTGGGGTGCACGGTTTTTTTGCCGGATGTGGGTTTGAGTGCAATTCCCTGTGGAAACCCCCGGCGATCCCTGAGAACGACAGCTTTGGCTTGTCGTAAAGTTCCCGGGGAACCCCCGGGGACATTTGGTGACATTTTTTAATACCCTGGGGGTGGGAGGGCCCCAGTGTGGGGTGGGTAAAGGGCAGAAAGGGAAGCATGGGGTTTGAGGGTGGGGATTAGCGACGGGGGGAATTTGTAATTGGTGGGGCACAAAAACCGGCAAAAACCCCTTGGTCAGGAAGTCGTGGGCCCTTTAGGCTGGGAGAGGGGAGGGGATTTGGGATGGGGGAGGGGGGGGGGAAAGTGGCCCTGTGTGTTCGCTCAAGACGCACATCACTGATTAACTTTTGCTAATTTGTTATACAATTAATTGTTCCATTTAGAAAAACCCTCGCCATTTCCCCACAAAATCACCATGCTCACACTATTAACCGAGGTGTTCTTCTGTTCACCATCCAATGACCGTGACGTGGGCGGCCACTTCCTTCCCCAACCCAACCCACGACCCCGGCCGATCACAGATGTAAACAAAACCTCCTCCACACCTCCACTGCCAGGATCCCCTCACCACCCGCTACTTCCAAAATCCCAACATGCACACTGCACTATCACTGATACAGAAGCAATGGTCCGATGCAGAGGTTTGTCACAACTCTGTGATCTCCGGTGGATACTCACGATGATGTCTGCCGAAACTGGCCCGCGTAAACCATGTTGGTTCCTGGTTTACACACAGAATGTACGGAGCACCACACATTGGTTCCTTCGTGTGTAATTGTAACTAATCAGTGGTCCAAGTCGGACCGAAACGTCGTCATAAACTTTTTTTCTCTTACTTGAGTGTTCTTTGTGTATAGTTCTACTCACGGTATTGTGCCTTTGTGTTCTTAATAATAATAATAATAATTGGAGGGAGAGAGTGTGGAGGAGGTGAATGTATTCAGATATTTAAGAGTGGAGTGTCAGCGGATGGGTCTATGAAAAAAAGAGGTGAAATCATAGAATTGATGAGGGGAGAAAGGTGAGTGATGCCTGAGGAGTCTGTGGAGATAAAGAACTTTTGTCCATGGAAGCAAAGAGGGGAAAAGTATAAGAGTTAGTTTTACCCAAAGCTCTTATATGGGTGTGAAGCATGGGTGATGAATGTTGCAACAAGGAGAAGGCTGGAGGCAGTGGAGATAACATGGCTGTGGGCAATGTGTGATTGAATAGAATGCAGATAATTCGTAGTTTGGAAATTAGAGGAGGCACGGATTAGAAAAAATGTTACCAGAGGGACGGACTGATTTCTGAGGTGCTTCGACATGTAGAGAGAATGAACGAAACAAAATGACCTTCGAGAGTGTAGAAATCTCTAGTGGAGGAAGGAGGGAAGAGGTCGGGCTAGGAAAGTTGGAGGAAGGGTAAAGGTGGTTTTTTGTTGCGAGGGGGCTTGACTTCCACAATCATGCATGAGCGTATTTGATAGTGGTGTATGGAGACCAATGGTTTGAATACTTGACGTACTGTTGAGTGTGAACAAAGTAACATTTTATGAGGGATTCAGGGAACCAGCAGGCCGGACTTGAGACCTGGAGATGGAAGTTCAGTGTCTGCACTCTGAGGAGGGTTTAATGTGCAGTTTATAACTGAGTTTAAAGCACCCTCTGGCAAGACAGTGATGGAGTAAGATGATAAAAATTTTTTCTTTTTCGGGCCCCCTGTCTTTTTTAAAAAAATAAATTTTAATAAAAAAAATTTTAATTACATGATACAATTAATTCCCCATGATAAAAAAATTTTGGGATGGCAAGTATTTCGGGAAACCCCCCGATGGGGGGGTCCAAAATATCCAACCCAAAACTTTTCCCAATAGAAAAAGGGTAAAACGGCCTAATTTTCTCCTGGGGTGATCCGGGCCTAACGTTTCTTATTTTTCCGGTGAGGAAAAAGATTAGCTTCTCCAAGAATTTAGGAAAAAAAAAAAAAAAGGAGAAAGAAGAAAAGAGAGAGAGAGGAGAGAGAGAAAAAGAGAGAGAAAAAGGGGAGAGGTTTTGACTCCCAAGCCCAGGAAAAAAAGTTTTCTCTCGGACAGAGAAAAAGCCCTAGGGTCATCTGGAGTGATAGGAAAGGTACGTTTTCCCTTCAAAGCGATAAAAACAGTTGCGTTCCTTCCAGAGGTTTTCAAATTATCCCTTTCAAATCAGGAAGAAAAGGTCATGAATTTTTTAAACAAAAAAAAAGGCCTTAACACCCGGGAGGGGAAAAAAAAGGTTTATGTAATTTAAGACGAAGACATCGTGAATATACTGTAAAAATTCTCCCGGGGCGGAAGGAAGATGGGGGGTTCATGTTGAGGGGGAGAGAGAAGATGGGGATGGGGGAAAGGGGGATCGGGGGGGTGGAGAAGATGGGGGGAAAGATGGGAAGGAAAAAGAAAAAAATTTAATAAGTTTTTCTGTATGTGTCAGTGACGGGAGGGAGTGGGAAAAGTGAGGGGGGCAAAACGTGGGGAAAGAGTAAAATGGGAAGAAAAAAAAGAACAAAAATAAAAAAGGGGGGAAAACGCGAGGCCTTTGGGCCCAACTAGGCAGGTCCTTTACAAATTTTTCCACAAAAAAAATTTGACCCAAACCCCTTTTTAATGCACCCCAAAAAATAAGCTCTAAATGTTTCAAGTCCCCCCTCAAATCCATCCCCTCCCCTCATGTACTTACCCAACCTAAATTTGAAACTACCCAAAGTCCTAGCCTCAAAACCCAACTAGGTAGACTGTTCCACTCATCAACTACCCTTTTTCCCAAAACCCAAATACTTTCCTATGTCCTTTCTAAATCTAAACTTATCTAAATTTAAATCCATTACTGCGTGTTCTCTCTTGGAGAGACACCTCAAGCCCTTTGTTAATATCCCCTTTATTAATACCTTCTTCCACTTATCCCACTTCGATCAGGTCTCCCCTCATTCTTCGTCTAACAATTGAATGTAATTTAAAGAACTTCAATCTTTCTTCATAAGGAAGTTTTTCTAATGCTATGTATTAATTTAGTCATCCTACGCTGAATGTTTTCTAACGAATTTATTCCATTCTGTAATATGGAGACCAGAATTGAGCTCATAATCTAGGTGAGGCCTCACCAATGATGTATAAAGCTGCAGTATGACCTCTGGACTTCTGTTGCTTACACTTCTTTTATATAAATCCCAGTAATCTATTTGCCTTATTACGTACGCTTAGGCATTGCTGTCTTTGGTTTAAGGTTGCTACTTACCAAACCCCCAAGTCCTTTCGCAATCTGTATGGCTAATTCTACATTATTTAACTTATAAGTGCTAGGGGTTTTGGACACTCCCGAGCTTCAGAACCTTGCATTTATCTACACTTTAACTGCATCTGCCACTTTTCTGACCAAGGTAGAGTTTGTCTAAATCCTCCCTGAAGTTCCCTAACATCTACGTTTGAATCAATTATCCTACCTATCTTTGTGTCATCGGCGAACTTGCTCATATCACTATAATTCCCTCATCAAGATCATTGATATATATTATAAACAACAACGGGCCCCAAGATGATCCCTGTGGAAACGCCACTTGTTACCGATCCCCACTCGGGATTTAACCCCATTTATGGCTCACTCTCTGTTCCTGTCTGTGAGCTTGATTTCGATCCCACGAGAGCTCCCTTCCCCAAAATACATGAGCGCTACTTTTTTCAAACGTCTTGGTGAGGGAAATCTATCAATGCCTTACTAAAATCTAAGGGGGTGGATTGGGGAAGGACAGGATGCCGGAAAGGTGTTTGTAAGAAGGATGAGTAAGGAATGGTGTGGGGTGAGTGATGGTTATGGGTGGATGTGGAAGGAATGAGGAGGAATCATGGGGGTGCTGGTTATGGGTGGATGGAAGGGCCCGAGAGGAAAATGGGGAAGTTGAGGGGAGGGATGGGGTAGGAAGAAATGGGATTGAGGTGGGACGAGGGTGGGGATGGTATGAAGATGGAGTAAGAGCAAGCCACAAGAGAGAAATGAAAGACGATTTGCCATTAAAATGAGAGAAAGTATAGTAAAGAGGGAGTGGGGACGAAGAGGGAAGCGGGAGGGAGGGGGGTGGGGAGACCCAGTAAGTCCAGGGCTATTGTCTCCTTTGTGTGAGCTAAGCTGGTAAATGCTCAGACTCATGGGGAAAAGAGGAGAGGAGAGAAGAAAGTCGAGTGAGGGGGATAAAAAGAAATGAGAAACAGGCGAAGAGGATTAGCAGGGAACCAGGTGAATAGGGGAAGTAGGAGAAAAATCAGAATGATGAGGAAGAGAAAGGGAGTAGGAATAGATACAGGAAGAGGACAATGAGGAAGGTTCGGAGGGAGTGGGGTGAAGGGATGCCAGTCAAGTCTTACAGCTTGGCTCGGCCTTGATCTAGAGCACGACACAGCCATGCTATGCAATTTTGTCTGTTAAATCCTGCAGTTGTGGTCACACTGAGGCCATGTGCTAACTTTCCAGGGGTTCCAGAAACAACATTTGGGTAACTTGTTAGGCCGGCATGGCACAGTGGATAAGCACTGGGCTGTGGTTTTAAACACTGGTTTTGTTCTTTTCAAACCACACTCCTTTCAGGGGACAGTGCGAAAGTGGTATATTATTACAAATCTGCATTACCTTCACTCTGCCAATCATTGGTTATTGCGGCCAGACAGTTCAGGTGTTAACGTCATTGGTTCATTACAGAAGACTGAGTTCGATCCTCGGGAGGGAGAGACCTAACGTTTGGTTTACTTACACCCACATATTTCCCTCTTTTCAGAGAAAGCAGTAACTGGGTACCTGGTTGTTAGTGTGAGTGCGTTACATGCATCTGGGCAAGAGGACAAAAGGCCAAATGAACGCTTTCTCGGTTTATCCTGGTTTAATAATCCTTCTAGGATATTCAGAGTAAATACTTTCCTATGGATTTTTATGCTTTACTGCCATTCCACGGACACACTGAATATAAAGTTAAGGTTTATTTCTTTGAAAGGTTACAGTATGTAAGTACAATTTTGGTTTGGCAAGTAGAAAGAAAGAATGGAGAAAGGACATTTGACGAATAAGCTTTACTGTGAAAATAATATACTATAACTCTATGTAGAGCTTCATTCCACGTCAATACAGAGAGACACAGCAAACAGCAATAAGTATACACTCGCCATTCAGAAGCCCAGACATAACACACACAAAAGTAATAATAATAGCTCTTCTTTACGCTAGAATACATGTTAACTGTTTGGTCAGAGTCAAGGTAAGACAATTTTCTGCGCTAATAGTGTCATGTGTGATAGGAGCGGGTAATGGTCGTGATGACGGTAGGCAATGTAATAGGCGGAAGGCGAGCTAGTGGCGCAGACGTGCACAAGGACTCATTAATTAGCCCAAGGTCCAAGAAGAAAGAGGAAGTGAGTGTGAGTAGGGCGGAAGATAAGAGAGGAGAGAGAGAGAGAGAGAGAGAGAGGAGGAGAGAGGAGAGAGAGAGAGAGAGAGGAGAGAGAGAGAGAGAATGAGGAGAGAGAGATAGAGAGAGAGAGAGAGAGAGAGAGAGAGAGAGGAGAAGAGAGAGAGATGAGAGAGAGGGAGTTGAGAGAGAGAGAGGATAGACGACAGAGAGTTTAGAGAGAGGAGAGAGATGAGAGAGGAGGAGATTAGAGAGACAGGACAGGACAGACGAGAGGGACAGAGATACGAGAGAGAAGCAGAGACACACAACATAAAGAAGAGGTATGATAAAGCTCCATGAGCAGAAAGAGGACCTAAGTAGCGGCAGTGAAAGGCGAGGCCAGGAGCTGTGAATCGACCTGCAACCACAATAGGCGAGTTACAACTAGGTGAGTACACACACACACACACAACACTCACAACACACACACACACACACACACAACACACACACACACCACACACACACACACACACACACACAGAATACGAACTCTGAAGACGAACTGGAAAAGGAGAAAAATTTAAAGTCTGAAAAAGATTACCGAGTTGTAAAGAGATGATTTTTTATTTTTTTAGCGTCGTGTGTGTGTGTGTGTGTGTGTGTGTGTGTGTGTGTGTGTGTGTGTGTGTGTGTGTGTGTGTGTGTGTGTGTGTGTGTGTGCGTGCGTGCGTGTGTGTGTGTGTGTGTGTGTGTGTCCCTCAGCTAGTAGCAGACGGAGACTGAATGAAGATGCTGTAAGATCATCCTTGTGTACTCGGAACGCTGGCGGAAACACGAGAAGGAATCGATGCTTTTAAGATGCAACCAGTGTGATAAAAAAAGTGATACATTCTTTCCTCTTTATTTTTTGCAGATGCAAGACGCAATAAATTGAGATGGGAGAGCAAATAAAACCTACTTTTTGCAACCCTATCTCAGTAAATCAGTTTTCTGTAACATTTGAAATGCCGTTAGCACCAACAGCCAAATTAATCTGGCTACCTAGTGGAGTGGTGTGGAACCTGGCTGCGTAGACCAGGTATCTGGATGAGTGTGTTATCCTGATCAGTGGGAGTAGATCACAGCCCTGGGGCTGCAAAGGCGCCTACACCAGCAGTAATTGCCTCGAGCATCAAGACAAATATCGTTTATCACATGTACTTCCAACGGGTTTTTCATCTCGTTACCTGGGCAGCAACCAGAGAGAGAGAGAGAGAGAGAGAGAGAGAGAGAGAGAGAGAGAGAGAGAGAGAGAGAGAGAGAGAGAGAGAGAGAGAGAGAGAGAGAGAGAGAGAGAGAGAGAGAGAGAGAGGGGAAGAGAGAAATGGAGAGGGGAGACAGTGAGAGAGAGAGACAATATGTATCACGGCGTCAACTTCAAAGCTTAAAAACTTCAAGGCAATTTCATAATGAAAGCTCTGCGGTTTAATTAAAATAAAATGAAGGGCTTCAGCAGTATTCCCAATTAAACCAAGGTCGGCCATTTTCTTCAAGATCTAGTTCAAGCAAACTCGTGCAGTGATGTCTCGGGGCGACTAACTCAACAACGACTGAAACAGATCCAGAGAAACCAGATATATCCCATATTTCTATTTTTTTTAAACATCGGCCGTTTTCCCACCAAGGTAGGGAAACTAGTTATCTTGCCAAAGGTGTGGCAGACATCACAATCCCAAATGTCGACGGAATTTTAACTCACATCCTCTTTTAGAATGCTTGCACTGGCTCCAGCCTCCAGGGATCAATCTGTTGCCGATTTTTCCTGATTCCCTTCATAAAGATTTTCCTTGCATGCACCTTAAACAAGACGTCAAATTTGTTTTAATTTTTTT
>NC_069431.1:43303388-43323388 GCF_026875155.1 Cherax quadricarinatus
AGTAATTTATTTCTTGTGTTACAGTTCTGTTTGCATTTGTTCGTGGGCCTCTTCTCCCTTGCCAATTTATTCCACGTTTCGAGTCCTCATCAGAGAACTGGTGGGGCTTAAACCCATGGCAGGTGACTACGAAACTCACAGACCAGTGTGTTAACCACTAGGCACCAGCTGGCCAGCTAGCTCTAATTAGAGACAACTGGCCAAGTGGTGAACGCACAAGCCAGACTCACTTGCCATGGGTTCACATCCCACCCGTTCCCTGAATTGTATTGTTGTTACATTTCGTAAGTTATAAGTGCGTTAGTGTTGATCTAATAGAGATATAACCTGCACATATGAGAGAGAAGCTTTTGACAACGTTTCGGTCCAATTTGGACCATTTACAAGTCACGCTAACACACTAAGGTGAGGGGCCAGTATATATAGAAGAAGGGGACAAGGATGGAAAAAAAAAAGGAAAAAAAGAATGAAGTGGAGAAGCAGCGGTAGAGGTAATGCTAGTAGTGGAAGTAGTAGTGGTAGTAGTGTGGTAGCAGTAATAGGGGAGTAGTGGTAAACAGAAAGGGAAATGAAGAGAGGCAAAGTAGTAGTAAAGCTAGTAGATAGTAGTAGTAGTAGAAGTGGAGTAAGTCAAAGGACAAGACAAAGGAGCACTGCAGGAGAGCATTAATGGCCCACGAGACTAGGACCAAAAACACAGGGGGGGGGATGGGTGGGATGAAGGGCAGAACACACCTGGGCACCAAAAAGGAAATCAAAGGAAAAACAGGAAAGGAGAAGAGGTAGAGGAGAAGGAGGAGGAGGAGAAGAAAAGATCAAGTCATGAGTGTTCTGAAGTTAGGAGCATTTGACAGTGCAATGAGAAATGTAGGCATCTACAGAGACAAAACCAGGACTAAGATTCAGTCTGGGGCTCAAGTGCCAGGAATGGCTTAATGCAACAGAACTTTAGAGAGCATAGAGCAAGAACACCAAAGTCGTGCTGTACCCCAGCTACAGAACGTTGACGATGATTGTAGCTAACTGTTCCACCACTTGTGCTGAAGAAGACTCGCCATGCCCTTGTTATAGGACTGTCCCTGCCATAGGGTTGTGAACAGTCCTCCGACTGACGTGAAAACTATTTGTGTCCTTGTCATAGGGCTGTAAACTGTACTCCACCTAACTTCAATAAGACTCACCGTGCCCTTGACATAGGGCTGCCCACTCCATAGGACTGTAAACGGAACTCCACTTGGCATGAATGCACACCGTGCCCCTGCCATAGGGCTGTAAACAGTACATCACTTGTACAAACTCCGACACTCCTTCGGGAGCCATTTTCGGGTCACCACATGGAGAAGGCCAGGGTCAGGTCTCACCTGGCAAACCTACCTGAAACTGAACCTTTGAGTGATAGTGGACATTTAAAGGGCCCAGGTGGGATCGAAACGTCAACAAAGCACGTAATTTGTTTATTGTTTCAGTCGCGGCATTGTGCCTATTTTTGTTATTCTTGACAAAATTTTTTATTTGGAGATTATTTACTTGAAATCGTGTACTGAACCAACACGACAGCTGGCTCGCAGACCCATCTGGGCAGTAAGCCTTCTGGCTTTACCAGAAGGGTTCCTACCAGTTTGAGGCTCGCATTATTGATCCTTAAGGAACATGACAGAGTGCCCATCAGCTAATGACCGTTTTCATTGCTGATTATCACATTTTGGATATATTCTTGCCAATTGCGCCCCAAAACATCACAGATAAATTGCCACGCCAATCTGCAAAATCCCAAAAAATCCTTCAGAGTGCCATCTCCAGGACTCAATTTGTTTAAACCAGAATGATAAATTGAAAATTTTTCTTTTTCGGGCCACCCTGCCTTGACGGGAATCGGCGGATGTGTTAATAAAAAAAAAAATTAAATAATAATAATATAATCTTCTACAGTTACATGATACAACGATATAGACCCAGCTGATATACAGAAAGTTCTTGATGGGCAGAGTATTTCAGGAAAACTTATTCCCCCCAAAGATGCGGCTCCACAATAGTCGGCTAACACCCAGGTATCAGATTTCAAACTTAGTAGAAGTGTAAGGATACGCGCCTAAACGTTCATCCGTGCCGGGGGTCGATCCCGGCACTAGCCACGATTACGCTTACCTTCCAGAAGTGAGGAAAAAAGATTATGCTTCCCTAGAGCAGATAGATAGGTAGATAGATAGAAAAGATAAGAGAGGAGAGAGGGGAGAGAGAGAGAGAGAGAGAGAAGAGGAGAGAGAGGGGAGAAGAGAGAGAGGTTTATGTATCTCCCAAGACCAGGAAGAAAAGATTTCTCTGGGACAGAGAATAAAAGACCTACGGTCATTGAGAGTGATGAGGAAAAGGGCGTGTTCCCTTTAAGAGCGATAAGAAACAGTTGTCGGTTCCTTCCAGAGAGGGAAGAGATGGTTTATATACCTTCCAAAGAGAGTAAAAAGGTTCATTACCTTTCAAATCAGGAAGAAAAGGCTCATGAATGTTTAACAGCGGGAAGAAAAGGCTCATAAATGTTTAACAGGGGAAGAAAAGGGGTTAACACCCAGGGCGGTTAAAAAAAAGGTTTATGTAACTTAGAGGACGAGATGACATCGTGAATCATACTGTAAAGATGTCTCCGAGGACGGAAGGAAGATGGGGTGTTTATGTTGGGAGAGAGAGAGAGATGGAGATGGAGATGGTGGATGCAGGGGGATGGAGAAGATGGGATGGAGAAGATGGGAAGGAAATAGAAAAATATGAGATGAAGTTTTCTGTATAGTGTCAATGACGGGAGGGAGTGGAAATGTGATGGGGGGCAAAACGTGGGATAAAGAGTAATAATGGGAAAGTAAAACATAGAACATAAGAACATAAGAAAGGAGGAACACTGCAGCAGGCCTGTTGGCCCATACTAGGCAGGTCCTTTACAATTCATCCCACTAACAAACATTTGACCAACCCAATTTTCAATGCTACCCAAGAAATAAGCTCTGATGTGCAAGTCCCACTCAAATCCATCCCCTCCCACTCATGTACTTATCCAACCTAAATTTGAAACTACCCAAAGTCCTAGCCTCAATAGCCCAACTAGGTAGACTGTTCCACTCATCAACTACCCTATTTCCAAACCAATACTATCCTATGTCCTTTCTAAATCTAAACTTATCTAATTTAAATCCATTACTGCGTGTTCTCTCTTGGAGAGATATCCTCAAGATCTTGTTAATATCCCCTTTATTAATACCTATCTTCCACTTATACACTTCGATCAGGTCTCCCCTCATTCTTCGTCTAACAAGTGAATGTAACTTAAGAGTCTTCAATCTTTCTTCATAAGGAAGATTTCTAATGCTATGTAATAATTTAGTCATCCTACGCTGAATGTTTTCTAACGAATTTATGTCCATTCTGTAATATGGAGACCAGAATTGAGCTGCATAATCTAGGTGAGGCCTCACCAATGATGTATAAAGCTGCAGTATGACCTCTGGACTTCTGTTGCTTACACTTCTTGATATAAATCCCAGTAATCTATTTGCCTTATTACGTACGCTTAGGCATTGCTGTCTTGGTTTAAGGTTGCTGCTTACCATAACCCCCAAGTCCTTTTCGCAATCTGTATGGCTAAGTTCTACATTATTTAACTTAAAGTGCTAGGGTTATGGACACTCCCGAGCTTCAGAACCTTGCATTTATCTACATTGAACTGCATCTGCCACTTTTTCTGACCAAGAGTAGAGCTTTTTCTAAATCCTCCTGAAGTTCCCTAACATCTACGTTTGAATCAATTATCCTACCTATCTTCGTGTCATCGGCGAACTCTGCTATTTCACTAGTAATCCCTCATCAGATCATTGTTTTATATATAAAAAACAACGGGCCAAGGAATGATCCTGTGGAACGCCACTTGTTACGATCCCCACTCGGATTTAACACCTTTTATGGACATTTTGTGCTTCCTCTCTGTGAACCATGATCGATCCACGAGAGCACCCTTTCCCATGCCTGAGCTGCTACTTTCTTCAACAGTCTTTGGTGAGGAACTCTATCAAATGCCTTACTAAAATCTAAGGGGTGGATAGGGGATCGGACTGGGTGCTGAATGGGTTTGTAAAGGAAGGATGAGTATGGAACGGGTGTAGGTGGTGAGTGATGTGGTGATGGGTGATGGAAGGAATGAGGTGGATATGGGATGTGGTTATGGGTGGATGGAAGGCCAGAGGAGGAAAAGGGGGAAGTTGATGGAGGGATGGGGTAGGAAGAATGGGATTGAGGTGGGAGGACGGTTGGGATGGAATGAGGGATGGAGGAAGAGCAAGCCAAGGAGAAATGAAAAGACGAATGCCATTAAAAAAGAGAGAAAGTATAGTAAAGAGGGAGTGGAGGACGGAAAGAGGGAAGAGGGGAGGAGAGGGGGAGAGACCGTTACAGTCCAGGGCTATTGTCTACTTTTGTGAGAAGCTAAGCTGGGTAAATGACAGATCACTGGGGAGGAGGAGGAGAAGAACGTCGAGTGAGGGGGGAAAAAGAAAATGAGAAACAGGCGAAAAGAGGATAAAGCAGGGAAACAGGATGAATAGGGGACAGTTGGCAGAAACAGAATGATGAGGAAGACAGGAGACAGGAAGAAGAAATGAATGGTAGGTTAGGAGGGGTGGGGGAAGGGATGCAGTTCAAGTTTACAGCTTGGCTAGGCCTTGATCTAGTGCACGACACAGCCATGCTACTGCCAATTTTGTCTGTTGAAAACTGCAGTTGTGGTCACACTGTTTCTGGCCAGTTGCTAAAACTTCCTAGCGGGTTTCCAGAAACAACAATTTGGGTAAATTGATTAGGCCGGCATGGCACAGTGGATAATGCACTGGGATGTTGGTTTAAAAACTGGTTTGTCTTATTTCAATACACACTCCTTTCAGGGCGACAGTGCGAAAACGTGGTATAATAATTTCAAATCTGCATTACCTTCCACACTGGCAAATCATTGGATATTGTAGGAAGGGGAAAGTTCGGTGTTACGTCATTGGTTCATAACAGAGGGACCTGAGTTTCGATTCCTCGGGAGGGGGAGTCGAACCTTACGTTTGCCTTTCTTAACCCATATATTCCCTCTTTTCAGGAAGCCAGTACTGGAGGGCTACTTGGTTGTTGGGTGGTGCGTTACATGCATCCTGGAAAGAGGACAAAAGGGCAAAATGAACGCTTTCTCGGTTTATCCTGGATTATAATCCTCTAGGATAATCTGAGAGTATAATCTTTGCCGTGGTTTTTATGCTTTACTGCATCTCAACTGACAAATGGAATATAAAGTTAAGGTTTATTTATAAAGGTTACAGTATGTAAGTACAATTGTGGTTTGGTATGTAGAAAGAAAGAATGAGAAAGGACATTTGCAGAATAAGTTTCACTGGGAATATATTTATAATAACTCTGTGTAGAGCTTCATTCACGTCTATGACAGAGAGGACAACAGCGACAGCACTAAGTTTACACCTCGCCATTCAGAGCCCGACATAACAACACACACAAGTAATAATAGTAGCTCTTCTTTCCGCTAGTAATGAGATGTTAATTGGCTTGTCAGAGTCAAAGTAAGACATTTTTCAGCGCTCTATTAGCTGTCATGGTGGTGATAGGAGCGGGTAATCGGTTCTTGATGACGAATTAGGCAGTGTAATAAGGCGCGAAGCGAGTTGTGGCGGCAGACGTGCACAAAAGCACTAATTAATTAGCTCCAAGGTCCAGAGAAAGAAGGAAGTGAGAGTAAGTAGGGCGGAGGGAGGAGAGAGAGAGAGAGGAGAGAAGGAGAGGGATTGAGAGATGAGATGAGATGAGAGGAGAGGAGAAGAGAGAGAGAGAGAGGAGAGAGAGAGAATTAGAGGAAACAGACAGACAGTAGAGAGGACAGAGATAAGATGGAGAAGCAGATGTCACACACACATCAAGAAGAGGTATTGATAAAAGCTTAATGGAGCAGGAAGAGTGACCTAGTAGCGGCAGTGAAAAGGCGCGAAGGCAGAGCTGTGACTCGATCCAGCAACCCAACATAGGCCAGTACAACTAGGTGAGTAACCACACACACACACCACACACACACACACACACACACAACACACACACACACACAAACACAAACACACACACACACACAGAATACTAACTATGAAGACGAACTGGAAAGGGAGAAAAATTTAAAAGTCTGAAAAAGATTACGTGTTGTAAAGAAGATGCATTTTTATTTTTTTAGCGTAGTTGTGTGTGTGAGTGTTGTGTGTGTGTGTGTGTGTGTGTGTTGTGGTGTGTGTGTGTGTGTGTGTGTGTGTGTGTGTGTGTGTGTGTCCTCAGCTAATGTAGCAAGACGGAGACTGAATGAAGATGCTGTAAGATCATCCTTGTGTACTCGGAACGCTGGCGGAAACACGAGAAGGAATCGATGCTTTTAAGATGCAACCAGTGTGACAAAAAAAGTGATACATTCTTTCCTCTTTATTTTTTGCAGATGCAAGACGCAATAAATTGAGATGGGAGAGCAAATAAAACCTACTTTTTGCAACCCTATCTCAGTAAATCAGTTTTCTGTAACATTTGAAATGCCGTTATCACCAACAGCCAAATTAATCAGGCTACCTAGTGGAGTGGTGTGGAACCTGGCTGCGTAGACCAGGTATCTGGATGAGTGTGTTATCCTGATCAGTGGGAGTAGATCACAGCCCTGGGGCTGCAAAGGCGCCTACACCAGCAGTGTTTGCCTCGAGCATCAAGACAAATATCATTTGAAAGCATTTTTGTTGTTGTATGTCTCATAACTATAAAAATGCTTTCAAATGAGTTGATGTAAGTAACAGCTCTTAGCTTGTCAATAAAGCTAGGGATCCTTACCCTAACCTTGTCAAACCCTGTGTAAGAAAAAGAGAGAGACAGACAGACAGATAGATAAACAGACAGAGAGATAGACAAACAGAGAGATAGAGACCAAGAGACACTGACCGACCGATCAACTATGTACAAGGGAAAGACAAACAGTAGAAGACTTAGCAGGTCATCCCGTGTTTTTTCCTATCAAACTATCTACTTTTATCAAGAGTACAGATTATCTAGTAATATCCAGATGTCCCGTCATTTTCAGGAGAGACAGATGGATTTATGGAGTTTATGGGCTACAAATGTCGTAGCTGCCTCATGGCACTCCAACAACTACAATTGTAGTTACACAACTTAAGTGAAGGCGTCCGCTGTTATGACTGTCATCCCATTGTTTTTTTCTTATACCACTCCTATTAATTATTAATTTGGTTGGCTCGTTTTTACCAAACATGTTCGCCAGGCAACACGTTGGTTGTCAACATGATTTCAGTTTGCTCCAGCATAATATCAAGGTTCACTAATCTTGGTTATGATTAGTTACTTTTCCCTGCATCCATTCCTTGTTATTTATGGAGTTTGGAGACAAACTGGAACGGCACATTCAAAAATGGAAATCTAAAAAGGAGTAATTTAGAGGAGACTTATGATTTTGGTAATTTTTTAACTCTATATTTCTGGTATCAAACTTAGCATTATGATTGTTCTTCTGTTCACAGATGGTCATTATGAGTCAAAGAAATCGTATAACACTATTGCAAGCAAAACTACGGAGCAGTTGGGGTTAGAACACATGGCAAGGGAGTCATGATAAAACTCCTTTAGGCCGGTGCGTTTAACCACTCTACCTGCTGCCAGTTGGATCTATCAAGTTTATCCCAACTAGGTATATTTCCTTGTTTTGGTGAAGGTATGTTTGGGTTGGTCTTGATGGTCTTGTTTATGATTACTCCAAGATTCTGTTCTTCTGGGGTTTTCATTTAGTTTTTACCAAATATTTTGTATTCACGTATGTGATAGGTATTTTCAAAATACATTATTTTGATCTTTTTTCTTCCCTATGCAGCCCATCGCCTGCGTCTCAGGACCCAGCGCCGAACCTGTTCAGGGTCAACAGAAAAATACTCATTCAGATTTGGATGCATTTTTCCCCAGCTTTCAGTCTTACGAAAGTTTTCTGCATTTTGATTGTTAAACCTTATCTCAAGATCAAGTATGTACGTTGTGAATTAGATTGAACCAAAAAATCAATATATAAGGAACTCACTCTTATAACATACCTACCACACACAACTCAGTTTATCTACTTTCTCTTTCCTATTGTGAATAATATAATTAATTTCAGCCTTAAATCTGTTAGTTTCTCTTATTCGTGTGCCAGTCATTAATAAAATTAGGCAAGAAATTTGTCTTCTAATACCCTTCACTGATCAATTTTTTTTTCAAATATGTTATTCTATATTCATTGGGACATTTTCATCTCAAGTTTGTGTATATTAGTTAAAAATGAGTAGGTTTGTCAGGTTATATTTTGTTATCTAGAAATAAAATATTCTCGTCATAACGGATAGTCTCCAATGGGCTAAGTAAAATTGACGATAACGTTAATGGACGTTAGTTGGGGGACGAAGTCTTATTTCCCTTTCCGAACCCTATGGAGTATCATTTGCTAGTGTCATTCTTTGACAACAGAAATATAAGCAATCAGGTTATTCCATATTATACAAATGCAAATCGTACCAAACGGGCGGGAGTTAGAACCCGCGATCAGAATGTCTCAAAACTCAGACCGTGGCGTTAGCCTCTGGGCCAGTGGCTTCTCACAGTTGATTCACACAGACAGAATAAAAATATGGGGAAGAATTAATGAGTATTAGTGAACCTGTGGACAGACTTACTGTATGAATGAAACTTTTCCTGGAAGTTAACTCACGGCCTAATTTAACAAAATTGGAATTACGGCTATGTATATCTTACTGCAGATACAAAGAGATATGATGGAGAGAGACGATGGACGTAGAGGAGATTGGTGAGATGAGAGGGGATGAGAGAGAGAGAGAGAAATGGAGAGGGAGTCAGTGAGAGTGGATGGGACAAATATGTATCACGGCGAACTTCAAAGCTTTACAACTTCAACAGGCAATTTCATAATGAAAGCTCTGCGGTTTAAATTAATATAATGAAGTGCTTCAGCAGTATACCCAATTAAACAAGGTCGGCACTTTTCAAATTCAAGATATAGTTCAAGCAATGTGGCAGTGCATGTCTCGGGCGTGAGTCTAATCAACAACGACTGTAAACAGATCCAGAGAACCAGGTATATCCCATATTTCTATTTTTTTTTAATCTTGGGCCGTCTCACACAAGGTTAGGAAACTCAGTTATCTTGCCAAAGGCTGTGCAGACATCACAATCCAAATGTCGCACGGAATTTAACTCCTATACTTTTTAGGAATGCAGCACATGTGAGTCCTGCCTCTAGGGATCAGATTACGGTTAGCCGATTTTCCTGATTCCCTTCATAAAGATTTGCCTTGCATGGCACCTCAACAAGACGTCAATATTCTCACCCGATCTAATACAATCATATATCCAGATGGAGGCTTAAATTAAGCCATACCATTTGAACTACTTCACTCTCTCTCCAACTTTTCTTTGAATGAAAGATACTCCCTTTCAATCCCCTTCATTTAGATTATTTGGACTCTCTTGGTTAATCATATTCTTTCCCAAAAAATGCTCTATCACCTCAACAACCTCTACACAACACCTCCCAACAACACCTCAATAATCCACCTCACAACCGTCTCAACAACCCACCCTCAACAAACAACCTCAACTACCTCAATAACCACCTAGGCAACCACCTCAACAACCACTCAACAACCATCTTCATCATCACCACAACACCTCAACAACCTCTCTACAACCATCTCAAACAATCACATCAACCCCCTCAACCCCCTCCTTTGGTGGAAAGACACTAGGCAAAGTTAGGCAACTTTATTCCAAAACTTTTCGCCTACCATTAAGCTTCTTCAGTCGAAATTACTGTGTAGGGAAACGTTTGGGAAATAAAGTTTTGCCTAACTTTTCCCTATGGTTTTACCTCCACCTTCGGATTGTATACCATTTGATTCGCCCCCCCTTTTACCCTTTGGGATTCTTCTGTAACTCCCCGTATTTCAAATTTATTCTCCATACAATCTTTTTTTTAAGCCTCAAAATTTCCTCCAAACTTTTTCCCCTTTATTCACTCTTCAGTTACATTTGGTTTTCAAGATGTCCATTTGCGACCGTCTTCATCCTGCATTAAAACTCTTTTTCTTTTACCTTGTTCCTTATTTCATTCTGATTCTATGCTTTTTTCGTTTCTTTTTTTCATTTTTAATCCCTTTCGTCACTTCCCCTTCGTTCGTCCCCAAAACACTGCAACTTTTCTTTATAATTCTCAAACGTAGTTATCAAAGACATCTGTGACAGCTCATCTGTTAGATTAATTTTCATTTTCTTTTCCGCCTCTCCAAATACCCCACACTTATTGCTTTGATAATCTTTTTTAAAATATTAATATTTACAGGGACACACATGTATCGGCCTATTTTAGTTATTGAAAAATACATGTACCATCTTCTCTTTACCCCTAATTGAGTATTCTTCGTCATAAAACGTTTTTAGTGCCAAAACTTTTTTCTGTCCAAGACATGAGGCCCTTTAACTCTCCATGTACCTACCTCTCCTGCCCTTTGGAAACCCGCACTTTCCTGTCTTAGATCCAAATCTTCTTTTTGGGTTCGGCCTCTCTTTTCAGGGGAACCCTTTCAGGGCTTCTTCATTTTTTTTCTTGCGGAAAACCCTTTTCCCCTCCCTTTTTCCCTACTCCTGTCTTTGGGTCTACCTCTCCCTTCCCGTCTTGGATCTACCCCCCCCATCGCTTTGGGTCTACCACTCCTCTCCCGTCTTGGACTCAAGTCTTCCGTTTGGACGCAGCCTCCCCCGTCTTGGAGCCACAGTCACTCTCTTGTTTCAGAAAACTAATAATATGCTAATGTTGACAAATTTTGGGATTAAAAGTTAGGTAACTTTATTGAGGAATCGTTTTGTCCAATCAGAGCTATAACAGTTCAATAGCAGACAAAAAATAACAAATTTAGGAGTGTTAGGAGACCAGGGTTGTTCCCATGTAGGAAACGTACGGCTTTATCATCCTGCCTGGTTTAGCTTCCCTCGTGAATTTACACTTTATAATTAACATGAGTGTATTATGTTATGGCCATTAATATTTGCCTCAGTCCTCTGTATTTGTGATCACAGTCCAGGTGAGGGGACATAAGAAAACGAACACATTTAAATTTTCACTCCAACTGAATGATAAATGGTTTTACCCCACTTAAACATATTTATTGTGGGAACGTGGTTTCCTGACCGTGGGCTTCATCAGTCCGATGAAAATAATGGGTGGAAGATCTCAGAAAAAGTTTTAAGTGATTAGTCCCTAAGCCTGGAATTCAAAATGTAATCAGCCATCAGTTTTGATAAGAATAGCGTATACGCGGAGAGAAAAGGAGCTTATATACTGGCCGACAGGTGAGGTGAAGCGTTCGTATACGCCGTTCACATCGGACAATTCACAGGTGGAAGGAAGGTTTATGATATAAATTTAGGCAAAAGAAGTTTGTTTAGGAAAAAACACATAAGCAAACCACTAAGACTGATTGTTAGAAAAACATTTCGGTCTGAGCCCTGGATCAACTTTTAACATACAGGAGGTGAAAGGACAAATTATTATTCAGGGCGGAGAGTGAGGTGTGAGTGCGGCATGGTAACATGAAGAATGGCCTTGCTGAGATGAGGAACTTGTAGACGATTGAGAATCATGTGACTCCTGTGTTGCGGGTTGGTGATGGGTAAATCAATCCGGGCAAAGCCCCACCTACCAGCAACACAGGAGTCTACACATCTCACCGTTTACTCCTCATCCCAATATGTCATTTCTTTCAGGTCACCATGCGTTACTCACACCTCACTATCCACCTTTCAACCTCTGTATGTCAGAATGATCAAGGCCCAGGAAAAAAAAAACAATTTTTCGTGCCTCCTGAAAATTCACCCAAAACAGATTCTGTATATTTATTTCAGCCCTTAAAAAAATTTTTTAAAAATCATTTGAAACAAAAATAAAAATCAAAGTACAAACTTTTAACTTTTTTCTATCTTTCTGAAAATACTATTTTTAAATTATATGTGAAGGTGACAATTCACTATTTTGAAAAGCAAAATTTAAAAATAGATTCCCTTGCAAAACTTGAAAATACCTGGGTTTTTTAAAGGAAATTGATGTGTCGGATTTCCATTCGGTTTTAACCCAAATTACCCCTCAAAAAAAAATTTGGATTTTAAACCCAAGGTTCGTGTAAGTTATATGTGGACCCCAGTTTTGGAAAAAAAAAAATGAAGAAAAATTTAATGAATCTGTGGTAGTAAGGTTGGTAGACAGCAACCACCCAAGGAGGTACTACCGTCCTGTGGTAGTAAGTTGGTAGACAGCAACCACCCAGGGAGGTACTACCGTCCTGTGGTAGTAGGTGGTAGACAGCAACCACCCAGGGAGGTACTACCCCTGTGGTAGTAGGTGGTAGAACAGCAACCACCCAGGGGACGTACTACCGTCCTTTGGGAGTAAGGTGGTAGACAGCAACCACCCAGGGAGGTACTAACCGTCCTGTGGTAGTAAATGGTGGAACAGCAACCACCCAGGGAGGTACTACCGTCCTGTGGTAGTAGTTTTGGTCAGACAGCAACCACCCAGGGAGGTACTACCGTCCTGTGGTAGTAGGTTGGTAGACAGCAACCACCCAGGGAGGTACTACCGTCCTGTGGTAGTAAGTTGGTGAACAGCAACCACCCAGGGAGGTACTACCGTCCTGTGGTAGTAGGTTGGTAGACAGCAACCACCCAGGGAGCTACTACCGTCCTGTGGTAGTAGGGTGGTAGACAGCAACCACCCAAGGAGGTACTACCGTCCTGTGGGTAAATAGGTGGTAGACAGCAACCACCCAGGGAGGTACTACCGTCCTGTGGTAGTAGGTTGGTAGACAGCAACCACCCAGGGGGATACTACCGTCCTGTGGAAGTAGGGTGGTAGACAGCAACCACCCAGGGAGGTACTACCGTTCAGTGGGAGTAGGGTGGAAGACAGCAACCACCCAGGGAGGTACTACCGTCCTGTGGGAGTAGGGTGGTAGACAGCAACCACCCAGGGAGGTACTACCGTCCTGTGGTAGTAGGGTGGTAGACAGCAACCACCCAGGGAGGTACTACCGTCCTGTGGTAGTAGGTTTGGTAGACATCACCACCCAGGGAGGTACTAACTAACGTCCTGTGGAAAGTATGATGGTAGACAGCAACCAACCAGGGAGGAACTACCGACCTGTTGTAAGTAAGGTTAGGTAGACAGTAACAACCCAGGGAGGTACTACCGTCCTGTGGTATAAGGTGGTAACAGCAAACCACCCAGGGAGGAACAACCGTCCTGTGGAAGTAGGTTGGTAGACAGCAACCACCCAGGGGATACAACCCGACCTGTGGCAGTAGGGTGGTAGACAGCAACCACCCAGGGAGTACTACCGTTTTCAGTGGGAGTAGGGTTGGAAGACAGCAACCACCAGGGAGGTACTACCGTCCTGTGGGAGAGGGTGGTAGAACAAGCAACACCCATGGAGGAACTACCGCCTGTGTAGTAGGGTGGTAGACAGCAACCACCCAGGGAGGTACTAGGGGGGAAAAAACCGTCCTTGGTATAAGGTTGGTAGAAACGCAACCACCCAGGGAGGTACTACCGTCCTTGGTAGAAAGTTTTGGAGACAGCAACCACACCGGGAGGCACTACCGTCCTGTGGTAGTAGGTGGTAGACAGCACCACCCAGGAGGTACTCACCGTCTTGTGGAGTAGGGTGGAGACAGCAACCCCCCAGGGAGGTACTCTACCGTCCTGTGGTAGTAGGTTGGTAGACAGAGCAACCACCCAGGGAGGTACTACCGTCCTGTGTAGTAGGGTGGTAGACAGCACCACCCAGGGAGGTACGTACCCTCGCTGTGGTAGTTAGGGTGGTAGACAGCAACCACCCAGGGAGGTGTACTACCGTCTTGTGGTAGTAGGGTGGTAGACAGCAACCACCCAGGGAGGTACTACCGTCCTGTGGTCTAGTTGGTAGACCGAAACCACCCAGGAGTACTACCGGTTCCTGTGTATTATGTGGTGACAGCACCCACCCAGGGGAGGTACTACCCTCCTGTGGTAGTAGGGTGGTAGAACAGCAACCACCCAGGAGTACTACCGTCCTGTGGTCGTAGGGTGGTAGACAGCAACCACCCAGGGAGGTACTACCGCCCAGTGGTAGTTAGGTTGGAAGACATAACCACCCGGGAGGAACCACCGTCCTGTGTTGTAGGTTGGTAAGACATCAACCACCCCGGGATGTAACTACACGCCTGTGGTTTTTTATTTTAGTAGGTTGGTAGACATCAACCAACCCAGGGAAGGTATTACCGTCTTGTTGTAGTAGGTTTGGTAGACATTAACCACCCATGGGAGGTACTACCGTCCTGTGGTAGTAGGTTGGTAGACAGCAAACCACACCAGGGAGGTACTACCGTCCAGTTGTAGTAATTTGGTAGACACATACCACCCAGGTAGGTACTACGTGTCCTGTGGTAGTAGTTAGGTAGACAGCAACCACCAGGAGTACTACCGCCTGTGGTAGTAGGTTTGGTAGACAGCAACCACCCAGGGAGGATACTACCGTCCTGTGGTAGTAGGTTCGAAGACAGCAACCACCCAAGGAGATAGCTACCGTCCTGTGGTAGTAGATTGGTAGACAGCAACCACCCAGGAGGTACTACCGTCCTGTGATAGAAGGGTGGTAGACAGCAACCACCCAGGAAAGTAACTCTTTCCGTCCTGTGTAGTAGGTGGTAATAGCAATAACCCAGAGGTACTACCGTCCTGTGTAGTAGGTGGTAGATCAGCAACCACCCAGGGAGTACAACCGTCCCCAGTGGTAGTAGTTGGTAACAGCAACCACCAGGGAAGGTACAACGGCCTGTGGTATTAGGTTGGTAGACAGCACCCACCCCGGGAGGTACTACCGTCCTGTGGTATAGGGTGTAGACAGCAAACCCCCAGGGAGGTACTACCGTCCTGAGGTAGTAAGGTGGTAGACAGCAACCACCCAGGGAGGTACTACGTCCCTTGGTAGTAGGTGGTAGAGACAGCAACCACCCAGGAGGTACTACCGTCCAGTGTAGTAGGTTGGTAGACAGCCACCACCCAGGGAAGCTACTACCCGTCCTGTGGAAGTAGGGGGTTGGTAACAGCAACCACCCCTGGAGTACTACCGTCCAAGTTGTAGTAGATGGTAACAGCATCCGACCCAGGTAGGTAAAACTAACGTCTGGGTAGTAAGATGGGTAGACAGCAACCACCCAGGGAGGTACAACCGTCCTGTGGGTAGAGTAGGATGGTAGACCAGCAACCACCCAGGAAGGTACTAACCGTCCTGAGTAGTAGGTTGGTAACAGCAACCACCCAAGGAGATACTACCGTCCTGTGGTAGTAGTGATGGGTAGAACAGCAACCACCCAAGGAGGTACTACCGTCCTGTCGTAGTAGGTTGGTAACAACAACCACCCAGGGAGGTACTAACCGTCCTGTGGTAGTAGGTTGGTAGACATCAACCACCCAAGGAGGTACTACCATCCTGTGTAGAAGGATTGGTAGACAGCAACCACCCTAGGAAGGTACTACCGTCCCCTGTGTAGTAAGTTGGTAGACAGCAACCACCCCAGGGAGGTACACCGCCCTGTGGTAGAAGGTTGGTAGACAGCACCCACCCAAGGAAGGTAATACCGTCCTGTGGTAGTAAGTTTTGTGAACTGCAAAGCAACCACCCAGGGAGGTACTACCGTCCTGTGGTATAATTGGTAGACAGCAACCACCCGGGAAGTACTACCGTCCTGTGGTAGGTAATTGGAACAGCAACCACCCAGGTAGTACAACATTCCTGTGGTAGTAAGTTGGTCAACACAACCACCCTGGGAGGACTTACCGTTCTGTGGTAGTAAAGTTGTCATCAGCAAACCACGCCCTGGAGGTACTTACCGTCCTGTGGTAGTAAGTTGGTGAACCAGCCAACCCACTCCAGTGAGGTACTACCGTTCTGTGGTAGTAAGTTGGTAGACAGCAACCACCCAGGTAGCTACTACCGTCCTGTGGTTAATAGGTAGGTTAGACAGCACCACCCAAGGAGGTTACACGTCCTGTGGTAGTAAGTTGTGAAACACCAACCCCCCAGGGAAACTGACCTGTCCTGTGGTAGTAGTTTGGTAGACAGCAACCAACCAGGGGGATCCTAACCGTCCTGTGGTAGTAGTGGTAGACAGCAAACCAACCCGGGCCAGGAGGTACAAACTACCGTCTGTGGGAGATGGTGGAAGACAGCAACCACCCAGGGAGGGACTACCGTCCTGTGGAGTAGGGTGGTAGAACAGCAAACCACCCAGGGAGGTACTTCCGTCCTATGGGTAAGTAGGGTGGTAGACCGCAACCAACCCAGGGAGTAACAACCGTCCTGTGGTAGTAGGATTTTTTTTGGTAGAACAGCAACCACCCAGGGAGGTACTACCGACCTGAGGAAGTAGGTTGGTAGACACAACACTCCAGTAGGTAATACCGTCCCTGTGGAAGTAGGTGGTAGACAGCAACCACTCCACGAGGTACTAACGCCTGTGGTATAGGATGGTAGAACAGCAACCACCCAGGGACGTACTCCCGTCTTGTGGTAATAGGGTGGTAGACATCAACCACCCAGGGAGGCAACTACCGTCCTGTGTTAGTACGGGTGGTAGACAGCAACCACCCCATGGAGGTACACCGTCCATGTGGTAGAGGGTGTAGACAGCACGCACCCAGTGAGGTATATCCCGTCCTGTGTAGTAGGGTGGTAGACAGCAACCACCCAGGGAAGGCACTACACGTCCAGGGTATGTAGGGTGGTAGACAGGCAGCCACCCAGGGAGGTACTACCGTCCTTGGTAGTAGGGATGGTAACCAGCAACCACCCAGGAGGTACTAACACGTCCTGTGGTAGTAGTTTTTGGTAACAGCAACCACCCAGGGAGGTACTACCGTCCGAGTGTAGTAGGTTGGTAGTACAGCTAACACCCAAGGGAGGTACTACCGTCCTGTGTAAAGTAGTTGGTAACAGTCAACCACCCAGGAGGTACTACCGTCCGTTGTAGTAGGTTATCTTAGACTGCAACCACCCAGGGAGGTACTACCGTCCTAGTGATAGTAGGTGGTAGACAGCAACCACCCAGGAGTACACCGACCTGTGGTAGAAGGTGGTAGACCAGCAACCACCCCGGAGGTACTACAGTCCTGTGGTAGTAGGGAGGTAAGACAGCAACCACCCAGGGAGGGAACTACCGTCCTGTGTATGTAGGGTTTAGACAACACCACCCAGGGAGTAACTACCGACCTGTGGTAGTAGGTTGGTAGACAGCAACCACCAGGAGGTACTACCGTCCTGTGGAAGTAGGTTGTAGACAGCAACCACCCAAGGATGTTACTACCGTCCTGATGGTATTAGGTGGTAGATAGCAACCACCCAGGGAGGTAACTACCGACTGTGGTAGTAGGTTGGTAGACCATCAACCACCCAGGGAGGACTAACCGTCCTTTGTAGTAGGTTGGTAGACAGCAACCACCCAGGGAGGTACTACCGTCTGTGGTAATTAGGTTGGTAGACAGTAACACCCCGTGGAGGTACTACCGTCCTGTGGTAGTAGTTTGGTAGACAGTAACAAACCCATGGGAGGTACAACCTCCTGGAATGTAGTAGGTGGTTCGAGACCAGCAACACCCTGGGAGTACTACCGACCCTGTGGTAGTAGTATGTAGACACCAACCGACCCAGGGAGGTACTACGTCCTGTGGTAGAGGTTGGAAAGACATCAACCCACTCCCAGGGGGTACTCCTCGTCCTGTGGTAGTAGGTTGGTAGAAACATCAAAACCTCCCAGGGAGGTACTACCGTCTTGTGGTAGTAGATGGTAGACCAATCAAACACCCAGGGAGGTACAACCGTCCTGTGTAGTAGGATGGTCGACTCAACCACCCCGGGAGGTACTACCGTCTATTGTGTAGTAGGATGGTAGACACAACCACCCAGGAGTACTACCGTCCTGTGGTAGTAGGTTGGTTAGACAGCAACCACCCAGGGAGGTTTAAATATATAAAATATTATATATATATATATAAAAATTAATAATTTTGTGTGTGTGTGTGTGTGTGTGTACTCACCTATTTGTGGTTGCAGGGGTCGAGTCATAGCTCCTGGCTCCGCCTCTTCACTGATTGCTACTAGGTCCTCTCTCTCCCTGCTCCATGAGCTTTATCATACCTCGCCTTAAAACTATGTATGGTTCCCGCCTCCACTACTTGACTTTCTAGGCTATTCCACGGCTTGACTACTCTATGACTGAAGAAGTACTTCCTAACATCCCTTTGATTCATCTGGGTCTTCAACTTCCAATTGTGACCTCTTGTGTCTGTGTCCCATCTCTGGAACATCCTGTCTTTGTCCACCTTGTCTATTCCGCGCAGTATTTTATATGTCGTTATCATGTCTCCCCTGACCCTCCTGGCCTCCAGTGTCGTCAGGCCGATTTCCCTCAACCTTTCTTCGTAGGACAATCCCCGTAGCTCTGGGACTAGTCTTGTTGCAAACCTTTGCACTTTCTCTAATTTCTTGACGTGCTTGACTAGGTGTGGATTCCAAACTGGTGCTGCATACTCCAGTATGGGCCTGACGTAAATGGTATACAGAGTCTTGAACGACTCCTTACTGAGATATCGGAACGCTATCCGTAGGTTTGCCAGGCGCCCGTATGCTGCAGCAGTTATCTGATTGATGTGCGCCTCAGGAGATATGCTCGGTGTTATACTCACCCCCAGATCTTTATCCTAGAGTGAGGTTTGCAGACTTTGGCCATCTAAACTATATTGTGTCTGCGGTCTTCTTTGCCCTTCCCCAATCTCCATGACTTTGCATTTGGCGGGGTTAAACTCAAGGAGCCAGTTGCTGGACCAGGCTTGTAGCCTGTCCAGGTCTCTTTGTAGTCTTGCCTGATCCTCATCCGATTTGATTCTTCTCATTAACTTCACATCATCCGCAAACAAGGACACTTCTGAGTCTATCCCTTCCGTTATGTCATTCACATATACCAAGAACAGCACAGGTCCTAGGACTGACCCCTGTGGAACCCCGCTTGTCACAGGCGCCCACTTCGACACCTCGTCACGTACCATGACTCGTTGTTGCCTCCCTGTAAGGTATTCTCTTATCCATTGCAGTGCCTTTCCTGCTATGTGTGCCTGATCCTCTAGCTTTTGCAGTAACCTCTTGTGAAGAACTGTGTCGAAGGCCTTCTTGCAGTCCAAAAAAATGCAGTCGATCCACCCCTCTCTCTCTTGTCTTACTTCTGTCACCTTGTCATAAAACTCTAATAGGTTTGTGACACAGGATTTTCCCTCCCTGAAACCATGCTGGTTGTCAATTATACACTTGTTTCTTTCCAGGTGCTCCACCACTCTCCTCCTGATGATCTTCTCCATGAACTTGCATACTATACACGTTAGTGATACAGGTCTGTAGTTTAGTGCCTCATGTCTGTCTCCCTTTTTAAAAATTGTGACTACATTTGCCATCTTCCATACCTCGGGGAGTTGCCCAGTTTCAAATGATGTGTTGAAGATCTTTGTTAATGGTACACACAATGTCTCTGCTCCCTCTTTAAGGACCCACGGAGAGATGTTGTCTGGTCCCACCGCCTTTGAAGTGTCAAGTTCGCATAGCAGCTTCTTCACTTTCTCCTTGGTTATATGTACCTCATCCAGCACTTGCTGGTGGACGCCCCTGCTCTGATTTCCTGGAGTCGTACTGGTTTCCACTGTAAATACTTCTTTAAATCTTGTGTTGAGCTCCTGACATACCTCCCGGTCGTTTCTTGTGAATTCCCCATCACCCTTCCTCAGTCTGATTACCTGGTCCTTGACTGTTGTTTTCCTCCTGATGTGG
>NC_069431.1:43328388-43369954 GCF_026875155.1 Cherax quadricarinatus
GCAGCCTGATCAGCTGACTGCTACCCTCCCTCACTCAGCACTCGTTCAAATTTAAATTGTAAAATTTTTTATCTTATCACATTATTCACACTCTTGAAAGCTATTACACTCTTGTAGGTATGTTCACTGATTCACTCACGTACGATGACCGCTAATAATATCTTAGGACAGCCACTAGAACGCTAAATCCTGGGAGCACTATTCAGCGATACTGCTTCACGTGTGTGTGTGTGTGTGTGTGTGTGTGTGTGTGTGTGTGTGTGTGTGTATGTATGTTAGGTGTGTGTGTGTGTATGTGTGTGTGTGTGTGTGTGTGTATGTGTGTGTGTGTGTATGTGTGTGTACTCACCTAATTGTGGGCCTTGCCTTCTATTTCTTGGACTCTTTTATATCTACTTGTGAAGCTGCGTCATGACTTTGCCTCAACCAGCCTGAGACTAAAAAAAAACTTGCTTCTTGACGTCCAGATTGCTCTGTTATGACTTTATGAAAAATAATACTATTATTATTATTATTATTATTATTATTATTATTAGTAGTAGTAGTGTAGTAGTAGTAGTAGTAGTAGTAGTAGTAGTAGTAGTACCCTCAGGTAGTCTCTCTTTCCTTCTCTATCTCTTGCCTTCTCTCTGGTTACCTTCTTCTGGATCATGTTTCCAGGTCTCCATCTGTGAACTCCGTGATATCACATTTCCCTCTTCAAGTTTATTGTTTTTTAGTGCTTTCCCTAGTTCCGTGTCTCCAGAAGCCAACCTGTGTCCTCTCAGACGAACTCTCTGTTTTTCCCAAGTCAGCGGTTCCCCACTTCCACGAGGTCAGCGGTTGTTGGCCCCTTCCCAGTGACCTTGTTGGATGGTAACTTGGTCTTGTCTCGTTTTTGCCGAGACTGTCCGGTGGGTGGAATTACAGGGGGCGACACACGAAAACGCGCCTGAAATTTTACACCCCCAAGACATTTTTTGTATACACTCATACTGAAAATTAGTCACACCAAACACACACACACACACACACACACCAACACACAACACCCCAACAGGTGGGGAGACAGAAAGGAGATCCCATCCCAGGAAGATCAAATACACCCCTCCCTCAAAACACCTTTTGAAGCCCCCCAACCAGGTCAACCCCAGTGCAACAAACATTAAAAACCCAAAAAAACACCCATGCCAATCCAATGCCCCCACCCACTGCATTCAAACCTACCCCCATAGCACCACCCATTTTCCCTTATCAGGTCTCCCATTTCCCCCCAACCCCTATGTACCCCCCAATCAATCTTAGAAAAAAAGTTGTAGGTATGTATAGAAAATGCGAGGGAAATAAAAAATAAGTGTGAGGTGGCATAAAAGAATCAAGGGAGACATCCCCAGACATAAAGCACCACAGAAACAAAACTCCCAAATGATAACAATGCAATTTTTCCACCCGGATATCAAAACCTCGAAAAAAAGGGGGGGAGAGGGGGGAAGGGTTGCGCGCTCATTAAAACGGGGGTTTTTTGAAAAATGGAAAGAATGGGGGGCAGGGGCGAAAGAGACTATTAGTGGGAAAACCCATCTGAGTGACAAAAGGGCGATAATTGCATAATTTAAACCCACCGGAACTGCAGGAGTCAAAGAGAAGAATACATGAGAGAAACAAGAAATGGTCGACACACTACCGAGGTGGCCAAAGAGCACACTGGGGGAGCAAATTTTACTATTAGGGTGTTTTCAATCACAAGGGGAGATTGTCTGGGAAAACCTGGGCCCCGGGGGTCCCGAAACATGGAGACCAAATGATGGATGTGGCACTGGAAAACCTCATGCATCAACATGTTAGAGACCACCAGAAAAGAGGGGTGATATGATCCAGCAAGACTAGACCTTGTTTTTCCCCTTTGAGAGTTCGGGCTCGAGGAATCATGATGAAAAGCCCCTAGGATAGGATCATGTGGTTCTGTGCTTTGACTACATAGTTAGCTCAAGTGGAGAGAGTAGCGGAATAGGTGGGGGAAAAAACCAAAAACAAAAGGGGGAATACTCAGGCTAGGAATTCCTGCAAGACATTCAGTGGGGAAAAAACTGCAGGGGAAAACCATACAAGAAAGGGTTGACTAGTGACAACAAAAGCAAGGAGGCAGAAGAGAGGTTTGTTCCCAAGGGAAAAAGAAAAATGGAAAGACAGAACGAGTCCTTGGTTTACCCAAAGGGGTAGGGGAACAAAAATAGGTGTCTAGAGAATGGGGAAAAAGGGACAGAAACAGAGAACTCAGGAAAATAAAGAGATTAGCCAAAGCCCGAAAAGAATTGCACAATAAGAAGGGAGGCTCACGACATATAAAAAGACATAGCATCGAAAATCAAGTCTGACCCGAAGCTTTGTTTAGCCACACTGGAAAGAAAAAAAGTGTATAATCGAAACCCGCACGGTTTTAGGGAAGGAAAAATACTGTGCCACAAAACCCACTGGAGTTTTATGAAAAAAGGTGACAGAAATAAACAAGAGAAGAGGGGGGGATCGACTGCATTTTTTTTTTACTGCAAGAAGGCCTTTACACAGTTCCTCACAAAGGTTACTGCAAAAGCTAGGGATCACAACATAACAGGAAAGGGACTGCAATGGTTCAGGAATGCCTGCAGGGAGGCAACAATGAGTCTTGGGGACGTGACGAGGTGTCAGAGTGGGCCCTGGAAAGCGGGGTTTTCCCCAGGGGGTCATTTAGGACCCGTGCTGTTTTGGTATATGTGAATGACATAACGGAAAGATAGACTTTGAAGTTTCCTTGTTTGCAGATGTGTGAAATTAATGAGGAGAATTAAAACCCCAAAGCAGATCGGCAGGGCTACAAAGAGACCTGACAGGCTACAACCTGGGCCACAACTGGCTCCTTGAGTTTAACCCCCTGCCAAATGCAAAGTCATGAACTTTTGGAAGGGCAAAAAAGACCGCAGACACAATAATTTCTAGATGGCCAAAGGGTGAAACCTCACTCAAGAAAAAGATCTGGGGGGTGTATAACCCGAGCACTCTCCAAGGCGACTCATCAGAAATGTGCACTCGGCGTCTGGCAAACCTCGGATACGTTCCGATACCTCATAAGGAATCGTTTAGACTCTGTATACCATTACGGGCAGGCTCATACGGAATATGGGAGCACCCCCTTTTGGAATCCACACCGGGCAAGCACGTCAAGAAATTAGGAAATGCAAAAATTTTGACCAAGACTTTGTCCCAGAGCTAAGGAATTGTCCTACGAAGAAAGGTTGAGGGAAATCGGCCTAACGAAAAACCCGGAGGACAGGGGGGTTCATACATATAAATACATACATACATTATATATATATAAATATATAATATATATATATATATATATTAACACAAACACATAGATAGGTGTGTAGAGTGTGGTGTGCCTCACCTATTTGTAGGTTGCAGGTCGATTCATAGCTCCAGGCTCCGCCATCTTCACTGATTGCACAAGGTCCTCGCTCGTTCCCTTCTCCATGAGCTTTATCATACCTCGCCTTAATAACTATGTATGGTTCCCGCCCCTCCCCAACTTGACTTCTTCTAGGCTATTCACGCTTGACTACTCTATGACTGAAGAAGTACTTTCCTTCCTAACATCCCTTTGATCATCTGGGTCTTCAACTTTCCAATGGACCGTCTTGTGTCAGGTCCCATCACTGGAACATCCTGTCTTTGTCCACCTTGTCATTCCGCCAGTATTTTATATGTCGTTTTTATCATGTCTCTCCCACCCTGACACCTCCTGGCCTCCAGTGTCGTCAGGCCGATTTCTCCTCAACCTTTCTTTCGTAGGACAATCCCGTAGCTCTGGGACTAGACTTGTTGCAAACCTTTGCACTTTCTCTAATTTTCTTGACGGCTTGACTAGGTTGGATTCCAAACTGGTGCTTGCATACTCCAGTATGGGCCTGACGTAAATGTATAACAAGAGTCTTGAACGACTCCACTTACTAGACATAAAATCGGAACGCTAATCCGTAGGTTTGCCAGGCCGCCCCGTAGCAGCAGCAGTTATCTGATTGATGTGCGCCTCAGGAGATATGCTCGGTGTTTATAACTCACCCACCCCCAGTCTTTATCCTAAGTGAGTTTGCAGACTTTGCCATCTAAACTATATTGTGTCTGCGGTCTTCTTTGCGCCCTCCCCAATCTCCATGACTTTGACCTTTGGCGGGGTTAAACTCAAGAGCCAGTTGCTGGACCAGGCTTGTAGTACCTGTCCAGTCTCTTTGATAGTCTTGCCTGATCCCATCCGATTTGATTCTTCTCATTAACTCAATCATTCGAAACAAGGACACTTATCGATCTATCCTTCCGTTATGTCATTCCATATACCAAGAACAGCAACAGGTCCTAGGACTGACCCCTGTGGAAACCCCGCTTGTCACAGGCGCCCACTTCGCTTTCGACACCCTCCGACACGTACCATGACTCGTTGTTGCCTCCCTGTAAGGTATTCTCTTATCCATTAGCAGTGCCTTTCCTGCTATGTGTGCCTGTCCTCTAGCTTTTGCAGTAACCTCTTGTGAAGAACTGTGTCGAAGTCCTTCATGCAGTCCAAAAAAATGCAGTCGATCCACCCCTCTCTCTCTTGACTTACTTCTGTCACCCTTGTCATAAAACTCTAATAGGTTTTGTGAACACAGGATTTTCTCCTCCCTGAAACCAGCTGGTGTCAATTATACACTTGTTTCTTTCCAGGTGCTCCACCACTCTCCTCCTGATGAATCATCTCCATGAACTTGGCATACTATACCCGTTAGTGAATACGAGGTCAGTAGTATAGTGGCCCTCATGTCTGTCTCCCTTTTAAAAATTGTGACTACATTTGCCATCTTCCATACCTCGGGGATTGCCCAGTTTTTCAAATGATGTGTTGAAGATCTTTGTTAATGGTACACCACAATGTCTCTGGATCCCACTTTAAGGACCCACGGAGAGATGTTGTCTGGTCGCCACCTCCCTTTTGAAGTGTCAAGTTCGCATAGCAGTCTTCTTCACTTTCTCCTTGTTTATATGTACCTCATCCAGCACTTGCTGGTGGGACGCCCCTGCTCTGATTCCTGGAGTCGAACTGGTTTTTCCACCTGTAAATACTTCCTTTAAATCCTAGTGTTGACTCCTGACATACCTCCCGGTCGTTTCTTGTGAATTCCCCATCACCTCACAACCCCTTTTCCTCATCCTGATTATAACCTGGTCCTTGACCTGTTGTTTTTCCTCCTGATGTGGCTGTAACAACAGCTTCGGGTTTAGTCTGACTTTCGATGCACTGATGTCACTTTCGTAATTGCCCCTGAGGCCTCCCTTCTTATCTGTGCATATTTCGTTTCTGCTTCTTTCGCAATCTCTTTAATTTCCCTGAGGTTTCTCTTTCTTCTGTACCTTTTCCATTCTCTAGTACATCACCTAGTTTCTGTCTCCCTACACCATTGGGTGAACCAAGGACTCGTTCTGCTCTTTTCCCATTATTTCTGTTTCCCTTGGAACAAATCCTCTCCTCTGCCTCCTTGCATTTTGTTGCCGCCACATATCCATCATTTCTTGGTACTGGTTTTCCTGTTCAGTTCCATCTTCCCACTGAAGTCTTGAAAGAAGTTCCTCAAGCCTGAGTAGCTCCCCCTTTTGTAGTTTGGTTTTTCCCACCCTATTTCCTGCTGCTCTCTCCCACTTAGAGCTCAACTATGTAGTCGAAGCCATCAGAACCACATTGATCACTAGTGCATGGGCACACCAGGGGCCATTCATTACATGATATCCTCGATGTCGAACTACTCAAGGTGAATACAAGGTCTCAGTCTTGCTGGTTACATCCTTTCCTCTCTCTCTGGTATGTCTCTATCTGTTGATTGCATGAGGTTTTCCAGTTAATCACCACATCCCTCACTTGGCTCTCCATGTTTCGGGACCTCCCTGGGGCTCCAGTTTTCTCCCAGTCAATCTCCTTGTGATTAAAACACCCATAACGAGTAACTTTTGCTCCCCACATGGTGCTCTCCTGCCACCTCGGCTAGTGTGGTCCGACCATTGCTCTGTTGCTCTCATTGTATTCTTCCTTGGCCTCTCTGCAGTTTCTGTGGTGGTTGTACATTTACTGCAATTATCACCTATGTCCCTCAACTGGATTGTTCCTACTAAGAGTCCCTTTCGCCCGTGCCAATCAATTTCCTTTTGCCATTTTTCTGCAAACCCACCCACTGGTTATTAATGAGCAGGGGGTGCAACACCTCCTCCCCCTCTCCCTCCCTCTGTCTTTCCTGAGGATTTGATATCCGTTGGAAAGATTGAATCAGTTATTTCTGTGAGTTTTGTTTCTGTAATCTATGTGACTGGGGGATGTCTCCTTGATTCTTCTTTCGTGCCACTCTCTCCTCAATACATTTATTGTTATTCCATCTGCCAATTTGTATACCACACCTTCACTTCTTTTCTAAGATTGTAAGTCTTGGGGGTGGGTTTTGTAATGCAGTGGTTGGGGGCATTGGATGGTGTCATGGGTGTTTTGGTTAGAGTGTTTGGTTGCCACTGGGTTGACCTGGTTGGGGAACTTCTATAGGAAAGTTGTGAGGGAGGCTGTATTTGACTTCCTGTGTCTGGGATCTCTGTCTGTCTTCACTCTCCATCTGCTCTCTTTCCTTCTTCCTTTCGCCTTTGTACCATCTCCCTCTTGTTCTTCCTTTTCCTGCTTTTGTTCTGTCGCGGTCGAATACACCTTTCTTGTTATGCCGCATGTCCCTTAATCGTGCTTTCTCCTGCAGAATCCTGTTCTGATCGATTCTGTCATCGAGGTCACTTTCCACTGGCCGGGTTCTTTTTTTTTACATACCCCACCTATTCTCCGAAAATTTTTCCAGCTGGGTCATGTCCGTCTTCGTCCTATGCTTTCATGATGCTTTCAATTGCTTTTTTTTCCACCCTTGTTTTCTGGCTATATGATTCCCCTTCAACTTCCTGGAGCCCTAGACACAAAGACTGACCCCACCCTTTCATTCTCCCACTACATGATCCCGTGTATCCCCTCATTCAATTTGATTTCCTCCATTGCAAGCTTTCCTTTCTTTCAATTACACAAGCTTGTACTTGGGCCTCAGTGGCCTGTCAATTTCCCTTCTCGGCTTTCCTGGGCTCTGCTGTGGGTCTGTTAGGGCCTCCACATATACTTAGGTCTTTCAATTTACTACATTCTTCCACTGATTGAGCCTTCTACATGCTGTTTTGCTCCTTCTTTCCTACAGTACAGTCCCCCCTTTATTGTGACTGAGGTAGCAGTCTCTGTTGTCAATCCCAAAATGTTCTTTAGTTCTTTAGGCTGTTTCAGATTTTTTAGTTCCTCTTCTAAACTCTGTATCCGACTCTGCTGCTTTGCCTTGCACCTCCCCCTTCCTGCTTTCCATGTCTAATCCTCTCTTCCATTCCATGCTAAAGTTCATCTAGTTTTCATTTCCCATTCATGTTCACTTTTTGTGAGCTCTGCTGGCCCAATCTTCCTTTTGCAGTTTCCTCTCCTGACCCTTGGTTTTTCTGTTGCTCTCTGGCAACCCATTTTTGTTTTATCCTGATTGCCTCAAGTGGGAAACCTATGTAATTCTGTATGTTAGGTTAATTTGTATGTCAGGAGTGTGGGTGGGGGGGGGGGGGTAGTGGAGGAACTGTGGCTAGTGGGAGAGTATGGGAAGGGGAATGTAGGAAGAAGAAAGTGAGCAAGTGGGTGAGTGGGAGAGGGAGAGGGTAAGGAGGGAAGGTGGGAAGGGGGTGGGTGAAAGAGGAGGGGGAGGGATCAGGTGAAGGAGTGAGATGTCGGTGGGGGAGGGGAGCGTATGTGTGAGTCTGGCAATGGTGTGTGTGTTGTGTGGTGGTGTGTTTGCGTGTGTGTGTGTGTTATGTGTGTGTGTTGTGTGTGTGTGAATGTGTGGGTATGTGTGTGTGTGTGTGTTGTGTGTGGTGTGTGGTGTGTGTGTGTGTGTGTGTGTGGGTTGGGTGTGGGTGGGGTGGGTGTGTGTGTGGTGTGTGGTGTGTGTGGTGTGTGTGGTTGTGTGTGTGTGTGTGTTGTGTGTGTGTGGGAATGGGTGTGTGGGTGGGGTGTGGGTGGGTGTGTGGGTGTGTGTGTGTGTGTTGTGTTTGTGTGTGTGGTTTTGTGTTGGGTGTTGTGTTCTGTGGGGGTGTGGGTGTGTGGGTGGGTGTGTGGGTGGGTGTGTGGTTGGGTGTGTGGGTGGTGTGTGGTGGGTGTGGTGGTGGGTGTGTGTGGGGTGGGTTGGGTGGGTGTGGGTGGTGTGTGTGTGTGTGTGGGTGGGTGTGGGTGGGTGTGGGTTGTGTGTGGGGTGTGTGTGGGTGTGTGGGGTGTGGTGTGGGTGTTGTGTGGGTGTGTGTGGTTTCTGTGGGTGTATGGGTGTGCGTTTGCACACTAGGCTACGCTACTCTTTTGAAGATTATAAGACAATTTTCACATCAATACCTTTTAATATAACACTAATATATACTAATAATATTAATTGTATACACTTGTGTATGTGTGTGTGTGTTTACTAGCTTGTCTTCTTGAAAAAGAGGGGGGGGGGGTTTACGTTAACACTATTGTTATTGTTCTTGTTCACCGTACTCTCCCGGCCCAAAATCTTATTGTTGTTCTTGTTTTCACACCGGTACTCTTCCGGCCCAGATCTTTGTGTTCTTGGTTGCACCGGTTACCCTCCTCCTACGGCCCAAATCTTTGTTGTTCTTGGTTCACCGGTACTCTCCCGGCAGATCTTTGTTGGTTGTTGGTTCTACGTACTCTCCCGGCCCAGATCTTTGTTGTTCTTGGTTCACACTCCGTAACTCTCCCGGCCCCAGATCTTCGTTTGTTGTTGGTTCACCGGTAACCTCCCATAGCGGCCCAGATCTTTTGTTGTTGTTGGTTCCACCGGTACTACCCTCCCGGCCAGATCTGTTGTTGTTGTTCACCGGTACTCCTTCTCACCGGCCAGATCTTTGTTCTTCTTGGTTCAAAACACGGTTCTCTCCCTCCCCGGACCCAGATCTTTGTTGTTCTTGTTCAACACCGGTACTCTCGCTCCCGGCCCAGATCTTTTGTTGTTCATTGGTTCACCGTTACTGTCCTAGCCCGGCCCAAAATCTTTGTTGTTCTGGTTCACCGGTACTCTCCCGGCCCAGATCTTTGTTGTTCTTGTTCATTCACGTACCTCCCGCCCAACTTTGTTGTTCTTTGTTCACACGGTACTCCACCCGGCCCAGATCTCGTGTTGTTGGTTCACCGGTACTCTCCCGCCCCAGATCTTCGTTGTTGATGGTTTCACACCGGTACTCTTCCCGGCCAGATCTTTGTTGTTGGTTCACCGGTCTGTACTCTCCCCGGCCCAGATCTTTGTTGTTGGTTTCACCGGTACTCTCCCGGCCCAGATCTTCGTTGTTGTTGGTTCACCGGTACTCTCCCGCCAGTCTTGTTGTTGTTGGTTCACCGTAATCTCCCTCCCGCCCAGATCTTTGTTGTTGTTGGTTCACCGTACTCTCCCGATGGGTCCCGATCTCGTTGTTGTGTTCACCGTACTCTCCCGGCCCAGATTTTGTTGTCTGTTTCACTCAATTCCTTATTAATATATACAATTTTATTAAATAATAAGTACGGGTGCACAAAGTGTGTTTGTATTGCGTACTTGTTTTACTGTGCCCACGTGTGTTTGAGTATGTGCGTACTTTGTTTACTGGTGCACACGTGTGTTTGTATAGTGCGACTTGTTTACAGCTTGTCGCTGTCAGGGAGGGGGTTCACTAGGCTACACAACTCCTTCCTGGAGTTTACCTGGAATATTTAGATAATTTACATAAACAGTATCAGAGTTACCACTATCTATCTCGCTGGTACTGAAATAGGAGAGAGAGAGATGATATAGCATACAACCAGCAGGCGAGACACTGAGAACTTTAGACACTATCCAAAATTAACCACAAATAAGTGCAAGTGATGTCTTGCACAACAATGAGGTTCCTGCTGGTCGGCTTGCATATCAACTCCTCAATTTTGTAACTCCTTCAGGAACTTTATCATGCATTCAATCTTTCTTTTCTTATTCTTTTAAAGACTTGTATTCCCTCTTTTTCTTTAGTACAGTATTATGTCCATAAACAAGTCTGATGAGTTAGCTAACCTCACAACACCAACAGACGGGGATTGACTAATTTTTTCTTACTTTTTCAGTATTTTACTTAATCACTCTTTATGACCTTATCACTACACTGCTGTTTATAACCAACTAACATATGTATTTGTATATTTCAGATCACACCGTTAACCCAATTAACTGTTGGATATTTTGTGTCAACACTGCGGCCAGCAGGCCTTCTGACAGCTGACTGCTACCACTCCTCACTCACACTCGTTCAAATTTAATTGTCAAATTTTTTATCTTATCACATTTATTCACACTCTTGCAAGCTGATTACACTCTTGTATGGTAGGTTCAACTTGATTCACCTCACGTACATGACCGCTAATAATATCTTAGACAGCCACTAGAACGCTAATCCTGGAGCACTATTCAGCGATACTGCGTCACGTGTGTGTGTGTGTGTGTGGTGTGTAGTTGTGGGTGTATGTGTATTATGTTAGGTGTGTGTGTGTGTATGTGTGTGGTGGTGTGTGTGTGTATGTGTGGTGTGTGTGTATGTGTGGTACTCACCTTAATTTGTGGGCCATGCCTTCTATTTCTTGGACTCTTTTATATCTACTTGTGAAGCTGCGCATGACTTTGCCTCAACCAGCCTGAGACTAAAAAAAAACTTGCTTCTTGAACCGTCCAGATTGTCTGTTTATGACTTTATGAAAAATATACTATTATTATTATTATTATTATTATTATTATTATTAGTAGTAGTGGTTGTAGTAGTATAGTATAGTAAAGTAGTATAGTAGTAGTTACCCTCAGGTAGCTCTCTTTCCTTCTCTATCTCTTGCCTTCTCTCTGGTTACCTTCTTCTGGATCATGTTTCCAGGTCTCCATCTGTGAACTCCGTGATATCACATTTCCCTCTTCAAGTTTATTGTTTTTTAGTGCTTTCCCTAGTTCCGTGTCTCCAGAAGCCAACCTGTGTCCTCTCAGACGAACTCTCTGTTTTTCCCAAGTCAGCGGTTCCCCACTTCCACGAGGTCAGCGGTTGTTGGCCCCTTCCCAGTGACCTTGTTGGATGGTAACTTGGTCTTGTCTCGCTGGTCTACTGCCGAGACTGTCCAGGTGGGTGGAATTACAGGAGGCGACACACAGAAAACTGCGTCCTGTAATTACACCCACCAAGACATTATTTGTATACACTCATACTGACAATTATGTACACACACAAACACACACACACACACACACACACACACACACACACACACACACACAGGATGGAGGAGACAGAAAGGAGATCCCATACCCAGGAAGATCAAATACAGCCTCCCTCACAACATCCTATAGAAGCCCCCCAACCAGGTCAACCCCAGTGCAACCAAACATTCTCAACCAAAAAACACCCATGCCTAAATTCCAATGCCCCCACCCACTGCATTCAAACTCTACCCCCATAGCAGCCACCCACCCATAGTTCCTTATCAGGTCTTCCCACTTCCCAACCCCTATGTATCCCCCAGATCAGAGTCTTAGAAAAGAAGTTGTAGGTATGGTATAGAAATGCAGATGGAATAACAAATAAGTGTGAGGTGGCATGAAAGAATCAAGGGAGACATCCCCAGACATAATAGCACTCCACAGAAACAAAACTCACTCAGAATGATAACAGATGCAATCTTCCACCCGGATATCAAAACCTCAGAAAACAGAGGGAGGAGAGGGGGAGAAGGAGTTGCGCTGCTCATTAAAACAGTGGGTTTGAGAAAATGGAAAGAATGGAGACACGGCGAAAGAAGACTACTTAGTAGGAAATCAGTCTGAGTGAACATAAGGCGATAATTGCATAATTTACAACCCACCAGGAACTCTGCAGAGTCAAAGAGAAGAATACGATGAGAGCAACACAGTACAATGGTCGACACAGACACTAGCCGAGGTGGCCAAAGAGCACACATGGGGGAGCAAAGTTTACTTATTTTAAGGGTGATTTCAATCACAAGGAGAGATTGTCTGGGAAACACCTGGCGCCCCCTGGGGTCCCGAAACATGGAGACCAAGATGATGGATGTGGCACTGGAAATCCTCATGCATCAACATGTTAGAGACACACCAGAGAAAGAGGGTGAGTATGATCCAGCAAGACTAGACCTTGTATCACCTTGAGTAGTCTTCGGACAATCGAGGATATCATGATGAAAAGCCCCTAGGAGCTAGCGATCATGTGGTTCTGTGCTTTGACTACATAGTTAGCTTTCAAGTGGAGAGAGTAGCAGGTGAATAGGATGGGAAAAAACCAACTACAAAAAGGGGGAACTACTCAGGCATGAGGAAACTTCCTGCAAGACATTCAGTGGGAGAGGAAACTGACAGGAAAACCAGTACAAGAAATGATTGACTATGTGACAACAAAATGCAAGGAGGCAGAAGAGAGGTTTGTTCCCAAGGGAAACAGAAATAATGCGAAGTACAGAACGAGTCCTTGGTTCACCCAAAGGTGTAGGGGAAGCAAAAACTAGGTGTACTAGAGAATGGAAAAGGTACAGAAGACAGAGAACTCAGGAAAATAAAGAGATTAGCCGAAGAGCCAGAAACGAATATGCACAGATAAGAAGGGAGGCTCAGCGACAATATGAAAATGACATAGCATCGAAAGTCAAGTCTGACCCGAAGCTGTTGTTTAGCCACACTGGAAAGAAACAAGTGTATAATCGACAACCAGCACGGTTTCAGGGAAGGAAAATACTGTGCCACAAACCTACTGGAGTTTTATGACAAGGTGACAGAAGTAAGACAAGAGAGAGAGGGGTGGATCGACTGCATTTTTTTGGACTGCAAGAAGGCCTTTGACACAGTTCCTCACAAGAGGTTACTGCAAAAGCTAGAGGATCAGGCACACATAACAGGAAAGGCACTGCAATGGTTCAGAGAATGCCTGACAGGGAGGCAACAATGAGTCATGGTACGTGACGAGGTGTCAGAGTGGGCGCCTGTGACAAGCGGGGTTCCACAGGAGTCAATTCTAGGACCTGTGCTGTTTCTGGTATATGTGAATGACATAACGGAAGAGATAGACTTAGAAGTGTCCTTGTTTGCAGATGATGTGAAGTTAATGAGGAAGAATAAAACCAGCATGCAGATCAGGCAGGACTACAAAGAGACCTTGACTAGGCTACAAGCCTGTCGCACAACTGGCTCCTTGATGTTTAAACCCTCACTGCCAAATGGCAAAGTCATGAACTGTGGAAGGGCAAAGAAGACCGGCAGACACAATAAATCTAGATGGCCAAAGGCTGCAAACCTCACTCAAGAAAAAAGATCTGGGGGTGTGTATAACACCGAGCACATCTCCAGAGGCGCACATCAGTCAGATAACTGCTGCAGCATACGGGCGTCTGGCAAACCTACGGATAGCGTTCCGATACACTCATAAGGAATCGTTCAAGACTCTGGTATACCAATTACGGTCAGGCTCATACAGGAATATGCAGCAAGCAGCCACCATTTTGGAAGTCCACACCTGGTCAAGCACGTCAAGAAATTAGAGAAAGTGCAAAGGTTTGCACCAAGACTAGTCCCAGAGCTAAGGAGATTGTCCTACGAAGAAAGGTTGAGGGAAATCGGCCTAACGACACAGGAGGACAGGAGGGTCAGGGGAGACATGATAACGACATATAAAATACTGCGTGGAATAGACAAGGTGAACAAAGACGGGATGTTCCAGAGAAGGGACACAGACACAAGAGGTCACAATTGGAAGTTGAAGACTCAGATGAATCTAAGGGATGTTAGGAAGTATTTCTTCAGTCATAGAGAAGTCAGGCCGTGGAATAGCCTAGAAAGTGACGTAGTGGACGCGGGAACCATACGTAGTTTTAAGACGAGGTTTGATAAAGCTCATGGAGCAGGGAGAGAGAGGACCTAGTAGTAGTGAAGAGGCGGGGCCAGGAGCTATGAATCGACCCCTGCAACCACAAATAGGTGAGTACAAATAGGTGAGTACACACACACACACATACACACAATAATCACAACACTTATACTCCTCTCATCCCTCTCTAACTTCTACGTAAACAGAAATTCCTTGGCACACTTCAAGTATGTTACTGTCACAACTCTGTCACTCACACACTCATGTTCACACATGTCACTCATACCCTCATGTTCACACATGTCACTCACACACTCATGTTCACACATGTCACTCATGTTCACTCGCATATCTGCATTTTCTCTTACTTTTCTTAAAATAAAATTATATTGCACAGGGAATAAAACTGAAATAAAGAAATTCTTGAGCATTAATTCTGAGTCAACAAAGTGAAAAAATGTTTGTTATAAAAGTATTTTTCAATATAGTGGTTATTAAAGTTGTGATGATGTAATAAGTGAGTGTTGATAGAAACTTGCATTGGATAAAACAAACAAGACTCTCCATTTTACTTAAACTACTGATCGTGTGTGACTATTTAAGTAACTATCCTTACATGTTACCATTCTGTTCTTTACTTACTGCTGTCTCTTACTGTAGTTTTTTCTACGTCCTTTGTCCTGTTTTTTTGCTTGTTACTTACTCTTCTTTCATGTTACAGTTCCATTTTAGTATGTTTGATGTACTGTGTTCTGTGTTAATGTACTGGGTTCTGTGTTTAATATTCTGGTGTTTCTGTGTTAATGTACTGGTGTTCTTGTGTTAATGTACGGTGTTCTGTGTTAATGTACTGGGTTCTGTGTTATGTACTGGAGTTCTGTGTTAATGTACTGGTGTCTGTGTTATGTACTGGTTTCTTGTTAAATGTACTGGTGTTCTGTGTTAATGTACTGGTTCTTTTAATGTACTGGTGGTCTCCGTTAATGTACTTTGTGTTCTTTGGTTAATTACTGGTGTTCCTCCGTTAATGTTACTTGTGTTCTTTGGTTATGTACTGGTGTTCCTCCGTTAATGTACTTTGTTCTATGTGTTAATGTACTGGTGTTCTCATGTTAATGTACTGTGTCTAGTTGTATGCACTGGTGTTCTCTTGTTAATGTACTGTGTTCTCTGTAATGTACTTGTTGTTCTATGTTAATGTACTGGTGTTCTCTGTTAATGTCTTGGTGTTCTATGTTTAATGTACTGGTGTTCTCTGTTAATGTACTTGTGTTCTATGTTAATGTACTGGTGTTCTCTGTTAATGTACTTGTGTTCTATGTTAATGTACTGGTGTTCTCTGTTAATGTACTTGTGTTCTGTGTTAATGTACTGGTGTTCTGTGTTAATGTACTGGTGTTCTGATGTTAATGGTACTGGGTTCTCTGTTAATGTACTGGTGTTACTTTCCTGCTAATGTACTTGTGTTCATGTTGAATGTACTGGTGTTCTCTGTTAATGGTACTGTTTCTATGTTAATGTACTGGTGTTCTCAGTTAATGTACTGGTGTTCTAATGTTAATTACTGTTGTTCTATGTTAATTGTACTGGTGGTCTGTGTTTAATGTACTGGTGTTCTCTGTTAATGTACTTGTGTTCTATAGTTAATGTGCGGTGTTTCTCCGTTAATGGTACTTGTGTTCTATGTTTAATTACTGTGTTCTCTGTTAATGTATGGTGTTTCTATGTTAATGTACTGTTTCTATGTTAATGTACTGGTGTTCTCTGTTTAATGTACTGGTGTTCTCGGGGGGTGTAATGTACTTGTGTCTATGTTAAAGTACTGGTGTTTGTGTAATGTACTGTTGTTCTCCGTTAATGTACTGGTGTTTCTACCTTTGTTATACTTCCCTACAACATCTTCCATCATGAGTGTCTCCCACAATGGCATCCATGTTTCCCAATACATTATTAAAACAAATAACAATAAACCAACACCCACACACAGAAATAAAAATCTCCTCGTTTGATAAAGTCGACCATTATGGTAGTGTCGATTTATTGACAAAAAAGTATTTCAATCAGCCATCGTGGAACCTTGTAAATATTTCTGATACTGCTGTTGTATTCACTTAATATATTGGTTCTGCTGTACTATTTGCAACTCTGCAATAAATGTAAATTCTTTGGGAACAATTTGCTTCTGTTATTTATTCAATGTTTGCCAGTTGGTCATTAATTATATTTGATCTTTTTCATCACTGTGTCAGTCACAACTCTGACATATTCATTGCTTGGTATAATCAACAGGCAATACACAAACACTAATATTTTATTTTACTTAAACAATATTTTACAGTTCTATCGAACACTTTGTCCAGCAGTTGTTAACTGTACCAGAAACAAAGGCTGGGACAACAGTAAGACTTACACAGTGAGATGTCAGTCTAGAGATGCCAAAAACCACACAACTAAAATCTCGGGTATTATTTTACTGCAGCAACAATACTTCAGTGCTTACGACAGTTTTAAATGGGTTCAGTAGCTACAGCAGTTTTAAATAGGTTCAATAGCTACAGCAGTTTTAAATGGGTTCAGTAGCTACAGCAGTTTTAAATGGGTTCAGTAGCTACAGCAGTTTTAAATGGGTTCAGTAGCTACAGCAGTTTTAAATGGGTTTTCAGTCCGCTACACAGCATTTTTAAATGGTCAGAAGCTACAGCAGTTTTAAGAGGGTTCACTACTACAGCAGTTTTAAATGGGTTCAGTAGCTATATATATATTACAGAAGTTTTAAATGGTTCATAGCTACATCAGTTTTAAATGGGTTCAGTAGCTACATGCAGTTTTAAATGGGTTCAGTAGCTATCAGCAGTTTTTAAATTGGGTTCAGTAGCTACAGCAGTTTTAAATGGGTTCAATAGCTACCGCATTTTAATGGTTCAGTACTACAGCAGTTTTTAAGATGGTTTCAAAGCTACAGCAGTTTTAAATGGTTCACTAGCTACAGCAGTTTTAAATGGGTTCAGTAGCACAGCAGTTTTAAATGGGTTCAGTAGCTACAGCATTTTAAAATGGGTTCATACTACAGCAGTTTTAAATGGGTTCATAGCAACAGCAGTTTTAAATATGGGTTCAGGTAGCTACAGCAGGGTTTTAAATGGTTCAGTAGCTACAGGCAGTTTTAAAATGGGTTCAATAGCTACAGCAGTTTTTAAATGGTTCAGTAGCTACAGCAGTTTAAAATGGGTTCAATACTACAGCAGTATTTTTTAAATGGGTTCACTAGCTACAGCATTTTAAAATGGTTCAGTAGCTACAGCAGTTTCAAATGGGTTCAGTAGCTACAGCATTTTAAATGGTTTCAGTAGCTACAGGCAGTTTTAAATGGTTCAAGTAGCTACAGCAGTTTTAAATGGGATCCCGTAGCACAGCAGTTTTTAAAACTGGGTTCATGACTACAGCATTTTAAAATGGTTCAGTAAAGCTACAACACCATTTAAAGGGTTCAGTACTACAAGCAGTTTTAAATGGTTCAGTAGCTACAGCAGGTTTTAAATGGGCTCAGTAGCTAACAGCAGTTTTAAATGGGTTCATTAGCTACAGCAGTTTTAAAGGTCAGTAGGCCTACAACACCATTTTAAATGGGTTCAGTAGCTACAGCAGTTTTAAATGGGTTCAGTAGCTACACCAGTTTTAAAATGGGTTCAGTAGCTACACCAGTTTTAAATGGGTTCAGTAGCTACACCAGTTTTAAATGGGTTCAGTAGCTACAGCAGTTTTAAATGGGTTCAGTAGCTACACCAGTTTTAAAATGGGTTCAGTAGCAACACCAGTTTAAATAAATGGGTTTCAGTAGCTACAGCAGTTTTAAAGTTGGGTTCATACTACGAACACACCAGTTTTAAATGGGTTCAGCAGCTATAGGAATTTTAAAGTTGATTTTCCGGCAGACTTGAAGTAACTATGAGCACAACAGCTGTATTAAAGCAATTTATAGATCTAGTAAACCATAAATTGTAATATGTACCTTTATTGTGGCAACGTTTCGCTCTCCAGGAGCTTTATCAAGCCATTACAAACAATACATGGACACAGAGGGTATATAAAGGCTCAGAGTGAGGTGAATACTAGTGAGGTACCCTTCCGATGTTAACTATGGTAGTAGTAAAAAAAAAAAAGTTTAAAGTTAGTCGTGGTAGTGACAAAAGCAATTAATTCGTACACTAATTAATTCGTGTCACTACCACTACTACTACTACTACTACCACTAGTGAACATCGGAAGGGTACCTCACTAGTATTCACCTCACTCTGAGCCTTTATATACCCTCTGTGTCCATGTATTGTTTGTAATGGCTTGATAAAGCTCCTGGAGAGCGAAACGTTGCCACAATAAATGTCACATTAGTTGCACTTGTGTCCTTTTACTTTACATATTGTCGGTAATTCTACCAACTTTATTACAATATGTACCTTATTGAAGACAAGTTGGAAAATATTTTTATTCTGAAACAGAAATTATCAAATTGTAGATAAATGATGATCATAATTAATGATCATAAGTCTATCAACCTATATAGGAAATGTAAGATAATCAAATTAAGTCCAACGCTGGAATAATTATATACAATGTACATCACACTAAATCCTCAAGACTGACACTCACTATCACACTACCCATAGTCCACACAGTTCATGTGTATGTAGATACCATACAGTCAAACACACACCACATAGTTCACACAGTTCATGTGTGTGTAGATACCATACAGTCAAACACACACCACATAGTTCACACAGTTCATGTGTGTGTAGATACCATACAGTCAAACACACACCACATAGTCCACCCATTCATGTTGTGTGTAGATACCATACAGTCAAAACAACACGACCACAAGTGCCCCACACAGTCATGTGTGGTGTAGATACCAATACCAGTCAGACACACACCACATAGTCCCACACAGTTATGTGTGTTTAGATACCATACAGTCAAACACACACCACATAGTTCACACATCAAGTGTGTGTAGATACCATACAGTCAAACACACACCACATAGTCCACACAGTCATGTGTGTGTAGATACCATACAGTCAAACACACACCACATAGTCCACACAGTCACATGTGTGTGTAGATACCATACAGTCAAAACACACACCACATACCCACACAGTTTCATGTGTGTGTAGAATACCATACAGTCAGACACACACCACATATCCACACAGTTCATGTGTGTGTAATACCATAACAGGTCAAACACACACCGACATAGTTCACAACATTCATGTTGTGTGTAGATAACCATACAGTCAAACACACCACACCACATAGTTACACAGTTCATGTGTGTGTAGATACATACAAGTCAAACAACACACCACATAGTCCACCAGTTCATGTGAGTGTAATACCATACAGTCAAACACTACACCACATAGTACCACACATGTTCATGTGTGTGTAGATACCATACAGTCAGACACACACCACATAGTCCAACACAAGTTCACGTGTGTGTAGATACCATACATCAAACACACGCCACATAGTCACAACAGTTCATGTGTGTGTAGATACCATATCAGTCAAACGAACACACACCCAACAAAGTTTCACACAGTTCATGTGTGTGAGATACCATTACACATACATATAAATACATACATACATTATATATATATAAATATATAATATATATATATATATATATTAACACAAACACATAGATAGGTGTGTAGAGTGTGGTGTGCCTCACCTATTTGTAGGTTGCAGGTCGATTCATAGCTCCAGGCTCCGCCATCTTCACTGATTGCACAAGGTCCTCGCTCGTTCCCTTCTCCATGAGCTTTATCATACCTCGCCTTAATAACTATGTATGGTTCCCGCCCCTCCCCAACTTGACTTCTTCTAGGCTATTCACGCTTGACTACTCTATGACTGAAGAAGTACTTTCCTTCCTAACATCCCTTTGATCATCTGGGTCTTCAACTTTCCAATGGACCGTCTTGTGTCAGGTCCCATCACTGGAACATCCTGTCTTTGTCCACCTTGTCATTCCGCCAGTATTTTATATGTCGTTTTTATCATGTCTCTCCCACCCTGACACCTCCTGGCCTCCAGTGTCGTCAGGCCGATTTCTCCTCAACCTTTCTTTCGTAGGACAATCCCGTAGCTCTGGGACTAGACTTGTTGCAAACCTTTGCACTTTCTCTAATTTTCTTGACGGCTTGACTAGGTTGGATTCCAAACTGGTGCTTGCATACTCCAGTATGGGCCTGACGTAAATGTATAACAAGAGTCTTGAACGACTCCACTTACTAGACATAAAATCGGAACGCTAATCCGTAGGTTTGCCAGGCCGCCCCGTAGCAGCAGCAGTTATCTGATTGATGTGCGCCTCAGGAGATATGCTCGGTGTTTATAACTCACCCACCCCCAGTCTTTATCCTAAGTGAGTTTGCAGACTTTGCCATCTAAACTATATTGTGTCTGCGGTCTTCTTTGCGCCCTCCCCAATCTCCATGACTTTGACCTTTGGCGGGGTTAAACTCAAGAGCCAGTTGCTGGACCAGGCTTGTAGTACCTGTCCAGTCTCTTTGATAGTCTTGCCTGATCCCATCCGATTTGATTCTTCTCATTAACTCAATCATTCGAAACAAGGACACTTATCGATCTATCCTTCCGTTATGTCATTCCATATACCAAGAACAGCAACAGGTCCTAGGACTGACCCCTGTGGAAACCCCGCTTGTCACAGGCGCCCACTTCGCTTTCGACACCCTCCGACACGTACCATGACTCGTTGTTGCCTCCCTGTAAGGTATTCTCTTATCCATTAGCAGTGCCTTTCCTGCTATGTGTGCCTGTCCTCTAGCTTTTGCAGTAACCTCTTGTGAAGAACTGTGTCGAAGTCCTTCATGCAGTCCAAAAAAATGCAGTCGATCCACCCCTCTCTCTCTTGACTTACTTCTGTCACCCTTGTCATAAAACTCTAATAGGTTTTGTGAACACAGGATTTTCTCCTCCCTGAAACCAGCTGGTGTCAATTATACACTTGTTTCTTTCCAGGTGCTCCACCACTCTCCTCCTGATGAATCATCTCCATGAACTTGGCATACTATACCCGTTAGTGAATACGAGGTCAGTAGTATAGTGGCCCTCATGTCTGTCTCCCTTTTAAAAATTGTGACTACATTTGCCATCTTCCATACCTCGGGGATTGCCCAGTTTTTCAAATGATGTGTTGAAGATCTTTGTTAATGGTACACCACAATGTCTCTGGATCCCACTTTAAGGACCCACGGAGAGATGTTGTCTGGTCGCCACCTCCCTTTTGAAGTGTCAAGTTCGCATAGCAGTCTTCTTCACTTTCTCCTTGTTTATATGTACCTCATCCAGCACTTGCTGGTGGGACGCCCCTGCTCTGATTCCTGGAGTCGAACTGGTTTTTCCACCTGTAAATACTTCCTTTAAATCCTAGTGTTGACTCCTGACATACCTCCCGGTCGTTTCTTGTGAATTCCCCATCACCTCACAACCCCTTTTCCTCATCCTGATTATAACCTGGTCCTTGACCTGTTGTTTTTCCTCCTGATGTGGCTGTAACAACAGCTTCGGGTTTAGTCTGACTTTCGATGCACTGATGTCACTTTCGTAATTGCCCCTGAGGCCTCCCTTCTTATCTGTGCATATTTCGTTTCTGCTTCTTTCGCAATCTCTTTAATTTCCCTGAGGTTTCTCTTTCTTCTGTACCTTTTCCATTCTCTAGTACATCACCTAGTTTCTGTCTCCCTACACCATTGGGTGAACCAAGGACTCGTTCTGCTCTTTTCCCATTATTTCTGTTTCCCTTGGAACAAATCCTCTCCTCTGCCTCCTTGCATTTTGTTGCCGCCACATATCCATCATTTCTTGGTACTGGTTTTCCTGTTCAGTTCCATCTTCCCACTGAAGTCTTGAAAGAAGTTCCTCAAGCCTGAGTAGCTCCCCCTTTTGTAGTTTGGTTTTTCCCACCCTATTTCCTGCTGCTCTCTCCCACTTAGAGCTCAACTATGTAGTCGAAGCCATCAGAACCACATTGATCACTAGTGCATGGGCACACCAGGGGCCATTCATTACATGATATCCTCGATGTCGAACTACTCAAGGTGAATACAAGGTCTCAGTCTTGCTGGTTACATCCTTTCCTCTCTCTCTGGTATGTCTCTATCTGTTGATTGCATGAGGTTTTCCAGTTAATCACCACATCCCTCACTTGGCTCTCCATGTTTCGGGACCTCCCTGGGGCTCCAGTTTTCTCCCAGTCAATCTCCTTGTGATTAAAACACCCATAACGAGTAACTTTTGCTCCCCACATGGTGCTCTCCTGCCACCTCGGCTAGTGTGGTCCGACCATTGCTCTGTTGCTCTCATTGTATTCTTCCTTGGCCTCTCTGCAGTTTCTGTGGTGGTTGTACATTTACTGCAATTATCACCTATGTCCCTCAACTGGATTGTTCCTACTAAGAGTCCCTTTCGCCCGTGCCAATCAATTTCCTTTTGCCATTTTTCTGCAAACCCACCCACTGGTTATTAATGAGCAGGGGGTGCAACACCTCCTCCCCCTCTCCCTCCCTCTGTCTTTCCTGAGGATTTGATATCCGTTGGAAAGATTGAATCAGTTATTTCTGTGAGTTTTGTTTCTGTAATCTATGTGACTGGGGGATGTCTCCTTGATTCTTCTTTCGTGCCACTCTCTCCTCAATACATTTATTGTTATTCCATCTGCCAATTTGTATACCACACCTTCACTTCTTTTCTAAGATTGTAAGTCTTGGGGGTGGGTTTTGTAATGCAGTGGTTGGGGGCATTGGATGGTGTCATGGGTGTTTTGGTTAGAGTGTTTGGTTGCCACTGGGTTGACCTGGTTGGGGAACTTCTATAGGAAAGTTGTGAGGGAGGCTGTATTTGACTTCCTGTGTCTGGGATCTCTGTCTGTCTTCACTCTCCATCTGCTCTCTTTCCTTCTTCCTTTCGCCTTTGTACCATCTCCCTCTTGTTCTTCCTTTTCCTGCTTTTGTTCTGTCGCGGTCGAATACACCTTTCTTGTTATGCCGCATGTCCCTTAATCGTGCTTTCTCCTGCAGAATCCTGTTCTGATCGATTCTGTCATCGAGGTCACTTTCCACTGGCCGGGTTCTTTTTTTTTACATACCCCACCTATTCTCCGAAAATTTTTCCAGCTGGGTCATGTCCGTCTTCGTCCTATGCTTTCATGATGCTTTCAATTGCTTTTTTTTCCACCCTTGTTTTCTGGCTATATGATTCCCCTTCAACTTCCTGGAGCCCTAGACACAAAGACTGACCCCACCCTTTCATTCTCCCACTACATGATCCCGTGTATCCCCTCATTCAATTTGATTTCCTCCATTGCAAGCTTTCCTTTCTTTCAATTACACAAGCTTGTACTTGGGCCTCAGTGGCCTGTCAATTTCCCTTCTCGGCTTTCCTGGGCTCTGCTGTGGGTCTGTTAGGGCCTCCACATATACTTAGGTCTTTCAATTTACTACATTCTTCCACTGATTGAGCCTTCTACATGCTGTTTTGCTCCTTCTTTCCTACAGTACAGTCCCCCCTTTATTGTGACTGAGGTAGCAGTCTCTGTTGTCAATCCCAAAATGTTCTTTAGTTCTTTAGGCTGTTTCAGATTTTTTAGTTCCTCTTCTAAACTCTGTATCCGACTCTGCTGCTTTGCCTTGCACCTCCCCCTTCCTGCTTTCCATGTCTAATCCTCTCTTCCATTCCATGCTAAAGTTCATCTAGTTTTCATTTCCCATTCATGTTCACTTTTTGTGAGCTCTGCTGGCCCAATCTTCCTTTTGCAGTTTCCTCTCCTGACCCTTGGTTTTTCTGTTGCTCTCTGGCAACCCATTTTTGTTTTATCCTGATTGCCTCAAGTGGGAAACCTATGTAATTCTGTATGTTAGGTTAATTTGTATGTCAGGAGTGTGGGTGGGGGGGGGGGGGTAGTGGAGGAACTGTGGCTAGTGGGAGAGTATGGGAAGGGGAATGTAGGAAGAAGAAAGTGAGCAAGTGGGTGAGTGGGAGAGGGAGAGGGTAAGGAGGGAAGGTGGGAAGGGGGTGGGTGAAAGAGGAGGGGGAGGGATCAGGTGAAGGAGTGAGATGTCGGTGGGGGAGGGGAGCGTATGTGTGAGTCTGGCAATGGTGTGTGTGTTGTGTGGTGGTGTGTTTGCGTGTGTGTGTGTGTTATGTGTGTGTGTTGTGTGTGTGTGAATGTGTGGGTATGTGTGTGTGTGTGTGTTGTGTGTGGTGTGTGGTGTGTGTGTGTGTGTGTGTGTGGGTTGGGTGTGGGTGGGGTGGGTGTGTGTGTGGTGTGTGGTGTGTGTGGTGTGTGTGGTTGTGTGTGTGTGTGTGTTGTGTGTGTGTGGGAATGGGTGTGTGGGTGGGGTGTGGGTGGGTGTGTGGGTGTGTGTGTGTGTGTTGTGTTTGTGTGTGTGGTTTTGTGTTGGGTGTTGTGTTCTGTGGGGGTGTGGGTGTGTGGGTGGGTGTGTGGGTGGGTGTGTGGTTGGGTGTGTGGGTGGTGTGTGGTGGGTGTGGTGGTGGGTGTGTGTGGGGTGGGTTGGGTGGGTGTGGGTGGTGTGTGTGTGTGTGTGGGTGGGTGTGGGTGGGTGTGGGTTGTGTGTGGGGTGTGTGTGGGTGTGTGGGGTGTGGTGTGGGTGTTGTGTGGGTGTGTGTGGTTTCTGTGGGTGTATGGGTGTGCGTTTGCACACTAGGCTACGCTACTCTTTTGAAGATTATAAGACAATTTTCACATCAATACCTTTTAATATAACACTAATATATACTAATAATATTAATTGTATACACTTGTGTATGTGTGTGTGTGTTTACTAGCTTGTCTTCTTGAAAAAGAGGGGGGGGGGGTTTACGTTAACACTATTGTTATTGTTCTTGTTCACCGTACTCTCCCGGCCCAAAATCTTATTGTTGTTCTTGTTTTCACACCGGTACTCTTCCGGCCCAGATCTTTGTGTTCTTGGTTGCACCGGTTACCCTCCTCCTACGGCCCAAATCTTTGTTGTTCTTGGTTCACCGGTACTCTCCCGGCAGATCTTTGTTGGTTGTTGGTTCTACGTACTCTCCCGGCCCAGATCTTTGTTGTTCTTGGTTCACACTCCGTAACTCTCCCGGCCCCAGATCTTCGTTTGTTGTTGGTTCACCGGTAACCTCCCATAGCGGCCCAGATCTTTTGTTGTTGTTGGTTCCACCGGTACTACCCTCCCGGCCAGATCTGTTGTTGTTGTTCACCGGTACTCCTTCTCACCGGCCAGATCTTTGTTCTTCTTGGTTCAAAACACGGTTCTCTCCCTCCCCGGACCCAGATCTTTGTTGTTCTTGTTCAACACCGGTACTCTCGCTCCCGGCCCAGATCTTTTGTTGTTCATTGGTTCACCGTTACTGTCCTAGCCCGGCCCAAAATCTTTGTTGTTCTGGTTCACCGGTACTCTCCCGGCCCAGATCTTTGTTGTTCTTGTTCATTCACGTACCTCCCGCCCAACTTTGTTGTTCTTTGTTCACACGGTACTCCACCCGGCCCAGATCTCGTGTTGTTGGTTCACCGGTACTCTCCCGCCCCAGATCTTCGTTGTTGATGGTTTCACACCGGTACTCTTCCCGGCCAGATCTTTGTTGTTGGTTCACCGGTCTGTACTCTCCCCGGCCCAGATCTTTGTTGTTGGTTTCACCGGTACTCTCCCGGCCCAGATCTTCGTTGTTGTTGGTTCACCGGTACTCTCCCGCCAGTCTTGTTGTTGTTGGTTCACCGTAATCTCCCTCCCGCCCAGATCTTTGTTGTTGTTGGTTCACCGTACTCTCCCGATGGGTCCCGATCTCGTTGTTGTGTTCACCGTACTCTCCCGGCCCAGATTTTGTTGTCTGTTTCACTCAATTCCTTATTAATATATACAATTTTATTAAATAATAAGTACGGGTGCACAAAGTGTGTTTGTATTGCGTACTTGTTTTACTGTGCCCACGTGTGTTTGACAGCAATCCACCCCTCATGTAAAGCAAAAAAAGGCTTTCGTTTTACACTCACTTGGCAACGGAGTACCCCCCCGGTGGTTCTGCACCAACCCCACTACCCAGGACGGTAGTACCTCCATGGGTGGTTGCTGTCTACCAACCTACTACCACAGGGCGTAGTACCTCCCTGGGGGGGGGTTTCTTCACCAACCTACTCCACAGGGGCGGTAGACTCCCTGGGTGGTTGCTGTCTACCAACCACACCACAGGACGGTAGTACCCCCTAGGTGGTTGCTTCTACCAACCCACAACAGGACGGGAGTACCCCCCCCCCTGGGTGGGGTTTTTGTCTACCAACCTACTACCACAAACGGTAAATACCTCCCTGGGGTTCTTGTCTACCAACCTACTACCACAGGACGGTATAACCCCCTGGGTGGGGTTTCTTCTACCCCCCCTCTACCAAGGGGGGTAGTACCTCCCCGGGGGCTTGCTGTCTACCAAAACCCACTACCACAGGAGATAGTACCTCCCCGGGGGGTTGTTGTCTACCAACCTACACCACAGGGCGGGAGTACCCCCTGGGTGGTTCTGTTACCAACCTATACCACAGACGGGAGACCTCCCTGGGTGGTTTTCTGTCTACCAACCTACACCACAGGAGTATACCTCCCTGGGTGGGGTTTCTGCAAACCCCCCCCTAAACCCCAGGAGGGTAATTTCCTCCCTGGGTGCTTGCGTCTACCAACCTACTACCACAGGACGGTAGTACTCCCTGGGTGGTTGTTTTCTACCAACCATACCACAGGACGGGAGTACCTCTGGTGGTTGCTTCTACCAACCTACTACCAAGGACGGAAATACCTCCCTGGGGGTTGCTGTCACCAGCCACTACCAAGAGGTATACCTCCCTGGGGGGTTTCTGTCGCCAACCCACTACCACAGGAAGGAGACCTCCCTGGGGGGGGTTTCTGTCTAACCCGCCTACTACCACAGCGGGATACCCCCGGTGTTTGCGTCAAAACCAAACCCACTACCCCCCCAACGGGGGGGAAACTCCCTGGGGGTGCTGTCTACCAACCACTACCACAGAGGTAGTACCTCCCAGGTGGTTGCGTCACCCAACCACTACAAAGGACGGATAAACCCCCCTGGGTGGTTGTTGTTTACCAACCTACTACCACAAGACGGATATCTCCCTGGGTGGTTCTTTTCTACCAACCCCACCACAGGACGGGATACCCCCGGGTGGTTGCTGTCTACCGCCCTACTACCACAGGGGGGTAGTACCTCCCTGGTGCTTTCGCTACCAACCCACTACCACAGGACGGTATACCTCCCTGGGGGGTTTTGTCTACCAACCTACTACCACAGGACGGAATACCCCCCTGGGGGGTTTCTGTCTCCCCAAACCCAAACCACAGGACGGTAGTACCTCCCTGGATGTTGCTGTCTACCACCTACACCCCCAGGACGGTAGTAAACCTCCCTGGTGGTTGCTGTCTACCGCCCTACTACCACAGGAGGGGGAGTAAAACCCCCCTGGGTGCTTTCTGTCAACCAAAACCCACACCACAGGACGGGAACCCCCCCTGGGTGGTTGTTGTCTACCAACCTACACCCACAGACGGAGTACCTCCCTGGGTGGGTTTCTGCTACCAACCACTACCACAGGGCGGTAGTACCTCCCTGGGGGGTTGCGTCTACCAGCCTACTACCACAGGGCGGTAGTACCTCCCTGGGTGGTTGCTGTCTGCCAACCTACTAAAACAGGAAGGGAGTACCTCCCTGGTGGTTGCTGTCTACCACTTACTACCACAGGACGGAATACCCCCCTGGGGGGGGGGGGGGGGGGGGGTTCTGTTACCAACCTACACCACAGGACGGTGTACCCCCTGGGTGGTTGCTGCTACCAACCACTACCACAGGACGGGAGTACCTCCCTGGGTGGTTGCTGTCCCGCCCTACTACCACAGGAGGGTAGACCTCCCCCCGGGTGCTTGCGCTACCCAACCACACCAAAAGGCGGTATACCTCCCTGGTGGTTGTTGTCTAAAACCCAACCTACTACCACAGGACTGTAAACCCCCCCGGGGGTTTTCTGTCTACCAACCTACCCACAGGACGGTATAACTCCCGGGTGGTTGCTGTCTACCGCCTACTACCACAGGACGGTAGTACCTCCCTGGGGGGGTTTCGTCTGCCAACCACTACCACAGGAAGGAGTACCTCCCTGGGTGGTTGCGTCTCCCAACCTACTACCCCAGGACGGGAACTCCCTGGGTGGTTTTCTGTCTACCAACCTACTACCACAGGACGGTAGTACCCCCTAGGGGGTTTCTGTCCCACCAACCTACTACAACGGACGGTAACCTCCCTGGGTGGTTGTTGTCCCCACCAACCCACTACCACAAGACGGGAGTACCTCCCGGGGGTTCTTGTCTCCAACCACTACCACAGACGGTAGTACCTCCCCGGGTGGTTTGCTGGGGACCCCCCTCTAAACCCCAGGGGGGTAGTACCCCCCCTGGTGCTTGCTGTCTACCAAAACCCACTACCACAGACGTAGTACCTCCCTGGGTGGTTGTTGTCTACCAACCAAATACCACAGGACGGTGTACCTCCCTGGGTGGTTGCTGTCTACCAAACCCACACCCACAGGCGTAGTACCTCCCTGGATGGTTCTGTCTACCAAACCCACTACCAAAGGACGGTAGTACCCCCCCCGGGTGGTTGCGTCTACCCCCACTACCACAAGGAGGGTATTTCCTCCCTGGGTGCTTGCTGTCTACCAACCACTACCACAGACTAGTACCTCCCCCGGGTGGTTGTTGTCTACCAACCTACTACCCCAGGAGGTAGTACCTCCCTGGTGGTTTTTGTCTACCAACCCTCCACAGGACGGTAGTACCTCCCGGGTGGTTGCTGTCTACCAGCCTACTACCACGGGCGGTAGTACCCCCTGGTGGTTTCGTCGCCAAACCACTACCACAGGGAAGTATACCTCCCTGGGGGGTTGCTGTCTACCAGCTTACTACCACAGGGCGGTAGTAAACCCCCCTGGGGGTTGCGTCTCCCCAAACCCAAAAACCACAGGGCGGTAGTACCCTCCCGGGGGGTTTTTTGTCTTCCAAACCCTACCACAGGACGGTAGTACCTTCCCCGGGTGGTTCTGCTACCACCCCCTACCACAGGGCGGTATACCTCCCTGGGGGGTTTCTGTCTACCAACCTACTACCCACGGGACGGGAGACCTCCTGGGTGGTTTTTCGTCTCCAACCACTACCACGACGGGAGTACCTCCCCGGGGGGTTGCTGTCTACCAACCTACTACCACAGGACGGGAGTACCCTCCCTGGGTGGTTGCTGTCTAAACCCCCTACTACCACACGACGGAGTACCTCCCTGGGGGTTTTCTTTTACCAGCCACTACCACAGGGCGGGAGTACCCCCCTGGGGGGGTTGCTGCCTACCAACCTACTACCAAAAGGACGGAGTCCCCCTGGTGGTTTTCTGTCTACCAACCTACACCCCCAGGACGGGAGTACCTCCCTGGGTGGTTGCTGTCTACCAAAACCCACACCACAGGGGCGGTGTACCTCCCTGTGTGGTTGCTGTCCACCACCTACAACACAGGACGGAACCTCCCGGGTGGTTGCTGTCTACTAACCTACTACACAGGACGGGATAAACCCCCCTAGGTGGTTGTTTTTTACCAACCACTACCACAGGACGGTAACCTCCTTGGTGGTTTTTGTCTACCAACCACACCACTGGACGGTATACCTCCCTGGGGTTTTTGTTGTCTACCAACCTACTACCCAAGGGGCGGGAGAACCCCCTGGGGGGTTCTGTCTACCAACCTACTACCACAGGAGTATACCTCCCTGGGGGGTTGTTGTCTACCAACCACTACCCAGGACGCAATACCCCCCCTGGGTGGTTTCTGTCTACCAACCTACTACCACAGGACGGTAGTACCTCCCCGGGGGATGCGTCTACCAACCACTACCAAGGACGGATACCTCCCTGGGGGTTGCTGTCTACCAACCTACACCACAGGACGGTAGTACCTCCCTGGGTGGTTGCTGTCTACCAACCTACTACCAAAGGACGGGGAGTACCTCCCTGGGGGTTGCTGTCTACCAACCTACTACCACAGGACGGTAGACCTCCCTGGGGTTGTGTCTACCCAAACCCACTACCACAGGACGGTAGTACCTCCCCCGGGTGGTTGCTGTCTATCAACCCTACTAAAAACAGGGCGGTAGTACCTCCCTGGGGGGTTGCTGCACCAACCTACTACCACAGGACGGTAGTACCTCCCTGGGGTTTCTGTCTACCAACCTACTACCACAGGACGGTAGTAAAATTCCCTGGTGGTTTCCTCCCACCAACCACTACCACAGGACGGTAGTACCTCCCTGGGGGTTGCTGTCTACCCAAACCCCCTCCCCCAGGGCGGTAGTACCTCCCTGGGGTTTGCTGTCTACCAACCTACTAAAACCAAGGACGGTAGTACCTCCCTGGGTGTTGCTGTCTACCAAAACCCACACCGAGGGCGGGATACCTCCCGGGTGGGTTTCTGTCTACCAACCTACACCACAGGAAGGGGGTACCTCCCTGGGGTGTTGCGTCTACCCAAACCCACTACCACAGGGCGGTAGTACCTCCCCGGGGGTTGCTGCTACCAACCTACTACCCCAGGGCGGGATACCTCCCCGGGTGGTTGCTCTCTACCAACCTACTACCACAGGGCGGTAACCCTCCCCTGGGGGGTTGCTGCTACCAACCTACTACCCAGGAAAAGGAGTACCTCCCTGGGGGGTTGCTGTCTACCAACCTACACCACAGGACGGGAGACCTCCCTGGGGGGTAGCTCTCCCAAACCACAACCACAGGGCGGTATACCCCCCTGGTGGTTGCTGTCTCCAACCTACTACCAAGGACGGTATACCCCCCTGGGGGTTGTCTTCCAACCACTACCCCAGGACGGAGTACCTCCCCTGGGTGGGTTCTGCTACCAACCTACACCACAGGAGGGTACTTCCCCCGGGGAGTTTCTGTCTACCAACCTACTACCACAGGACGTAGTACCTCCCTGGGTTGCTGCCCACCAAAACCCACTACCACAGGACGGGAGTACCTCCCCGGGTGGTTGGTGTCTCCAACCTACTACCACAGGAGGGATTACCTCCCTGGGGGGTTCTGTCTACCAACCTACACCACAGGGCGGGAGACCTCCCTGGGTGGGTTTCTGTCTACCAACCTACTACCACAGGACGGTTTTTCTCCCTGGGTGGTTGCTGTCTACCAAACCCACACCCAGGGCTATACCTCCCTGGGTGGTTGCTGTTACCAACCTTACACCACAGGACGGTATACCTCCCCCGGGGGGTTGCCGTCTACCAAAACCCACCCCACAGGACGGTAGACCCGCTGGGGGGTTGCTGTCTACCACCTCACCACAGGACGGGAGTACCTCCCTGGTGGTTCTGTCAAAACCCAACCTACACCACAGGACGGTATACCTCCCTGGGTGGTTGCTGTCTACCAACCTACTACCACGACGGTAGTACCTCCCTGGGGGGTTGCTGTCTACCAACCTACTACAACAGGGCGGTAAAACCCCCCTGGGGGGTTTTCTGTCTACCAACCTACTACCACAAGACGTAGTACCTCCCTGGGGGTTGCTGTCACCCCTTTCTACCACAGGACGGTAGACCCCCTGGGGGGTTTTGCTACCAACCTATGCCACTGGACGGTAGTACCCCCCGGGGGGTTGCGTCTACCAACCACTATCACAGGGCGGGAAATACCTCCCCGGGTGGTTTCTGTGTACCAACCACACCCCAGGCGGAGTACCTCCCCGGGGGTTGCTGTCTACCAACCTACACCCAGGACGGGAGTACTTCCCTGGGGGGTTGTCTACCAACTACTACCACGGACGGGAGTACCTCCCTGGGTGGGTTTTCTACCCAACCTACTACCACAGGACGGAAATACCCCCCTGGGTGGTTGCGTCTACCAACCTACCCACAGGACTTTGTACCTCCCTGGGTGGTTGCTGCTGCCAATTACACCCCAGGACGGGAGTACCTCCCTGGGTTTTTGCTGTCTACCAGCCACTACAACAGGAGGTAGTACCTCCCTGGGTGGTTGCTGTCTACCAACCTACTACCACAGGACGGTAGTACCTCCCGGGTGTTGCGTCTACCAACCCACACCACAGGGCGGTAGTACCTCCCTGGGTGGTTGCCCGTCTCCAAACCCACTACCACAGGGCGGTAGACCTCCCTGGGGGGTTGCTGTCTACCAACCTACTACCACAGGACGGGAGTACCTCATTGGGTGGGTTTCTGTCTACAACCTACTACCACAGGACGGAGTAAACCCCCCTGGGTGGTTTTCTGTCTACCAAACCCACTGCCATGGACGGTATACCTCCCTGGGTGGTTTTCTGTCTACCAACCTACTACCACAGGACGGAGACCTCCCCGGGGGGGTTGCTCTCTACCAACCACTACCCCCAGACGGTAGTACCTCCCTGGGTGGTTTCTGTCACCAACCTACTACCACAGGGCGGTATACCCCCCTGGGGGGTTGCGTCTACCAACCTACACCAGGGCGGTAGTACCCCCCAGGGGGGTTGCTGTCTACCAACCTACAACCACAGGACGGTAGTACCCCCCTGGGTGGTTGCTGTCACCAACCCCATACCACAGGACGGTAGTACCTCCCTGGGGGGTTCTGCTACCAAACCCACACCACAGGACGGGAGTACCTCCCTGGGTGGTTGCTGTCTACCAACACCTATCACAGGACGGGAGTACCTCCCTGGGGGGTTTTCTGTCCACCAACCCTACTGCCACTGGACGGGAGTACCACCCTGGGTGGTTGCTTCCCACCAACCTACTACCACAGGACGGTGAAACCCCCTGGGTGGTTGCTGCTACCAACCTACTACCACAGGCGGTAGTACCTCCCTGGGGGTTGTGTCTACCAAACCCACTACCACAGGAAAGTAACCTCCCTGGGTGGTTGCGCTACCAACCCTACCACAGGAGGGGAGTACCTCCCTGGGTGGCGCTGTCTACCAAACCACTACCCGGGCCCGGAGACCTCCCTGGGTGGTTGTTGCTAACCAAACCCACTAAACCAAGGGCGGGAGTACCTCCCCCGGGTGGTTGCTTCACCAACCTACTACCACAGGAAGGGATACCTCCCTGGTGGTTTTCTGTCTACCAAACTCTACCACGACGGTAGAAACCCCCCTGGGTGGTTGCTGCTACCAACCACTACTACAAGGGCGGGGTTTTCCTCCCGGGGGGTTGCTCTCTAAACCCAAACCCCTACCACAGGACGGGAGTACCTCCCTGGGTGGTTCTGTCTACCCAAACCCACTACCACAGGGGGGTTGTACCTCCCTGGGTGGTTGCTGTCTACCAACCTACTACCACAGGACGGGAGTAAACCCCCTGGGTGGTTTCTCTCTACCAACCTACTACCACAGGGCGGGGAGTACCTCCCTGGGTGGTTTTCTGTTTACCAACCTACTACCACAGGGCGGTAGTACCCCCGGGTGGTTGTCTTCCAAACCCACTACCACAGGCGGTGTACCCTCCCCCGGGGGGATTTTTCACCAACCTACTACCACAGGAGGGTATACCGCCTGGGGGAGTTTTCTGTCTACCAACTACACCACAGGACGGGAGTCCCTCCCGGGTGGTTCTTCCCACCAACCACTACCCCAGGCGGTAGTACCTCCCTGGGTGGTTTTCTGTCTACCAACCTACTACCACAGACGGGATTACCTCCCTGGGGGGTTGCTGTCTACCAACCTCTACCACAGGACGGTAGACCTCCCTGGGTGGGTTTCTGTCTACCAACCCACTACCACAGACGGTATTACCCCCTGGCTGGTTCGTCTCCAACCTACTACCACAGGGCGGTATTACCTCCCGGGTGGTTGCGTCTCCAACCTACACCACAGGGCGGTATACCTCCCTGGGTGGTTTCGTCTACCAGCCAGTACCAAAGGATGGTAGTACCTCCCTGGGTGTTGCTGTCACCAACCTACTAGCACAGGACGGTAGACCTCCCTGGGGGGTTTCTGTCTACCAACCTACTACCACAGGCGGAGTACCACCCTGGGGTTGCTGTCTACCGCCACTACCACAGGAGGTAGTACCTCCTTGGGGGGTGTCTAAACCCCCCTACTACCACAGGACGGGAGTACCTCCCTGGGTGGTTGCTGTTACCCCCCACTAACACAGGACGGTAGTACCTCCCTGGGTGGTTTCTGTCTACCAACCTACACCACGGACGGGAGTACCTCCCCGGGGGTTTTCTGTCTACCAAAACCACTACCACAGGACGGTATACCTCCCGGGTGGTTCGTCTACCAACCTACTACCAAGGACGGTATAACCCAACTGGGTGGTTTCTGTCTACCCAAACCCACTACCACAGGACGGGTACCTCCCGGGTGGTTGCTGCTACCAACCCCACTACCACAGGACGGGAGTACCTCCCCGGGGGTTGCGTCCACCAACCACTACAACAGGACGGTATACTCCCTGGGTGGTTGCTGTCTACCAACCCACACCACAAGACGGAATACCCCCCCCTGGGGGGTTGCTGTCTACCAACCTACTACCACAGGACGGTAACTCCCGGTGGTTGTTGTCTACCAACCTACTGCCATGGACGGGAGTACCTCCCTGGGGGGTTGCTGTCTTCCCCCCTACTATCACAGGACGGTAGTACCTCCCTGGGGGGTTGCTGTGTACCAACCTACTTACCACAGACGTAGTACCTCCCTGGGTGATGCTGTCTACCAACCAACTGACCACAGGACGGTATTACCTCCCTGGCTGGTTTGCTGTCTACCTACCTCTACCACAGGACGTTAAAACCTCCCTGGGTGGTTGCTGTCCTACCACCTACAAACCACCGGACGGTAGTACCTCCCTGGGTGGTTGACTGTCTACCAGCCTAGTAGCCAAAGGATGGTAGTACCTCCCTGGTTGGTTTGCTGTCTTACCAACATACTAGCACAGGACGGTAGTACCTCCCTGGGTGGGATGCTGACTAACCCAACTAGCTTGACCACAGGACCGGTAGTACCCACCCTGGGTGGTTGCTGTCTACCAGCCTACTCCCACAGGACGGTACTACCTCCTTGGTGGTGTCAACCACCCTACTACCACAGGAGCGGTAGTACCTCCTCCCGGGTGGTTGCTCTGTCTACCACCCTCCTAACACAGGACGGTGTAGTAACCTCCCTGGTTGGTTGCTGTCTACCAACCTAACTACACAGGACGGTAGTACCTCCCTGGGTGGTTTGCTGTCTACCAACCTACTACCACAGGACGTAGTACCTCCCTGGGTGTTTGCTGTGTCTACCAACCCTACTACCACAGGAACGGTTGTACCTTCCCTGGTGGTTGCTGTTACCAACTACTACCACAGACGGTAGTAACCTCATTGGGTGGTTGCTGTCTACCAACCTACTACCACCGGACGGTAGTACCTCCCTGGGGTGGTTGCTGTCTACCAACCTACTGCCACAGGACGGTATACCAGTCCCTGGGTGGTTGCTATCTACCACCTACTACCACAAGACGGTAGTACCACCCTGGTGGGTTGCTGTCATATCTACCAACTACTTACCACATACGGTAGTACCGTTCCTTTGTGTTGTTGTCTACCACCCTACTGCCACTGTACGTAGTACCTCCCTGGGTGGTTGCTGTCTTCCAACCTACTACACAGACGGTAGTACCTCCCTGGGTGGTTGCCTTTGTACCAACCTAACTAACCTACAGGACGGTAAGACCTCCCTGGTGGTTGCCGTCTACTCACCTACTACCCACAGAACGTTAGTACTCCCTGGGTTTTTGTTATACCAACCTACTACCACAGGACGGTAGTACATCCCTGGGTGGTTGTCTACCAACCTACTACCACAGGACGGTAGTACCTCCCTGGGTGGTTGCTGTCTACCAACCTACTACCACATGACGGTAGTACCTCCCTGGGTGGATGCTGTCAGCAACCTTACTCCCATACAGGAACGGTTAGTACCATCCCTGGGTTTTTGCTGTCTACCAGCCTACTACACAGGAACGTTAGTACCTCCGCTGGGTGATTGCTGTCTACCAAACCTACAAACCACAGGACGGAGTACGCTCCCTGGTGGTTGCTGTCTACCAACCTACACCCACAGGACGTAGTACCTCCCTGGAGGTTGCTGTCTACCAACCTACTACCACAGGACGGTAGTACCTCCCTGGGTGTTGCTGTCTACCAACCAACTACCCACAGGACGGTAGTAACCTCATGGGTGGTTGCAGTCCTACCAACCTACTACCACAGGACGGTAGTACCTCCCGGTTGTTTGCAGGTCTACCAACCTACTGCCACAGGACGTTAGTACCTCCCTGGGTGTTGCTGTCTACCACCTACTACCACAGACGGAAGTACCTCCCTGGGTGGCTTGCTCTCTACCAACCTACTACCACAGGACGGTAGTACCTCCCTGTTGTTGGTTGCTGTCTACCAACCTACTACCACATGACGGTATAACCTCCCTGGTGGTTGCTGTCTACCAACCTACTACCGACAGGACGGTAGTACCTCCCAGGGTGGTTGCAGTCTACCAACCTACAACCACAGGACGGTAGTACCTCCCTGGGTGGTTGCTGTCTACCACCTACTACCACAGGACGGTAGTACCTACCCTGGGGAGTGGTTTGCTGTCTTCCAACGTCTACTAACCACAGAGAACGGTAGTACTTCCCGTGGGTGGTTGGCTGTCTACCAACCTACTACCACAGGACGGTAGTACCTCCCCTGGTGGTTCTTGTCAACCTACCCTACTGCCACTGGACGTAGTACCACCCTGGGAGGTTGCTGTCTACCAACCTACTACCCACAAGGACGTTAAGTACCTCCTGGGTGGTTGCTGTCTACCAACCTACTACCCACAGGACGGTAGTACCTGACCCTGGGTGTTGCTGTCTACCAACCTACTACCACAGGACGTAGTAACCTCCTGGGTGGTTGCTCTGCCTACCAACCTACTGACCACAGAGATGGTAGTAAACTCCGGGGTGGCTGCTGTCTACCAACATACTACTACCACAGGACCGGTAGTAACCTACCTCCCTGGGTGGTTGTTGTCTAACCAACCTACTACCACAAGGACGGTAGTACCTCCCTGGGTGGATGCTGTCTACCAACCTAATACCACAGGAAGGTAGTACCCTCCCTGGTGGTTTGCTGTCCTACCAACCTACTACCACAGGACGGTAGGAACCGTCCTGGTGGATGCGTCTACCAACCTACTAACTACAGGAACGGTATAACCGTCCCTTGGGTGGTTGCTCTCTACCAACCTACTAACACATGACGGTAGTACCTCCCTGGGTGTTTGCTGTCTACCCAACCTACTACCACAGGACGTTAGTACCTTCCCTGGGTGGTTGCCTGTCAACCAAACCTACTACTAACACAGACGGTAGTACCTCCCTGGGTGGTTCTCCTCTACCAACCTACTACCACAGGACGGTAGTAACTCCCTGGGTGGTTGCTGTTTACCAACCTACTACCACAGACGGTAGTACCTCCCTGGGTGGTTGTCTTCCAACCTACTACCACAGACAGTAGTACCTCCCTGGTGGATGCTGTCTACCACCTACTACCACAGGAGGGTAGTACCTCCCTGGGTAGTTCTGTCTACCAACTACTACACAGGACGTAGAACCTCCCCCTGGGTGGTTGCTTGTCTAAACCAACCTAGTACTACAACAGGAACGGTATACCTTCCCTGGGTGTTGCTGTCTATACCAATCCACTACCACAGGACGGTAATACCTCCCTGGGTGGTTGCTGTCTACCAACCTACAACCACAGACGGTAGTACCTCCCTGGGTGGGTTGCTGTCTACCAACCTACTACACATGACCGGTAGTACCTCCCTGGTGGTTGCTGTCTACCAGCCTAGTACCAAAGGATGGTAGTACTCCCTGTGGTGGTTGCTTGTCTACCAACCACTAAAAAAAACTGTAGCACAGGACGGTTTTTTTTCAAAATAAAAGAACCCTCCCGGGTGGTTGCTGTCCTACCACCTACTACCACAGGACCGGTAGTACCACCCTGGTGGTTGCTGTCTACCAGCCTACTACCACAGGACGGTAAGTACCTCCTATGGTGGTGTCTACCACCCTAACACCACAGGACGTTAGTACCTCCCTGTGTGGTTTTGCTGACTACCACCCTACACCAACAGGAACGGAGTACCTCCCTGGGTGGTTGCTGTCTAACCAACCTACTACCACAGAACGGTAGTACCTCCCTGGGTGGTTGCTGACTACCAACCTACTTACCGACGGACGGTAGTAATATCCTCCCTGGGTTGGTTTTGCTGTCTACCAAACCTACTACCACCAGGACGGTAGTACCTCCTCTGGGTGTTGCTGTCTACCCACCCTACTACCACAGGACGTAGTACCCCTCCCTGGGTGGTTGCAGTCGACCAACGCTACTACCACAGGACGGTAGTACCTCCCTGGGTGGTTGCTGACTACCACCTACTACACAGACGGTATACCTCCTGGGTGGTTGCTGTCTACCAACCTACTACCACAAGAACGGTAAGTACCTCCCTGGGTGGTTGCTGTCTACCAACCTACTACACAGGACGGTATACCTTCCTGGTGGTTGTTGTTCTACCCAACCAACTGCCACTGACGGTAGTACCTCCCTGGGTGGATTGCTGTCTTCCAACGCTACTATCACAGACGTAGTACCAGTTTCCCTGGGTGGTGCTGAGTACCAACCTACTACACAGGAACGTAGTACCTCCCTGTGTGTTTGCCGTCTACCAACCTACTACCACAGGACGTAGTACTTCCCTGAGTTGTGTTGTTTACCAACCTACTACCACAGGACGGGTAAGTACCTCCCTGGGTGGTGTCCTACCAACCTACTACCACAGGACGGTAATACCTCCCTGGGTGCTGCTGTCTACCAACCTACTACCACAGGACGGTAGTACCTCCCTGGTGGTAGCTGTCTGCCAACTTACTACCACAGGACGGTTAGTACCTCCTGGGTTTTTGCTGTCTAACCAGCCTACTACAAACAGACGGTAGTAACCTCCCTGGGTGGTTGCTGTCTACCACCTACTACCGCCAGACGGTAAGTACCTCCCTGGGTGGTTGCTGTCTACCCCACACTACTACCCACAGGACGGTAGTACCTCCCTGGTGGTTGTGCGTCTACCAACCTACAACCACAGGACGGTAGTATCGTCCCTGGGTGGTGCTGTCTACCACCTACTAACCGACAGACGGTAAGTACCTCCTGGGTGTTTTGCTGTCTACAACCTACTACTACCACAGGAACGGTTAAGTACCTCCCGGGTGGATATGCTGTCTACCAACCTACTACCACAGGGACGGAAGTACCCTTCCCTGGGTGGTTTGTCTGTCTACCAACCTACCTACCACAGGACGGGTAGTACCTCCCTGTGTGGTTCTAGCTGCCACCACCCTTACTACCACAGGACGGTAGTACCTTCCCTGGGGTTTGCAGTCAAACCACCCTAGGCTACCACATGACGGTAGTACCTCCCTGGAGGTTGTTGTCTACCAACCTACTACCACAGGACGGTAAGGTACCTCCTTGGGGTGGATGTTGTTCCTACCAACCACTACCAACGGAACGGTAAGTACCTCCCTTGAGTTTTGTTGATCTACCAACCTACTACCACAGGAACGGTAGAACCTCCCTGTGTGGTTGCTGTCTACCAACCTATTACCACAGGACGGAAGTACCATTCCCTGGTGGTTTGTTGTCTACCAACCTACTACCCACAGGACGGCAATACCTCCCTGGAGTTGCTGTCTACCAACCACTACCACAGGACGTAGTACCCCCGGGTGGATGCTTTCTACAACCTACATACCACAAGACGGTAGTACCTCCCTGGTTGGTTGCGTCTACCAACCTACTACCACAGGACGTAGTACCTTCCCTGGGTGTTGTGCTGTCTACCAACCTACTACCACAGGACGGTTAGTACCTCCTGGGAGGTTAGCTGTCTAACCAACCTACTACCCACGGACGGTATTACCTCCTGGGTGGTTGCTGTCTACCAACCTACTACCACAGGACGGTAGTACCTCCCTTGGTGGTTGCCTGTCTACCAACCACTACCACAGGACTGTAGTACCTCCCTGGGTGGTTGCTGTCTACCAACCTACTACCACAGGACGGTAGTACCTCCCTGGGTGGTTGCTGTCTACCAACCTACTACCACAGGACGGTAGTACCTCCCTGGGTGGTTGCTGTCTACCAACCTACTACCACAGGACGGTAGTACTCCCTGGGTGGTTGCTGTCTACCAACCTACTACCACAGGACGGTAGTACCTCTGGGTGGTTGCTGTCTACCAACCTACTACCACAGGACGGTAGTACCTCCCTGGGTGGTTGCTGTCTACCAACCTACTACCACAGGACGGTAGTACCTCCCTGGGTGGTTGCTGTCTACCAACCTAAATACCACAGACGGTAGTACCTCCCTGGGTGGTTGCTGTCTACCAACCTACTACCACAGGACGGTAGTACCTCCCTGGGTGGTTGCTGTCTACCACCTACTACCACAGGACGGTAGTACCTCCCTGGGTGGTTGCTGTCTACCAACCTACTACCACAGGACGGTAGTACCTCCCTGGGTGGTTGCTGTCTACCAACCTACTACCACAGGACGGTAGTACCTCCCTGGGTGGTTGCTGTCTACCAACCTACTACACAGGACGGTAGTACCTCCCTGGGTGGTGCTGTCTACCAACCTACTACCACAGACGGTAGTACCTCCTGGGTGGTTGCTGTCTACCAACCCTACTACCACAGGACGGTAGTACCTCCCTGGGTGGTTGCTGTCTACCACCTACTACTACAAGGGGCGGTAGTACCTCCCTGGGTGGTTGCTGTCTACCAACCTACTACCACAGGACGTAGTACCTCCCTGGGTTGGTTGGTCTACCAACCTACTACCACAGGACGGTAGTACCTCCCTGGGGGTTGCTGTCTACCAACCTACTACCACAGGGCGGTAATACCTCACCCGGGTGGTTGCTGTCTAACCAACTACTACCACAAAGGGGGTAGTACCTCCCTGGGTGGTTGTTTTCTCCAACCACTACCACAGGACGGTAGTACCTCCCTGGGTGGTTGCTGTCTACCAACCTACTACCACAGGAGGTAGTACCCTCCCTGGGTGGTTTGCTGTCTACCAACCTTTCTACCACAGCGGGAGTACCTCCCTGGGGGGTTGCTGTCTCCAACCTACTACCACAGGACGGTAGTACCTCCCGGGTGGTTGCTGTCTACCAACCTACTACCACAGGACGGTAGTACCTCCTTTGGGGGGTTTTTCTACCCCCCTACTACCACAGGACGGTAGTACCTCCCTGGGTGGTTGCTGTCTACCAACCTACAAACCCCAGGGCGGGATACCTCCCTGGGTTTGGTTGCTGTCTACCAACCTA
>NC_069431.1:43370454-43393493 GCF_026875155.1 Cherax quadricarinatus
GGACGGTTTTTTGGGGTGGGGGGTGTGGTTTCTTTGTGGAGGGGATGAGACAGCTTTCCATGAGTTTACTTTTGTGAAGGGCTGGGGGTTGGGTGCTTTTTAAGTGGGTTTTGGTAAGAGGGTGGGGGCCGGGGGGGTGTGGGTTTTGCGTGCTCTAAGTCAATATGGGGGGTTAGCGAGGGTTTCATAAGAGCTTTAATTATCTGGAAGATTATATATAATGTCGTGGGGATGAGGGGGAGAGGTAGGAAGAGAGAAGAAAGGTTTTTCGGTAACGTTCTATATACAGGTGCGTAACAGAGATTTTGTTGGAGGAGGTGGGATGGGCTTTCTAGAGGGGAAATAGAATGCAACGTTAGGGATTCCCGTAACTGTGTTTGGGGATATGAGTGGTGAAGGGGTTTTCATGGGTTGAGGGGAGTCAGGGGGCAACAGCGGGCTCCCTCCCTGGGGGGGGGGGTCGTGAGAGTTTTTGTGAAGGGGGTTTGGAATGGTTTCCGGGTTTTTTCATTGGGATTTAAAGGCACCCAAAGTGGATGTAGAGCTAAAGGGTCTCGTTATGGTGATATAACCTTTTCAGAATTGGGTATAAATAGTAGATTTTTTATGTATAATTATGATTGTATCAGTCTTGTATAACATTTTCTTGAGAAATAAATTTTATTTGCAACATGAAGTGTTTTTTAGTTTTTTTTATTTTACGTGCGGGGGTTTTTGCACGATGAGAATACTTAAATTACTGTTTTGCATTGTGCTACAGTGCATCTGTTATGTGTTTTTGTAAAAAATTTTTTGTGGTACGTGTGGGGTGTGTGGGATTGGGGTGGTGTGGGGGTGTGATTTTTATATATAAAAAAATTTAAAAATTTCTTTTCTATGTATTGACCCTTTTGTCAGGGGGCGACTTTGAAATATTTATATATCGTTTGATTTTTTTTTGAAGTTTAAATTTTGGCTGTCCCGATACCGGTTTGGGTTCATGCAAGTTCTTGATGTTTATTTTAGTCTGTATGGTTTTTCGACATATCAGACGTTTTGACGTAGTCCTTTTGTCGAAATTTGTATATGGGTGATTGTAACAGTATGAGTTGTTTTTGTTCAAAACTGTTTTCTTTTTCTGTTTTTTTGTATGTGGGGATAGTTCGTGTTTGGTTAGGGAATATGTAGATTTCAGTAATTATGTGTTAGGTTTTTTGGTTTTTGATTAAGGAAGGGTGGATTTAATGAAATTTAATTTTTTGTTTTTTATGTTTAAGTGTATTGAACCTTTTTGATGTCATTATAGACAATTATATTATGTAAGGTTTTTTTTTTTAGTCAATTTATGACCCCTGACATGTAATTTTGTTTTTTTTTTATGTTCTTGATGTATTTTTGTTGTAATTTTTCTTGCGAGCTGTAGGACAACCCTTTTCATTAATTTGATTAGGTTCCATAATTTTCTTTATTTTTATTTTAAACTGTATTGGTTTTAAAAACAAAAAAAAAAAAAAAAAAAAACCTGTGATAGTCTGAGCTTGTGTTGGGCTTGGAAAATTTTGGGTTACTTACTACCGTCTTTTCAGGGGTCGCAGGGAGCAGTAGTTAAATCTTTGTCCTTATGAATAACGAGCCCCCAAAATCCACCCAACTTATCTTTTTCAGGAAAAGGTATAAGCTTCCACACAGGTCCTCTTGTGCGGTAGATCAGGGTATACAGTGCCCAAAAAGTTGATAAGACACGGTGCAACAGTTAAAAATCTTGATTCCAAATGTTTCGACTCACAGTAAGTTCTTCAGTCGTACAGGAAGGCAATGAGATGTAAAGACAGCAATTGTTCTTCGCACAATGCCTTTCGGCTTGGTTTACCGCATGTGCCACGTACATAGGCTTATAGAATAGTTTCTTTCTGATCAAATGAATGTCTCAGTGTAATTTTTGATAATATTTATATCATGACAAATTCTGGTGAAGACCATCTAAAAACACTATTGCTTTTTTGAAAAGACTAATAACTCTGGACTTAACCCGTTAAATCAGACAAAAAGTGCTTTCTGCTATCCTAATGTAACAATACCTTGGGTTCATTATACTTACAACAAACTCCTCACCACTTTCCTAATAAGAACAAAGCTGTTTTAGAAAGTACGTTCCCTGCTACCAAAAAGTTATTAAGAAGTTTCCATGGTCTGTAAAATTGCTTCTAAAGAAGTTTCGTACAAATCTAAGTAGCTTAACATCAGTTCTTACAGACTATTTGAAAAAGGGTAGTCAAGGAACCTCTTAGTTTACTGAGGAAGCCATCCCAAAGCTCGAAGAAATTAAGGATAATTTTCAAACCCCCTGTCCAAAAAATTACCAGATATTAATAAAATATTTTTGTCTCCGAACAGATGCCTCCCATTCTGGACTCGGATCTGTACTACTGCAATATTTTGAGGAGACACCATATCCCAGTAACTTCCGCCAGTAAGAAGCTTCTGCCGCAGAGAAGAAAGTATATTCCACTGTGGAGAAAGAATGTTATGCTTTAGTAAGGGTATAAGTAGATTTACATACTAACCTATACGGTAAACCTCTTGTGCTTGAAACAGATTCACAAGCACTGATGTATTGGAAAACTTTAAAGGGTCAAATATGCAGACTCTTGAGATGGTCTCTGGCTAATCAGCCCTAGAAATTTAAAGTCGTTATATATTTCTGGCTCTGAAAACCACTTTTCAGATTGGCTGATGACGAGGTTGTATTTATTCTTTTCCGTCTGTTCGTTGAACTTATTGACTCCGTCCATAAGCTTTTGGAAGGGGGTAAATTGGAGGGAAAAGTAGCGTAAGTGGGGTTAAGGTTGTTCAGGCAACCAGGAAACCATTAGCGAGTTACGTCGCGCACCCCTCCCCCTCTGGCGGGCTGGGCGAAACTAGTTCTTGGTGTCTGAATTTATTCAAATTTCTACTCCTGGTAATATTGACCTTAGCGCCGGTGTGAGTTGAAGTTGGAGAGTCCACTTCACCTCACTCTTCTTCTAATCAGGTAGGTGATCTACCAGGAGTATTACTGTTTGTTCCTTTCCTTTGGTTTGCTGTTTACCAGTAATGATTTTGGCATTAATCATTCTTTTTCCATTCTTACATGTATATTATGACCATGGGTAACCAGTTTTATTCTTATTACCAGCTTCTGTTCCTGGCGGTGGTCATCCAGGATAGACGCCAGATAAAGGAGAAGACATTTGTTAATGATACTTGTTAACATTAATTCTACTACTACTGGCCCCTTGCCTGTTCTACTTGTGGTGCATCCTCCAAGTGGTAGGAGATTTCCAAAACATCGGATATAATCACCATTCGCCCAGGAATAACCTACAATCAAAAATATCAGAAGATCTATCCAGGGCCGATACCTACTCCTGCCCAACTACCAGAACCTGAAGGCCATTTTTTTTATTATAATTAAATTTTCAAGTAAAATCCTCAAATCATTATTCATATTTTTCCTAGTCGTTTCTTATTTATTTTTCCATTAGTTTTCTTTTGTCAGATGGAAGGCGTTCCACTGAGACAGTGTTGTGACATGCTTACAGGGAGAGGTGGTGTACATCTTACAAGAGGCGGTTTGTGTGTGTGTGTTTGTTGTGTGTATTTCTGCGAGTGAGTTATTCAATTGTACTCACCTAATTGTGATTGAAAAGGTCGGTTCATAGCTCCTGGCCTTTCCTCTTCGCTTAAATCATACCTCGTCTTAAAGCTATGTATGGATTCTGCCTCCACTACAGCATCCTCTAGACTGTAGCACATTCCTAACATCCCTGTGACTCATCTGAATCTTCAACTTCCAATTGTCCACAACCCTTGTTGCTGATTCCAATCTCTGAAACATTCTGTCCCTACCCCCCTTGTCAATTCCTCTCAATGTTTCACATGTCCTATCAATGTCTCTCCTCTCCTCCAGTGTCGTGTCGATTTCGTTAACCTCTCCTCGTAGAACATACCGCTTAGTTCCGGACAAGTCATGTAGCCAACCTTGCACTTTCTTAATTTCCTGACGGCTAGACCAGGTTGGGTTCCAAACTGGTGCTTGCCTACTCCAATATGGGTCTGACGTACACGGTGTAAGATTTCCAGAACGAATCTTAATGAGGTGTCGAAACGTTATTCTTAGTTTTTGCCAGGCGCCCACGTGCTGCACATTAGTTGGTTGATGTGCGCCTCAGGAAATGTGTTCAATATTATATACACTCCAAGAACCTCTTCTTGAGTGAGGTTTGACAGTCCTTTGGTCCGCCCTAGCCTGTACTGTCTGGCCAATGAACTTCAAAATGGTGTACAATACCTACAGGTTGGCAGGTAAGACACAAAGGCAACTTTTATTCCGAGACGTTTCGCTACACAGTAGGCTTCCTTCAGTCGAATACAGAAAGTAGGTAGAACAGTAAGATGTGAAGACGATGTAATCAGTCCATCACCCTTTAAGTCGTAGAATTTGAGGTTGTCAGTCCCTCAGCCTGGAGAAGTTCATTTTCCATATTCAGGAACATCTGAAATCACGCTACAATGCGGACTTAATATACTGACAAACCAGGTCGACCCAAAGCTGGATGTCGTGTGTGAGAGAACAACCATCGATTATCAGAAATTGTAATAAAAATCTGCTTCCTCGTTCAGGTAAATTTAATCTTCCCAAATGTAAAATAATACATGCCAGTTATAAAAATCGATAATTTCATTATTATTATTATTTGCGTCACAGTCAGCCTCAGAGTTATCTCTGAGTTACCAGACCTTGCCACCGTGGAGGCCAGTGGTTCGCTTTAAGGACCACCCATCCACCCATGTGTCCAGGAGCATCTTGGTCCCCTAAGATATTCTCCATTTCCTCACTTCTCCCCAGGTCTGCCTCAACAACCAGTATCGTATTAGAGACTTGGTGTGACGGCTGCCACAGAGCAGGAGAGATAGAGACTTGGTGGTGACGCTTCCTTCTAAATAGCAGGAGAGATAGAACATTGTGGTGACGGCTTCCTTCAGAGCAGGAGAGATAGAGACTGGTGGTGACGGCTGCCATCAAGCAGGAGAGATAGAACTTGGTGTGACGTCTTCCATCAGAGCAGGAGAGTAGAGACTTGGTGGGACGGCTTCCTTCAGAGCAGGAGAATAGAGACTTGGTGGTGACGGCTTCCTTCAGAGCCGAGAGATAGAGACTTGGTGGTGACGGCGTTCCTTCAAGGCAGGAGAGATAGAGACTGTGGTGTACGGCTCCCTTCAAGAGCAGAGAGATAGAGACTTGTGGTGACGGCTTCCTTCCAGAGCAGGAGAGATAGAGACATGGTGGTGACGCTGCCATCAGAGCAGGAAAAAAAGGAGATGAGACTTGTGGTGACTGCTTCCATCAAGCAGGAGAGATAAGACTTGGTGGTGACGGCTTTCCTGAAGCAGGAGAGATAGAAGACTTTGTGGTGGTGACGGCTGCCATCAGAGCAGGAGAGATAGAGACTTGGTGTGACGCTTCCTTTTCAGAGCAGGAAGATAGAGACTTGTGGTGACGGCTTCCTTCATAGCAGGAGATATAGAGACATGGTGGTGACGGCTGCCATCAGAGCAGGAGAGATAGAGACGTGTGTATGGTGACTGCTTCCTTCAGAGCAGGAGAGATAGAAGACTTGGATGGTGACGGCTTCCTTCAGAGCAGGAAGATAGAGACTTGGTGGTGACCGGCTGCCACCAAGCAGATAGATAGAGACTTGGTGGTGACGGCTTCCATCAGAGCAGAGAGATAGAGACTTGGTGGTGACACGCCCTTCCTTCAGAGGCAGGAGAGATAGAGACTTGGAGGTGGACGGCTTCCATCAGAGCAGGAGAGATAGAGACTTGGTGTTGACGGCTTTCCTTCAGAGGCAGGAGAGATAGAGACTTGGAGGTGACGGCTCCTTCAGATCAGGAGGAGATAGAGACTTGTGGTGACGGCTTCCTTCAAGCAGGAGATATAGAGTCTTGTGGTGACGGCCTTCCATCAGCGCAGAGAGATATAGACTTGGTGGTGACGGCTTCCTTTCAGAGCAGGGAGAGATAAGACTTGGTGGGGACGCCTTCTTCAGACAGGAGAGATAGGACTTGGTGGTGACGGCTCCTTCAGAGCACGGAGAGAATAGAGACTTGTGGTGGACGGCTTCCATCAAGCAGGAAGATAGAGACATGGTGGTGACGGCTTCCATCAGAGCATGGAAGAGAATAGAGACATGTGGGACGGCCCATCAGACAGGAGAGATTAGAGACTTGGTGGTTGACGGCTGCCATCAGAGCAGAGAGATAGAGACTTGGTGTGGACGGGCATCCTCAGAGCAGAGAGGATTAAACTTGGTGTGACGCTCCTTCAGAGCATGAGAGATTAGAGACATGGTTGTGACGTGCTCCTTCAGAGCAAGGAGAGATAGGACTTGGTGGTGACGGCTTCCTTCCAGCCGAGAGAAGAGACTTGGTGGTGACGGCCCTCCCTTCAGAGCAGGAGGAGATAGAGACTTTGGTGGTGACGGCTTCCTTCAAGCAGGAGAGATAGAGACTTGTGGAGACGGCTCCCTTCACACAGGAGAAAAGAGACTTGTGGTGACGGCTTCCTTCAGAGCAGGAGAGATTGAGACTTGGTGTGCGGCTCCCATCAGACAGGAGAGATAGAGACTTGTGGTGACGGCTTCCTTCAGAGCAGGAGAGATAGAGACTGTGGTGGTGATCGAGGGCTCCATCATAGCACGAATATTGAGACTTGGTGGTGAACCTTCCTCAGATCAGAGAGAATAGAGACTTGGTGTGACGGCTCCCTGTCAGAGCAGGGAAGATAAGACTTGGTGGACGTGCTCCCTTCAGAGCAGGAGAGATATATGACTTGGTGTGGACGTCTGCCATCAGAGCAAGAGATAGAGACTTGGAACACACACAAAAATTTATTTTCCGCTTAGAGGAGCAAACGAAGTATTTTTAAATTTCCATGAACTACTAGGGGTGCGTCAGTGGCTACCAGTGGTGCGTCAGTGTGCTACTAGTGGTGCGACAGTGTGCTACAGTGTGGTGCGTCAGTGTGCAACTAGTGGTGCGTCAGTGTGCTACTATGTGCGTCAGTGTGCACAGTGGTGCGTCAGTGTGCTACCCAGTGGTAGCGTCAGTGTGCTACTAGTGTGGCGTCAGTGTGATACTAGTGGGCGGTCGTGTGCTACTAGTGGTGCGTCTGTGTGCTACATACCATGGTGCGTCAGTGTGCTACTATTGGTGCGTCCAGTGTGCTACTAGTGGTGCGTCAGTGTGCAACCAGTGTGCGTCAGTGTGCTACTAGTGGTGCGTCAGTGTGGCTACAGTGTGCGTCAGTGTGCTACCAGTGGGTGCGTCATTGGCTACTAGGGGGTCGTCAGTGTGCTACCAGTGGAAGCTCAGTGTGCTACTCTAGTGCTGCGTCAGTGGCTACTAGTGGTGCGTCAGTGTGCTACTAGTGGTGCGTTCAGTTGCTACTAGTGGTGCGTCAGTGTGCTACTAGGGGTGCGTCCAGTGTGTCTACTAGTGGTGCGTCAGTGTGCTACGAGTGGAGCGTCAGTGTCTACTAGTGGTGCGTGTCAGTGTGCTACAAGGAGGTGCGTCAGTGTGCTACTAGTGTGCGTCAGTGTGCTACTATGGTGCGTCAGTGTGGGCTACTAGTGGTGGTGCGTCATGTGCTACTATTGTGCGTCAGTGTGCTGACTATGGTGCTCATGTGCTACTAGTGGTGCATTCAGTGTGCTACTAGTGTGCTCAGTGTGCACTAGTGGGTGCGTCAGTGTGCTACTATTGGTGTCGTCAGTGTGCTACTAGTGGTCTTCAGTGTGTCTACTAGTGGTGCGTGAGTGTGCTACTATGGTGCGTCAGGTGCTACTAGTGGCGTCAGTGTGCTACTAGTGGTCATCATGTCTACTAGTGGTGCGACAAGTTGTGGTAACTAGTAGTGCGTCAGTGTGGCTACTAGAGGTGCATCAGTGTGCTACTAGTGGTGCTTCAGTGTTCTACTAGTGGTGCGTCCAGTGTGCTAACTAGTGGTGCATCCAGGTGCTAACAAGTGGTGCGTCAGTGTGGCTACTAGTGTAGCGTCAATGTGGCTACTAGTTGTGCGTTCGTGGCTACTAGTGTTGCGTCAGTGTGCTACTATTGGTGCGTCAGTGTGCTACCTAGTTGTGCATCAGTGTGCACTAGTGGTGCGTAGTGTGCTACTAGTGGTGCGTCAGTGGCTACTAAGGTGCGTCAGTGTGCTACTAGTGTGCGTCAGTGTGCCTACTAGTGTTGCGTCAGTGTGCTTACTAGTGGTGCGTCAGTGTGCTACTAGTGGCTTCAGTGTGCTACTATGTGCATCAGTGTGCTACTAGTGGAGCGTCAGTTGTGGTACAATTGGTGCGTCATGTGCAACTAGTGAGTGGCATCAGTGTGGCTACTAGTGGTGCGTCATGTGGCTACTAGAGTCGTCAGTGGCTACTTAGTGGTGCATCAGTGTGCTACTAGTGGTGCGTCAGTGGGCTACAGTGTTGCGTCATGTGCTACTAGTGGTGCCGGTCGTGTGCTACTAGTGGTGCGTCAGTGTCTAGTTTCAAGTGGTGCGTCAGTTGTGCCTACTAGTGTGCATCAGTGGCACTATGGTGAGTCAGTGCTACTTAGTGGTGCGTCGTGTGCTAACTATGTGCGTCAGTGGTGCACAATGGTGCGTCGTGTGCTACCAGTGGTGCGTCAGTTGTGCTACTAGTGGTTGCGTGCCAGTGGTGCTACTATGGTGCGTCAGTGTGCTACTCTAGTGGTGCACTCCAGTGTGCTACCAGTGGTGCGTCAGTGTGCTTACTAGTTTTGGCTCATTGTGCCACAGTGGTGCGGTCAGTGGTGCTACTATGTGCGTCTGTGTGCACTAGTGGTGCGTCAGTGTGCTACTAGTGGTGCGGTCAGTGTGGCTACTAGTGGGTGCGCAGTGGTGCTACGAGTGGTGCAATCAGTGTTCTACTATGGTGCGTCAGTGTGCTACTAGTGGTTCGTCAGTGTGCTACTAGTGGAGCGTCAGTGTGCTACTAGTGTGCGTCAGTGTGCTACCATGGTGCGACAGTGTGCTACCTAGTTGGTGCGTCATTGAGCTACTAGTGTGGCGTCATTGTGCTACTAGTGTGAGCGTCAGAGTGCTACTAGTGGTGCGTCAGTGTGCTACAAGTGGTGCGTCAGTGTGCTACTATGGTGCGTCTCATGTGTCTACGGAGTGGTGTCGTCATTGTGCTACTAGTGGTGCGTCAGTGTGGTACTAGTGGTGCGTCAGTGTGGCAACTAGTAGTGCATCAGTGTGCTACCATGGTGCTCAGTGTGCTACTAGTGGTGCGTCAGTGTGCTACCTAGTGGTGCGTCAGTGTGCTAACTAGTGGTGCATCATGTGCTACCGTGGTGCACAGTGTGCAACTAGTGGTCGTCAGTTGCTACCATGGTGCTCAGTGTGCTACTAGTGGTGCATCATGTGCAACCAGTGGTGCCGTCATGTGCTACTAGTGTTGCGTCAGTGTCTACTATGGTTGCGGTCAGTGTGCTACCATGGTGCGGTCAGTGTGCTACTAGTGGTGCGTCATGTGCTACTAGGGTGCGTCATGTGCTACTAGTGGTGCGTCAGTGTGGTACTATGTGCGTCAGTGTGCTACTAGTGTGCAACCGTGTGCTACCAGTGGGCGTCATGGTGCTACTAGAGTGCGTCAGTGTGCTACTAGTGGTGCGGCAGTGTGCTACTAGTGTGCGTCAGTGTGCACTAGTTGTGCGTCAGTGTACTACTAGTGGTGCATCATTGTGCTACCATGGTGCGTCCGTGGTCTAAAGTGTGCGTCAGTGTGCTACTAGTGGTGCGTCCAGTGTGCTCTAGTGGTGCGTCCAGTGTGCTACTAGTGGTGCATCAGTGTGCTACTAGTGGTGCCTCAGTGTGCTTCATGTGCGTCAGTGTGTTACTAGTGGTGCGTCAGTGTGCTACTAGAGTGCGTCAGTGTGCTACTAGTTGGTGCGTCAGTGTGTCTACTGAGATGGTGCATCAGTGTGCTACTAGTGGTGCGTCCCCAGTGGTGGTACTAGTGGTGCGATCGTGTGGTACTGTGGTGCGTCCAGTGTTCAACTAGTGGTGCGTCAGTGTGCTACTAGTGGTGGCGACAGTCTGCTACCATGGTGCATCAGTGTGCTACTAGTGGTGCGTCATTGTGCTACTAGTGATCGTCATGTGCTAACAGTGTGCATCAGGTGTGCTACAAGTGGTGCGTCAGTGTGCACCAGTGGTGGCGTCATTGCTACTATGGAGCGTCATTGTGCTACTAATGGTGCGTCCAGTGGTGCTACTAGTGGTGGTCAGTGTGCAACTAGAGGTGCTCAGTGTGCAACTAGGGTGCGTCAGTGTGCTACCTAGTGGTGCCGTCAGTGGTGCTACAAGTGGTCGTCCAGTGTGCTACTAGTGGTGCGTCAGTCTGCTACCATTGGTGCATCAGTTGTGGTACTATTGGTGCGTCCAGTGTGGCTACAAGTGGGTGCGGGTCAGTGTGCAACCAGTGGTGCGTCAGTGTGCTACTAGTGGTGCGTCAGTTGTGGCTACCATGGTGCGTCAGTGTGCTACTAGTGGTGCGTCAGTGTTCAATACTAATGGTGCGTCAGTGTGCTACTAGTGGAGAGCGTCAGTGAGCTACTATGGTGCGGTCAGTGTGCTACTATGGTGCGTCAGTGTGCTACTATGTGCTCAGTGGCTACTAGTGGTGCTCCAGTGTGCTACTAGTGGTGCATCAGTGTGCTACTAGGTGGTAGCAATCAGTGTGCTACAATGGTGCGTCAATGAGCTACTAGTGTGCATCAGAGTGCTACTAGTGGGTGCGTAATGTGTTACTAGTTTGTGCTGTCAGTGTGCTACTAGTGGGGGCGTCCAGTGTGCTACTAGTGTGCGTCATTGTTGCTACAGGGGTCATCAGTGTGCTACTAGTGGTGCGTCAGTGTGCCCTAGGGGTGCATCAGTGTGCTACAAGTGGTGCGTCAGTGTGCTAACAAGTGGTGCGTCAGTGTCAATAGTGTGCATCAGTGTGCTACCAGTGGTGCGTCAGTGTGCTACTAGTGGTTCAGTCCAGGCGTGCTACAATGGTGCGTCAGTGTGCAACCAGTGGTGCGTCAGTGTGCTGCCAGTGGTGCGTCATGTGCTACCAGTGGTGCGTCCAGTGAGCTACTTAGTGTGCGTCAGTGTGCTACTGGTGCGTCAGTGTGCTACCATGTGCGTCAGTGGTGCTACTAGTGGTTATCAGTTGCTAACCAGTGGTCGCGTCATGTGCTACCAGTGGTGCTCAGTGTGCTACTAGAGGTGAGTCAGTTTTTGCTACTAGTGGGCGATCAAGTGTGCTACTAGTGGATCATCAGTGTGCTACAGTGGTGCGTCAGAGTGCTACTAGTGGTGCGTCAGGTGGTGCTCTAGTGGTCCCATCAGTTTGCTACAAGTAGTTAGCGTCAGTGTGATACTATGAAGGCTCATGAGCTACTAGGTGGTGCGTCAGTGTGCTACTAGGGTGCATCACAGTGTGCTACTAGTGGTGCGTCAGTGTGCACTAGTGGTGCATCAGTGTGCTACCAGTGTCGTCAGTGTGTTACTATTGGTGCGTCAGTGTGCTACCATGTTGCTGTCAGTGTGCTACTAGTGGTGCGTCCAGTGTGGCTACTAGTGGTGGCATCATGTGCTACTTGTGTGCGTCAGTGGTGCTACCAGTGGTGCGTCAGTGTGCTACTAGTATGCGTCAGTGTGGCTACGCAGTGGAGTGGTCAGTGTGCTACTAGTGTGCGTCAGTGGGCTACTAGTGGTGCATTCAATGTGCCTACAGTGGTGCGTCAGTGTGCTGCCAGTGGTGCGTCAGTATGCTACCAGTGGTAGCGTCAGTTGCTACTAGTGGTGCGTCAGTGTGCAACCTGTGTGCGTCAGTGTGCTACTAGTGTGCCGTCAGTGCTACTAGTGGTGCATCAGTGTGCTATCCAGTGGGTGCTTATGCGACGGTGCTACTAGTGGTGCGTCAGTGTGCTACCAGTGGTTCGTCAAGTGTTTGCTACTAGGGGAGCGTCATTTGTGGCTACTAGTGTGCATCAGTGTGCTACTAGGGTGCATCATGTGGCTTACTCTAGTGGTGCGACAGTGTGCTACTAGGGTCGTCAGTGTGCTAATATGGTGTCATCAGTGTGCAACCAGTGGTGCGAAAGTTGGTTTCACAGTTTCTGGAAGGAACAACTGACGATTAACCACAACTTTGCTAAATGCAATAATAGCGACATTTGCAAGGTATAGTGAGTTGCAGGCTTACATGGTCCCGTGTCGTAACATGGTCTGAATGTTACATACATACATGGTCCGTGTACATACATGGATCTGAATGTTTACAAACTTCACATGATCCGTGTACATAATGATCTAACCTGTGTGGCATACATGATCTAATTTTGTATAACTCAGTTTGGACTGATTGTGAACATGTTCACATGTCTGATTTGAACATGTTCACTGGTCTGATTGTGAACATGTTCACTGGTTCTGATTGAAACATCCTTCACACACTGAGGTCCCGAGATAGAATTCCCCAGGTACGGCTGGAAAAAATTAGAACGCGTTTCTTAAAGACATCTCATATCTATGTTCACCCATCTGTAAAATGGGTACCTTGGGTGTTAATTCGACTGATTGGGTCGCATCCTGGGACAAACTGACCTAATTCGACTGAAATGTTCAGCATAACAAGCGACTTTCTTTATGTCACTGATGTCAGTTAGACTCAGCTGTATACCTTGTACTTGTAGAAATAAAGTTATTATTATTATATTCACATAGATAGTGAACATACAGGGCCAGATTATCCACAAACTCTTATGGTTTAGCTTAGTTCGAACTTGTCAAACTCTCCCTGGGGGTTCAGAAGCCGCTTAAGGCCTGGATACCTACTGTGTACCAGCTTGCTGAAAGGTGGTGCATAATGCTTACAGGAGAATTGTGTGTGAGGGAAAAGTAGGTGTAAGTAGGGTTAAGGTTGTTCAGGTAACCAGGAACCATTAGCGGGGTACGTCGCGCACCCCTCCCCCTCTGGCGGGCAGGGGCTAAACTAGTTCTTGGTGTCTGATTGTTTAAATTTCTACTCCTGGAAATAATGAACCTTACCTGGTGTGGTTAGAAGTTTGGAGAGTCACTTCACCTCCACTCTTCTCCTAATCAGGTAGGGTGATCTACCAGAGTAATTACTGTTTGTTCCTTCTTTGTTGCTGGTTACCAGTAATGGATTTTATGGCATTTAACATTCTTTCGCGTTCTAAATGTTATATTATGACCATGGTAACCAGTTTTTTTTCTTATTACCAGCTCTGTCCTGGCGTGGTCATCCAGGATAGACCCAGATAACGAGCAAGACATTTGTTAATGAACTGTATAACATTATTCTACTACTACAGGCCCCGTTTGCTGTTTCTACTTGTGGTGCTCCAATCCAAGTGGTAGAGATTCCAAAACAGTCGATTATCACCATTCGCCAGGATAACCTAAAAAACATCAATAATATCAAAGATCTATCCATGGCCGTTACCTACTCCTGCCCACCTACGTAGTGAAGGGAGCGTAGTGGCCAGTATTTTAAGACTGAGCATTAGACGTTTAAGCTGATGAGTATATAAGTAAACACATTCTGCTGGCTACACTCCGCGATGCGAGAGAATGTTCTTATTCTGTTCCACACATAGAGCTTTTTAATATGTCTTCACGATTATCAGCTCTCACTAAGTTTTATGATAGTCGGTTGCGTCTGCGAGCAGAGAACTGGTACAGGCGCTTCCATGACATTGGCCGACACTTGCCAGGATCCGACTCTTGAAGCAACATCGTCCCTGATGGTTCAACTGTTGTGAGTATAACTTTAAGAAAAGAAAAGGGTGAGTAGTTGAGGTGTCAAGTCATTACTGTTATCCCTGGTTGACTTACCGTTGTTTGGTTCTAAGGTTCGGTTAGAAGTTTACCTATTTGTTGAACCTGGGGACCTTTGAAATAACCCCGTCCTGTGTGAACCGTGTGTAATTTGCTTATGAAGGCAATGACCCACAAGTGTATTCTTCCATGGAGAAATATTTTATTTCATTTTCTACTTGGGAAGTTTTAAAGTGTGCGACTGTGTCCCTCTTTTTGTAACGACGTTACTGTATAGTTTTTAATTAAGACCATGGAAGACACTTATGCGCATAGGGAAATCTTTATTCAGAAACGTTCGCCACACAGTGGCTTCATCAGTTCCAAACAAAGAGGAAGGCGTAAGGAGAGAAGTAAATGATGAGTAATCAGTCCCCTCAACTGGAGTCGATTGTTCTTCCATCATACTACAAATTGATGGACTGAACACATCGACTCCAGGTTGAGGGACTGATACCCTCATTCTCCTCCTCTCCTTACGCCTTCCTCTTTGTATTGGACTGATGAAGCCAGTGTGGCGAAACGTTTCCTGAATAAAGATTTCCATATGCTGCATAAGTGTCTCAATCTTCAACTTGTCTGTTTTTCAAACCATTCATCACACATTAATTAAGACAGTTGAAGTTGGGTGCGTAATATTTCTTTATACAAGATGGATTCTTTAGATTTCTGGTTGAAAGCTGGAAAGGAAATGGGATTTACTGGACAAAGCCTTGATAATTACATTACTGCTAAAATGGCTATTGAAGAGAAAGAGGAACAGGAAAGACTAGCTCGAGAAAAGAAAGAGGAACAGGAAAGACTAGCTCGAGAAGAGAAAAAGGAACAGGAAAGACTAGCTCGGGAGGATAAAATCGAACAGGAAAGGATAGCTAGAGAAATAGAGTTCAGGCAAGAGAGGTAGCCTTCAAATTGAAGGAAATTGAATAGAACAATCAAGGTTTGGAATTAGAAGCAAGAAGGTAGAACAACTAAGCAGTAAAATAGATGAAGGGGTACTAAATACCCTTCCCAAGAACCTCATATTAGGATGCCACAAATACCACCTTTCTCAAACAGATGACATAGCGGCAATATTACATCGATTCGAGAGTACTGCTACACCTATGGACAGGCCAACAGATTCGTGGGCTACTAGGCTTGTGCTTCTACTGTCAGGTTCAGCATTAAATGTCTATTCCACCCTAACCTCTGATGTTATTTCTAGTTTATAGCCTGCTGAAGAAAGCTATCCACCAGGCTTTTTCAAAAAAACTACTCGTTTACAGGTCGTAGTTTAGACACATTACAATAGACTCCTAAACAAAATTTATATGCAATTCTTAACACCACTTTTCAATTATTTGATCCGTGGATTGATAGTGCTGAGGTCGACCACGATTTTAGAGTCCCTTGCCGAGGACCATGATGGTAAGAGATCAATTCTTTCTTCTGTAAACTCTGACTTACGAATATTCATTAAAGAACGAAACGTTTCATACGGCTACGGAAAATGGCACAATCTGCAGATATAAATGCGAGCGCTCAGAATAACTACCCTAAAGAGCGTAGCAGATATAATCCTGTTGTGCCTAAGCCAATCTGAGGATCCAAACCCTCCGTACCTAAGAATTCACGTCCTTCACAGTAAAGCGTTTAAACTGTAATGAGTGGGGTTCATAGACGGCCCGACAGTCCTAGAAAAAAAGGTGAAAAAGTCGGTAAATGTTCACTGAAACTAACATAAACGCACCTTTAGTGAAGGTACAGTCAATAGGCTGAAGTGTCAACCATTCTTAGAGACACGATGTTCCTGTATTGTTACTCAAGTAAGCTTTTCCCTTACCTAGATTCTTCACGTTATAAGTCCACTAAGTTAAACTGACTATTATGGAATAAGCGATTCTTTTCCAACAGTCAGATTTTCGTTAGGTGCAAATGGTTCTTCAGGATGGGTAGATGCCCGCAGTTGTCCCGATAACCTCGTGTTCCTGTTTTGGTTGGGAACATACAAGTGCTACTTTCACCACTGAAAAGAACTGTTTGGACTTATGGAGTTACCAATGAAGGGTTTGGAACCTAATATATGTTCTCACAATAGTTTCCAGATAAGAATCAGTTAATAACTTAAATCAGAGAGGCTGATGGTTACAAAACTCGGTAACACCTAGTAGGGGGGGGGTGTCAGTCACTTAAACTGGACGACGCAGACACCATGGAAAACCACGTGTGGCACCATCTTTCCAACTAGACACAATAACGTCCATACCAGAGCTCAGCCTAAGTAAAACCTACCATCCATTAGTTCTTTCAAAATGAAAGCCAAATGAGCTGTCTCACATAGATTTTAGAGGGTCCTTCAAAAGATCTTGTCCTTCCTTAGAGGAATCTCTGAAGTTAACTTTAAATGGCAAGGTGATACAGAGAAAATAAATTTTCTTACAAGTTTAGTTCAACACTATCTTTTAGAACAAGACTATAGTGTCTTGCGACAAACCCAGTGACGTTTGTCGAAGCCGACTATAGTCATTCTACAGATTGCCGGGAAACCATTTAAAGATTCTCATGAATTACCAGTCTCTGGCCATTTTTCCACATAGGAAGACCTATAATAAAATCAAGGAACCTATAATTTCTGGCCTAGTATGTCCTCTGACATCTATAAAGAGTACTGCAGATCATGTCACGGTATGTCCAACTTCCACGCAGAAGGGTAGAACTAGGAGAGTTCCTATGGAAAAGATGCCAATTTTCTCATCCCTTTTGCAAGGGTTGCAGTATATATAGTTGACCTATCACACCTCGCTCATCAGGAGGTCATAAATATATGTAACTAGGATTGACTATGCGTCCAGCATCCTCGAGGCGGTACCCTTAAAATCCATTACGTCCATAGAATTCGCAGAAGCCTTATTTGAATTTTTTTCACGGTCGGTATACCTTGTGAAATTCTTCTGACGAAAGGTGCACAATTCACTTCAGAATTAATGAACACGTTTATCAACTTTGTGGTTGTTTAAACCTCTTTTCACGACACCTTACCATCCGATGTGTAACGGAAGAGTGGAGCGACAAAATCCATCCTAAGTCAGATATTAAAAAAACTATTTATTCTTAACTCAACGGACTGTGCATAGATTTTTACAGATGTCTCTTTTCGCAATGCGCGAGATTCCAAGTGATTCACTTGGTATATTCCCTTTTGAATTGCTCTATGGAGACAAGCCGTGGACCACTATCTATTTTGAATGAACGCTTTGGTCCAAAGATATTAAACTTTGAGGTTCAAAACAGATAATCAGTTTCTTTTAGACCTAAGGGAACGATTGGAAGAAACCGCCGCTTTGGTCGTAAAAACCTAGAGATGTCACCTATGGAAACGTACAAGACCTAATTTTGAACATAAAAGCTGCAAGATACGTTTAATGTTGTGATGAGGTTTATTTCTCTACCTACAAATCCAGCAAATAGCTAATTACCTGGCGCGACCGAAAAGTTAGTGAAGGTCCTGTAACAAGGTAGAATATATCTTGGATGTCAAGGGTAAAGAAAGAATGTATCACGTCATTGTTTTGAAAGGTAGCCATTGAAGAGAAAGTTAAACTTTGTGTAAATTCCTTTTGACGAAAATAAATACACTTCATACAGCATGGTTACAAGTGAGATTCGTACGAGTGTAGTTTGTATTTATAGATGACGAATCTTTTATTATTTAAAATAAAAACAGAATCGAAGGAAACTACTGATAACTTAACGCATGATCCTCATCGCAAAGAAGTCAAATGTCAACATTAATACAACGACTTGTCAAATAAACAAAATTCTCAGGTAAGTGCCTTAGTAAACACATTTTCTGACGTAATCACAGAAGTACCAGGACTTACCACCGACTATTGTAACACAAGATTGTGAATTGTCGGATCATGAACCATAATGCGGAAAATCTACCTGTTCCCGTTCAATTACGTAAAAACTTTTGAAAATGAGGTTGACAAACTATTTTAATTTAAACATCATAGAACTTCGAAATCACTTTCTGTTCGACCAGTTGTTAAGGTTAAGAAACCCGATAATTCCTTACCGACTGGCACAAGATTTCGTATTTAAATTCTATAACTAAATGTGGATGCAGACCCATGCCAGTAATTGATCATGACCTGTATTATCATTCCCATGACTGCAAATTCTTCTCGGCATTAGACATCTCGCAGACATACCATCAAGTGCCATTACACCCAGACTCGAAACCAAACACTGCTTGTCCCTACTCATAGAGGTCTAATGCAATATCGCACAATGCCTTTCGGCTTGGTTTACCGCATGTGCCACGTACATAGGCTTATAGAATAGTTTCTTTCTGATCAAATGAATGTCTCAGTGTAATTTTTGATAATATTTATATCATGACAAATTCTGGTGAAGACCATCTAAAAACACTATTGCTTTTTTGAAAAGACTAATAACTCTGGACTTAACCCGTTAAATCAGACAAAAAGTGCTTTCTGCTATCCTAATGTAACAATACCTTGGGTTCATTATACTTACAACAAACTCCTCACCACTTTCCTAATAAGAACAAAGCTGTTTTAGAAAGTACGTTCCCTGCTACCAAAAAGTTATTAAGAAGTTTCCATGGTCTGTAAAATTGCTTCTAAAGAAGTTTCGTACAAATCTAAGTAGCTTAACATCAGTTCTTACAGACTATTTGAAAAAGGGTAGTCAAGGAACCTCTTAGTTTACTGAGGAAGCCATCCCAAAGCTCGAAGAAATTAAGGATAATTTTCAAACCCCCTGTCCAAAAAATTACCAGATATTAATAAAATATTTTTGTCTCCGAACAGATGCCTCCCATTCTGGACTCGGATCTGTACTACTGCAATATTTTGAGGAGACACCATATCCCAGTAACTTCCGCCAGTAAGAAGCTTCTGCCGCAGAGAAGAAAGTATATTCCACTGTGGAGAAAGAATGTTATGCTTTAGTAAGGGTATAAGTAGATTTACATACTAACCTATACGGTAAACCTCTTGTGCTTGAAACAGATTCACAAGCACTGATGTATTGGAAAACTTTAAAGGGTCAAATATGCAGACTCTTGAGATGGTCTCTGGCTAATCAGCCCTAGAAATTTAAAGTCGTTATATATTTCTGGCTCTGAAAACCACTTTTCAGATTGGCTGATGACGAGGTTGTATTTATTCTTTTCCGTCTGTTCGTTGAACTTATTGACTCCGTCCATAAGCTTTTGGAAGGGGGTAAATTGGAGGGAAAAGTAGCGTAAGTGGGGTTAAGGTTGTTCAGGCAACCAGGAAACCATTAGCGAGTTACGTCGCGCACCCCTCCCCCTCTGGCGGGCTGGGCGAAACTAGTTCTTGGTGTCTGAATTTATTCAAATTTCTACTCCTGGTAATATTGACCTTAGCGCCGGTGTGAGTTGAAGTTGGAGAGTCCACTTCACCTCACTCTTCTTCTAATCAGGTAGGTGATCTACCAGGAGTATTACTGTTTGTTCCTTTCCTTTGGTTTGCTGTTTACCAGTAATGATTTTGGCATTAATCATTCTTTTTCCATTCTTACATGTATATTATGACCATGGGTAACCAGTTTTATTCTTATTACCAGCTTCTGTTCCTGGCGGTGGTCATCCAGGATAGACGCCAGATAAAGGAGAAGACATTTGTTAATGATACTTGTTAACATTAATTCTACTACTACTGGCCCCTTGCCTGTTCTACTTGTGGTGCATCCTCCAAGTGGTAGGAGATTTCCAAAACATCGGATATAATCACCATTCGCCCAGGAATAACCTACAATCAAAAATATCAGAAGATCTATCCAGGGCCGATACCTACTCCTGCCCAACTACCAGAACCTGAAGGCCATTTTTTTTATTATAATTAAATTTTCAAGTAAAATCCTCAAATCATTATTCATATTTTTCCTAGTCGTTTCTTATTTATTTTTCCATTAGTTTTCTTTTGTCAGATGGAAGGCGTTCCACTGAGACAGTGTTGTGACATGCTTACAGGGAGAGGTGGTGTACATCTTACAAGAGGCGGTTTGTGTGTGTGTGTTTGTTGTGTGTATTTCTGCGAGTGAGTTATTCAATTGTACTCACCTAATTGTGATTGAAAAGGTCGGTTCATAGCTCCTGGCCTTTCCTCTTCGCTTAAATCATACCTCGTCTTAAAGCTATGTATGGATTCTGCCTCCACTACAGCATCCTCTAGACTGTAGCACATTCCTAACATCCCTGTGACTCATCTGAATCTTCAACTTCCAATTGTCCACAACCCTTGTTGCTGATTCCAATCTCTGAAACATTCTGTCCCTACCCCCCTTGTCAATTCCTCTCAATGTTTCACATGTCCTATCAATGTCTCTCCTCTCCTCCAGTGTCGTGTCGATTTCGTTAACCTCTCCTCGTAGAACATACCGCTTAGTTCCGGACAAGTCATGTAGCCAACCTTGCACTTTCTTAATTTCCTGACGGCTAGACCAGGTTGGGTTCCAAACTGGTGCTTGCCTACTCCAATATGGGTCTGACGTACACGGTGTAAGATTTCCAGAACGAATCTTAATGAGGTGTCGAAACGTTATTCTTAGTTTTTGCCAGGCGCCCACGTGCTGCACATTAGTTGGTTGATGTGCGCCTCAGGAAATGTGTTCAATATTATATACACTCCAAGAACCTCTTCTTGAGTGAGGTTTGACAGTCCTTTGGTCCGCCCTAGCCTGTACTGTCTGGCCAATGAACTTCAAAATGGTGTACAATACCTACAGGTTGGCAGGTAAGACACAAAGGCAACTTTTATTCCGAGACGTTTCGCTACACAGTAGGCTTCCTTCAGTCGAATACAGAAAGTAGGTAGAACAGTAAGATGTGAAGACGATGTAATCAGTCCATCACCCTTGAAGTCGTAGAATTTGAGGTTGTCAGTCCCTCAGCCTGGAGAAGTTCAGTTCCATAGTCAGGAACTATCTGAAGATCACAGCGACAATGCGGAACTTAATATACTGACAAACCAGGTCGAGCCCAAAGCATGGAGTGTCGTGTGTGAGAGAACATCCATCTGATATCAGAAATTGGTATAAATCTGCTTCCTCGTTTCAGGTAAATTTAATGCCTCCCAAATGTAAAATAATCACATGCCAGTTTATAAGAAATCGAAATTGTCATTATTATTATTTGCGACCACTGTCAGCCTCAGAGTTATCTCTGAGTTACCAGACCTTGCCACGTGGAGGCCAGTGGTTCGTCTTTAAGGTCCACCCATCCACCCATGTGTCCAGGAGTCCATCTGTGTCCCCTCAGATATTCTCCTTTCCTCACTTCCCCAAGGTCTGCCTCAACAACCAGTATCGTCTTCTTTCCCAGGTCCATGTGTCCAGGAGTCCATCTGTGTCCCCTCAGATATTCTCCTTTCCTCACTTCCCCAAGGTCTGCCTCAACAACCTTATCATCGTCTTTCCCAGGTCCATGTGTCCAGGAGTCCATCTGTGTCCCCTCAGATATTCTCCTTTCCTCACTTCCCCAAGGTCTGCCTCAACAACCAGTATCCTCGTCTTTCCCAGGTCCATGTGTCCAGGAGTCCATCTGTGTCCCCTCAGATATTCTCCTTTCCTCACTTCCCCAAGGTCTGCCTCAACAACCAGTATCGTCATCTTTCCCAGGTCCATGTGTCCAGGAGTCCATCTGTGTCCCCTCGGATATTCTCCTTTCCTCACTTCCCCAAGGTCTGCCTCAACCAGTGTCCTCGTCTTTCCCAGGTCCATGTGTCCAGGAGTCCATCTGTGTCCCCTCAGATATTCTCCTTTCCTCACTTCCCCAAGGTCTGCCTCAACAACCAGTATCGTCATCTTTCCCAGGTCCATGTGTCCAGGAGTCCATCTGTGTCCCCCTCAGATATTCCCTTTCCTCCTTCCCCAGGTCTGCCTCAACAACCAGTATCCTCGTCTTTCCCAGGTCCATGTGTCCAGGAGTCCATCTGTGTCCCCTCAGATATTCTCCTTTCCTCACTTCCCCAAGGTCTGCCTCAACAACCAGTATCCTCGTCTTTCCCAGGTCCATGTGTCCAGGAGTCCATCTGTGTCCCCTCAGATATTCTCCTTTCCTCACTTCCCCCAAGGTTTGCCTCAACAACCAGTATCCTCGTCTTTCCCAGGTCCATGTGTCCAGGAGTCTATCTGTCCGCCTTCAGATATTCTCCCTTTCCCACTTCCCCAAGGTATCCTCGCCTTTCCCAGGTTCATGTGTCCAGGAATCCATCCGTGGGCCCCCGGATGTCTCCCTTCCTCACTCCTCCCTTAGGATATCTTCCAGTCTCAGCCTTCCCCAGGTTATGTATCCCGAAGTCAGCTCAGCCACCCTCAGTGATCTAGCTAGATGAGAACGAGGTCTTGTCTAGCTGGTCTACGGTAGAGACTGTCCAGGTAGGTGGAATTACAGGAGGGGACACAGAAATCTGCGTCCTGTAATTACACCACCAAGACAGTCTAGACCGTAGGTCAGCTAGACGCAGCCAAGCTACCGTCCAGTTCGGCCGCCATGGCCTGGCCACTCAGTGAAAATTTGGGAGTTCTATTTGTTATACGATTCATCTACATTCAAAATAAGTTGCTGTACTTAATCATCAGTTTAAGTGTGTTTGTGAATGTTTTATTGTGTGTTGATGAGTGTTTGTGTGATAATGTGTCTGTGCACCTCCACCAGAACTGTAATAAGTGTTGAACTTTATAGTTTTATTTGGTTATTTGTCTTACGTATCTGCGAGACAAGATACAATAGAAATAAGTGACTTTATTTGACTTTCTTTTGGGTTATCCTGGGTAATTTACACATATGTTATTATGTATAATAATTTGTGTATCTGTTTTTGAGTGTACCTGTATCTAAACAAACTTTCTTACACACACACACTTACTTTTACGTTCATTTGCTCATTTCCGCCAACACAGCTTCTTGATTCACCAACATATATACAAGCACAGAACTATGCAAGTGCGCGCGCGCGCACACGTGTAAAACACACTCATCGCCTCTTTCACTAATATGTATGTAAAAACTACAACACAAAAAACACCAACCCCCAACACACCCCAACCCCCACACCCCACACACACA
>NC_069431.1:43393993-43414055 GCF_026875155.1 Cherax quadricarinatus
AAAGGGGCTTCAACCGTTCCCAGTAATTTAGATGCGTTATCGCACTTATGTGTGCCGTGAAAGTTCTTTGTACAATCTCCAGGTCAGCAATTTCGCCCGCCTTGAAGGAGGACAGTTAGTGTACAGCAGTATTCCAGCCTAGAGAGCACAAGCAATTTGAAGAGAATCATCATGGGCTTGGCGTCCCTAGTTTTGAAGGTTCTCATTATCCATCCTATCATTTTTCAAGCAGATGCGGTAGATACATTGTTGTGGTCTTTGAAGGTGAGATCCTCCGATATTATCACCCCCAGGTTTTCACATTACTTTTTTCGCTCTGTTTTATGTTAGAATTTGTTGTAACCCTGAATACAGTTTTAATTTCCTCAAGTTTTCCCATATCTGAGTAGTTAACATTTCTCTTCATTGAACTTAAAATTTGTTTTGAGGGGCCCCATTTGAAGATTTGGTTGATGTCTGCTTGGAATCTTGCGGTGTCTTCGATGGATGTCACTGTCAGGGGAAATTCTGGTACCCATCCACAAGCGAAGAAAACGGAGCTATGGCGGGACATCTCTGGTATGCCCAGATAAGAGGATGGGGAAAACAGGATGGGAAGCGAGTACTGTGCCTTGTGGAACAGAGCTTTCCACCGTAGCTGCCTCAGATTTTTACTCTTTTTTGCTATTCCTTTTTGTGTTCTGTTAGTAGTTTATAGATCCTATACCTTCTTTTCTTGTTATTCCCTTATCATGCATTTTATGTGCTATTTACACCGTGGTCGCAATTGTTGAAGGCTTTTGCAAAGTCTGTGTATACTACATCTGCATTTTTTTTATCCTCTGTAGCATCCAGGACCTTGTCATAGTGGTCCAGTAGCTGGGACAGGCGGGAGCGACCTGCTCTAAACCCGTGTTGCCCGGGGTTGTGTAACAAGGGGTAACTAAGGTGGTTGGCGATCTTGCTTCTTAGAACCCTTTCAATGATTTTTATGAGATGGGGATGTTAGTGCTATCAGTCTGTAGTTCTTTGCAATTGTTTTAACTGGCACCTTTGTAGAGTGGGGGCTATATTGTTTTTTTTCAATGAGTGTGGGATGACTCCTGTGTCCATGCTCCCTCTCCATTTCAGAATGCTGAAGGCATGTGACACGGACTTCTTGCAGTTCTTGATGAACACGGAAGTTCCATGAGTCTGAACCTGCGGTAGAGTGCATGGGCATGTCATTTATTGCCTTTTCAAAGTCTTTTGGTTTTTAGGATAATATCAGAGATTTTTGAGATGACCACATTCTGGGTTTCGGTCATAAAGAATTCTTTTAGATTGCTGACCCTTATCTGGGTAACGGCTCGCTGAACACTGAGTCGTATTGGGACTTTAGTATCTTACTCATTTCTTTGAGTAAGAGGCCCAATACTAGAAGTTGTTTTATCCTCAGATTTGGCATAAGAAAAAAAGTTTTTTTTTTCAATTTCCTTTATGGCTCTTAGTTCTTCCTGAGATTCTTCCTGGGAAATAGGGGTAGCGGAAACAAGAGACAGAAAGGGAAGTGAAGCAAGTTAAAGGTAGTAGTAGTAGTAGAAGTAGTAGTTGTTGTAGTAGTGGTAGATTAGTAATCGAAGTAGAAGTTTAATCTAAGGATAAGAAAAAGCAGCCTTGTAAGAGAGTTAATGGCTGACGAGAGTGCAACCAAACACTCAGAGATGGGGGAAGGAAACTGAAGGACAGAATACACCTAGACAGAGGTAAAGAAGACATTGAAAATATCGGAAAGGAGAAGAGGTAGGTAGAAGAAAGGAAAAAAGATCAAATCAAGTCACGAGTGTTCTGAAATCTACAGCATTTGGCAATGCCGTCTTGTTGAAGCATCCCTAATACACACCTTTCCTAATATGAATCGTAGTCCTGGATTTGTCACTGTAGTTTGCCTTCCTCTCTCATTACTTTTCAAATGCTCCAAACGTTAGAACACTTGTGACTTAAACCTTATCTTTTCTACTCCTCTCCCTACCTCTTCCACGTTTTTCTGTATTTTCTTTGTCCCCTTTATTTTGCCCAGGTGGTTTTGTCCTTCAGATTTTTTTTCACTGTGTTTTTGGTCCCACCCTCGTGGGCCATTAGTTCTCCTGCAGTGTTCCATTTTCTTGTCCTTAGACTTACTCAACTTCTGCTTCTACTACTACTACTACTACTACTACTACTACTACTACTACTACTACTACTACTACCACTACTACTACTACCACTACTACTATTACTACTATTATTATTATTATTATTATTATTATTATTATTATTATTATTATTATTATTATTATTATTAATACCAGCATTATCTCTACCACAATTTCTCCACTTCTTTCTTCCTCTCTTTGTCCCGTACTTGTCCTCCGCTCCTATATATATACTGGCTCCTTTATCTTCGTGTGTTAGTGTGATTGTCATGTTGTTATGCCCCTTTTTAACTTCGATAGTAAGGTTCCCCACTACAGTTCTAGTGTGGGGTAGCTTTTTACTTAATGGCCTAATCTGTCTAGAAAATACTTACATCATGACTGATCATCCTCAGTGTCTCTGATATCCTTTCACCAACCCTCTTCACAGGTTATTTAAACTACTACTATAAAATATAACTGTATTCTAAATAGATATGTACAGAATATACAATTACAGTACTCACATATTCAAAACATAAGCCTGCACACCCCTTAGCTGTTCTTCTAAGACAGCCCACATGGTGGATCTGGACAAATTGCCCTTCTTTCTTCTGGACTAATCTCTGGGCTAACCAGTGTTTTGACACACTTTAGTCACCCTGGGTATGGTGGCCACAACTTAAGTTATAAAAACTCACCCCTGTGGCACACATAATGCCCAAAAAATAGAAAGGACCCAGAGGTCCTACCAGCTTGAAGTCCACCAAGAGAGAGAGAGAGAGAGAGAGGGAGGAGCCTAGCTAAGCTCCTCCCACACCCACCAAAAAACGAAAGACTGTTGCCAAGCACAATTCTCTAGTTACCACAGTTCTACCACACCTTATTTTACTGTTACAAAAAGAAATACAACTTTATAAACTACTTGTTTAAATTGTGTGTGTGTGTCTATAGTATAACCTATTATATTGAGAAAAAACAGGCTTGACTCAACTGCCTTACAGCCATAAGAGTGATCTGCCCTTATGACATTTAGAGCTAAGTCCCCATCAATTCAATATAATTAGGTATTCCAGAGTAACTGTTACTTATATACATCAATGTGTGTTGGGTCCCATAGTCCCATAACAGTGACTAACCAATGGTCAATCATAAGCTTCTTTTTCCCTATGTGGCGGGTTATTTGTGTATTATTCCAGTCACGGAATTGTGCCATTTTGTTCTTTGTGCTTTATGCATGTCTTTTCCTCTTCTTGTTTCCCCGCCTTCCTTCGTCCTCTTCAGGGGAGTAGTGCTACTTTCATCAAATACGTTCTTGCTGGATCAACGGATTATTTTCTGACTGTGCCTTACTGTGGGGACTGAAACATGTTGTGTTCCCGCAAACCGTTTCAACAGAACTATCGACTCGTTCCTACTTTCAAACCGACGGGGGTGTCTATCCATCATGTTATACGAGTTGTGAAACGTACTTCTTGCTAGCTTACGTGTCTCCCTGAAAATTCCACTACTTATATGTGTGCAGTTTGTAAGAAGATACAAAGTTCATTGTTAAGTACATTCCAGCCCCCCCTTCCAAAATTCTCACGGTTCCCCAGGTGATGGGGTTTGCAGACTCTGTTGGGGTTGCTACTGTAATTGGCATCACCTTGTCTATGAATCCCCAGGGCCCTACATCTCTCCCGTTCATTCTTTCCTTTAAACAAGAGAGGGAGTCAGTACCTCTGGATTTTACTTTTTACATTGCAAGATGCCCTTCAGGATCTGAGAATTTGTGTCAATACTTTTCACGTGCTGAAAGCACAAGCCCTTTCCACACAAAACCTCCAAACTAACTTTTCCTAGGACGAAACCCCCACCCTGCCTTTGTTTTCCCTCTTCTATAATTGTCCGAACCATCTCAATAACCTTTACTCTACCCTCTGGATAATACTTTAAGAAATTCCGCACCTTCTAACTCCAAGCCCTGATTCTCTGCATTATAGTCACACTGCACATTGCTTTCGTACACTACATCTCCACTGCCTCCAGCCTTCTCCTTGTTCCAACATTCGCCACCAATAATTCACACCACTATAAGAGCACTGGTACCACTATAAAATTCGTATATTCCCCTCTTTGGAATAACGTTCTTTGTCTTCACAGACTTTCCCTTTGTGCACCACTCACCCTCAAGAACTCTATATTAACGTCGTCTTTCATAGACCCAAACTGCTGACAGTCCACTCCCATATATCTGAATACATTTACTTCCTCGTTACTCCCGCTTATTTTCCCCATAATTTTTATTTTTCTCCTTTGTCCCCTTTTCCTGTATACAAAGGAAAATGTACATGTACTCCCGCCAATCCCTAGGTACCTTCCCCCTCTTTGTTATATTTTATTAATACAAACACGCCACGGGGGATGGATATCTTCTGCTCAAGTACTTTCACACATCTCCCGTCCGTCATCTGGAGAAAATTTCAATGTTTTCCCAAAGGGTTTTCAACAGTAGAAATGAGGGAAAGTTAGCATGGTGACACCATTCAGCTTCTCTCACAAAAAAGAGAGGCACCAATCAGTCAAGCAAACTAACACCCAATCACCCACCCACCTCACCCCTTTACCCCACCCCTCATCAGGTAAGAGATATAATAGACAGCTCATAATTTTATCTAAATCGCCATCAACAGGTCATTTGTTACAAGAGATTACATTGCACTAGTGGATAATACACACAAAAAAACAATTGTATTATGTGCAAACATTCTAGAGGTCAAATGTGCTCATTTGTCAGCTTAAAATAGCGTAGATCTCAGGAGGATTATATAATGTTCGGAAGTATTCATAAATTTCTAAATGCTGGGCCCACCGATATCGTCACCATCAATTATTATGTCTGTACCTTGTTGACTCGTGAAAACTTCCTAGTATTCCGGTTATTCTTTAAGCCCTAATAACCAGATAATTCATAATTTTTCCCGATTATCCTTTATTACCACGTAACAGCCTAATTCTTTCGGGTTGAAATCACCCTGTTCAATTGCCGATTGCATAGCTGTACCGAAATAGGTTTACTAATACTGGTTATATGTTATACCGAACGTGCTGCAAACACGACTGCAGCCACTTTAAACCCCGTGTAAACCCGTAACCGAACATACCATATGTCGCTGTAGTAAAATGGGTTTAGTCATAATGGTTATATTATTACACCTTAGAGCAGGGGAAAGTTCACGACTGAAGATAAGCAGAGGTACAGAGAACATTGGTTTAACGTCACTATATCCTCACGAGGCTCCTCGGCATTTATGAGCAATTCTGTGACTTTGTATAATACTGTTGCATAAGGCTGTGACATGTGAAAGTATTTGACTGAAAATTTCCATCTCTTGCGTGGTTAAGATCACCTGTGTGATCTTAAACCCCGCACATTTATTAAACATTTATTAAACAAAAGCACCAACCATTCCAATACTAAAATCCCCGCCTGCTTTTAACTTTTCTGTCTTTATCCCATCAATCCCAGTTGCTTTACCCCCTTTCATTCTACTCACTGCCTCACGCCCCTTCGTCCACACTCACCACTAGCTCTTCCTACATGATGTTATACCTCCCTGCCCAGCGCACGAAATCACAGCTTCCCCATCGTTATCAACATTTAACAATTCCTCAATACGTTTCCCTCCATTTTTCCCCATGCTTACAGCTCCCCAATTAATAAACTCTCCTCTCCAAATTTTTAACTGTCAAATCCATTTTCATAACTTAATGCTCTCATTCCACATTTTTTCCTTATTCACCCGGGAAAATTTGTTGATAGCACTCATATACTCTGTCATTTTCTCTCCTTTTACATTCCTTCACCTCTCTCTAACCTCTCTTTACTCTCCATATACTCCCTCTCTCGTTGCATCACTTCTATTTTACAAAAACCTCTCATATGCTAACTCTTTCCTCTTATTATTCTCTTTACCTCATCATTCCACCAGTCGCTCTTCTTCCTCCTGCACCCACTTTCCTGTAAACCCCAAACTTCTCCTGAACACTAACACTACTTTCTTAAATCTAACCCCATAACTCTTCAACCTCATTGCCTATACTCCCACTAACCCATCTTTCCCCCCAGTTGGTGTTTATATCTTAAACTGTCTCTTCCTCTAGTTATAAGCCTTTACCTCTTACCTGCTGTTGCCATTCTCATTGTTTCCTCTCCACCTTTTACTCTCACTGTAGCTACAACTAAGAAATGATTTCATATATCTGTGCCTCTCTATATATATTCACATCCTGAGGTCTACCCATCAGTCTTTTATGTACCAATACATAGTCAATAAAGTACGTCATTATGCTCTATTTTTTATCTTGTTTATTTATTTATCCATTTATTCTTAAAATATGTATTACCTATTACCCAAAACCCCTTTTTATACGAAGTTCAATCAAGACCTCATTGTCATTTACCTTGGCACCCCAAACTTACCTACCAATCCTCTATAACCGCTTCCCCTTACTTTGGCATTCTTGTCCTCCCACCACCACACCCCTCACTTGGTTCACAACCTGTCAAAAACTAGGTTGACATCTCTTTTTTTTTCTTCTCTCTTTTTTTACACAAGGTATGGGCAAGGTTAAAGGGTTTAAAGGGTTCCTAACTTAATTTACAAAATTTAAGGATTCCTAACTTGAAGATTGAGACACTTATGCAGCATAGGGAATCTTTATTCAGGAAACGTTTTCGCCACACAGTGGCTTCATCAGTCCAATACAAAGAAGGCGTAAGGAGAGGAGGAGAATGGGGGTAATCAGTCCCTCAACCTGGTCCATCAATCTACAAGATTGATGGACTGAACACATCGACTCCAGGTTGAGGGACTGATTACCTCATTCTCCTCCTCTCCTTACACCTTCTTTGTATTGGACTGATGAAGCCACTGTGTGGCGAAACGTTTCCTGAATAAAGATTCCCATATGCTGCATAAGTGTCTCAATCTTCAACTTGTCGGTTTTTCAAACCATTCATCACAACTGTCAGACACTGCAGCATCATGGGATCTTCTTACAAAGAATTCTTCAACGCTTGTTCAACCTTTGGACGAAGACCTACTTCGACTAGTGGATGGTACCACTGTGAGGGAAAAGTAGGTGTAAGTGGGGTTAAGGTTGTTCGGGCAACCAGGAACCATTAGCGAGTTACGTTGCGCGCGCACCCCCCCCCCCCTCTGGCGGGCTGGGGCAAAACTAGTTCCTGGTGTCCGATTTGTTAAAGTTTCTACTCCTGGTAATATTGACCTTACCTGGTGTGGGTTGAAGTTTGGAGAGGCACTTCACCTCCACTCTTCTCCTAATCAGGTAGGGTGATCTACCAGGAGTATTACTGTTTGTTCTTTTCTTTTGTTTGCTGGTTACCAGTAATGATTTTGGCATTTATCATTCTTTTTCTTTCTTAAATGTTATATTATCATGACTATGGGTAACCAGTTTTATTTTTTTCTTATTACCAGCTCTGTTCCTGGCGTGGTCTTCAGGATAGACGCCAGATAAAGGAGCAAGACGTGTGTTAATAATACTTATTAACATTATTCTACTACTACCGGCCCTTACCTATTCTACTTGTGCTCCATCCAAGTGGTAGGAGATTCCAGAACATCGGATTACCATCTGCCCAGGATAACCTACATAAATAACATCAGAGGAACTATCCAGGGCCATACCTACTCCTGCCCAACTAAAAGAACTGAAGGCCATTTTTTTTATTTAAATTTTAAGTAAAATTCTCAAAAATCATTATTCTCATTTTTCCTAAGTTATTTCTTTATTTATTTTTCCATTAATTTCTTTTGTTCAGTTGGAAGGCGTTCCACTGACAATGGCGACCTTGCCAGGATACGACTCTTGAAGCAACATCGTCCTGATGGTTCAACTGGTTGTGAGTATAACATTTAAGATAGAAAAGGGTGAGTTAGTTGAGGTGTCAAATCATTACTGGTAGTCTGGCTGACTTACCGTTGTTTGGTTCTAAGGTTCGGTTTAGAAGTTTACCTATTTGTTGGACCTGGGGAACTTTGATGATAACCCCTCCTGTGTGAACCGTGTATTTTGCTTAGTGAAGGCTATTGAGCCCACAAGTGTATTCTTCCAGGGAGAAATATTTATTTCATTTTCTACTTTGGGAAGTTTAAAGTGTGCGGACTGTGTCCCTCTTTTGTAACAGACGTTACTGTTAATTTTAATTAAGTCAGTTTAAGTTGGGTGCGTAATATTTCTTTTTACAAGATGGATTCTTTAGATTTCTGGTTGAAAGCTGGAAAGGAAATGGGATTTTCTGACAAAGCCTTGATAATTACATTACTGCTAAAATGGCTATTGAAGAGAAAAAGGAACAGGAAAGAATAGCACGAGAAAAGAAAGAGGAACAGGAAAGACTAGCTCGAGAGGAGAAAAGACTAGCTCGGGAAGAGAAAAAGGAACAGGAAAGACTAGCTCGAGAAGAGAAAAAGGAACAGGAAAGACTAGCTCGGGAGGATAAAATCGAACAGGAAAGGATAGCTAGAGAAGACAGAGTTCAGGCAAGAGAGGTAGCCTTCAAAATGAAGGAAATTGAGTTAGAACAATCAAGGTTGGAATTAGAAGCCAAGAAGATAGAACTATCTAAGCAGAAAATAGATGAAGGGGTTCTAGAATACCCTTCCCAAGAACCTAATATTAGGATGCCACAAATACCACCTTTCTCAGAACAAGATGACATAGCGGCATATATTACTAGATTCGAGAGTACTGCTACTCTCTGTGACTGGCCAGTAGATTCTTGGGCTACTAGGCTCGGCTTACTACTGTCAGGTTCAGCATTAAACGTCTATTCCACTCTACCCTCTGATGTTATTTCTAGTTATAGCCTGCTGAAGAAAGCTATACTTCAGGCTTTCAAAAAAACTACTCATCATTACAGGTCTGAGTTTAGACACATTAAAATAACTCCTAATCAAAATTACATGCAATTCTTAACAACACTTTTCAGATTATTTGATTCGTGGATTGAAAGTGCTGAGGTTGACCACGATTTCGAATCTTTACGAGACCTGATGGTAAGAGATCAATTCCTTTCTTCTGTAAACTCTGACTTACGAATATTCATTAAAGAAAGAAACATTCATACGGCTGCGGAAATGGCACAAGCTGCTGATATATATGCGTGCGCTCAGATATAAACCTGTTGTGCCTAAGCAATCTGAGGGATCCAAACCCTCCATACCGAAGAATTCCACGGCCTTCACAGTAAAATGTTTCAACTGTAATGAGTGGGGTCATAGACGGCCCGACTGTCCTAGAAAAAAAGGTGAAAATGTCGGTAAATGTTTCACTGAATCAAACATAAACGCACCTTTTAGTGAAGGTACAGTCAATGGTATGAATGTGTCAACCATTCTTAGAGACACTGGATGTTCCTGTATTGTTATCTCAAGTAAGCTTTTCCCTAACCTAGATTCTTCACGTTATAAGTCCACTAAATTAACTGACTATTTAGGAAGAAGCGATTCTTTTCCAACAGTCAGGTGTTTCGTTAGGTGCAAATGGTTCTCAGGATGGGTAGATGCCGTAGTTGCCCCGATAACCTCGTGTTCTGTTTTGGTTGGGAACATACAAGGGGCTGCTTTCCCATCTGAGAAGGACTGTTTGGAATTTGGAGTTTCAAAGGAAGGGTTGGAACCTAATATCTCTTTCTTCACAGATAGTTCCAGATGAGATTCAGTTGGATAACCTAAATCAGAGAGCTGATGGTTACAAAACTCCGGTAACACCTTTAGTAAGTCAGTCACTTGAACTGGACAACGCAGACACCAGTGGAAAACTACGTGTGGCACAATCTATACAACAACTAGACTCAATTAACGTCCTTACCAGAGCTCAGTCTAAGGTAAAACCTATCCACCCATTAGTTCTTTCCAAAGGAAAGCCAATCGAGCTGTCTCATATAGATTTAGAGGGTCTTCAAAAGACTTGTCCTTCCTTAGAGGAATCTCGGAAGTTAGCTTTAAATGGCAAGGTGACCCAGAGAAAGAAATTTTCTTACAAGTTTGAGTTCAAACACGATCTTTTGTACAAGACTAATGATGTATACTAATGATGTATAAAGCTGCAGTATGACCTCTGGACTTCTGTTGCTTACACTTCTTGATATAAATCCCTGGGTAGTTTCAAATTTAGGTTGGATAAGTACATGAGTGGGAGGGGTTGGATTTGTGTCTGCGGACAAACCCAATGACGTTGGTCGAAGCCTGTTAGTCATTCCGCAGGATTGCCGTGAAACCATTTTAAAGATTTCTCAGGACTTGCCAGTCTCTGGCCATTTTTCACATAGGAAGACCTATAATAAAATCAAGGACCTATATTTTTGGCCTAGCATGTCCTCTGACATCTATAAGTACTGCAGATCATGTCACGTATGTCAACTTTCCACGCAGAAGGGTAGAACTAGGAGAGTTCCTATGGTAAAGATGCCAATTTTCTCAGTCCCTTTTGCAAGGGTTGCCGTAGATATAGTTGGTCCTATCACACCTTGCTCATCAGGAGGTCATAAATATATTTAACTATGATTTACTATGCGTCCAGCTTCCCAGAGGCGGTACCCTTAAAATCCATTACGTCCATAGAAGTCGCAGAAGCCTTATTTTCTATTTTTTTCACGTGTAGGTATACCTCGTGAAATTCTGTCGGATAAAGGGGCACAATTCACTTCAGAATTAATGGAACACGTTTATCAACTTGTGGATGTTAAACCTCTTTTCACTACACCTTACCATCCGATGTGTAACGGAAGAGTGGAGCGACAACATGCCATCCTAAAGTCAATACTAAAAAAGCTATGCATTCTTAAACCAACGGACTGGCATAGATTTTTACCATGTGCTCTTTTCGCAATGCGCGAGATTCCAAGTGATTCCCTTGGTTATTCCCCTTTTGAATTGCTTTATGGGAGACAAGCTCGTGGACCACTATCTATTTTGAATGAACTTTGGTCCAAAGATATCAAACCTGAGGTTCAAAACAGCTATCAGTTTCTTTTAGATCTAAGGGAAAGGTTGGAAGAAACCGCCGATTTGGTCGGTAAAAACCTAGAGATGTCTATGGAAACGTACAAGACCTATTTTGACCATAAAAGCCCCCAAGCGTACGTTTAACGTTGGTGATGAAGTTTTAGTTCTCCTACCTGACAAATCCAACAAATTGCTAATTACCTGGCGCGGACCGTATAAAGTAGTGAAGGTCTGCAATAAGGTAGATTATATCTTGGATGTCAAGGGTAGAGAAAGAATGTATCACGTCAATATTTTGAAACGGTACCATCGAAGAGAAGTTAATCTTTGCGTAAATTCCTTTGACGAAGATACTTCTTCTTTCGGCTTGGGTACAAGTGGTGATTCGTACGAATGTAGAGTTTGTATTATAGATGACGAGTCTTTTACAGAATCGAAGGAACTACTGGATATCTTAACGCATGATCCCTCACCAAAGAAGTCAAATGTCAACATTAACAACGACTTGTCGAATAAACAAAAGTCTCAAGTAAGTGCCTTAGTAAAAACATTTTCTGACGTATTCACAGAGGTACCAGGACTTACCACCACTATTGTACACAAGATTGAATTGTCGGATCATGAACCAGTAAGGCGGAAAATCTACCCTGTTCCCGTTCACTTACGGAAAACTTTTGATAATGAGGTTGACAAACTATTTAACTTAAACATCATAGAACCTTCGAAATCAGCTTTCTGTTCACCAGTTGTTATGGTTAAGAAACCCGATAATTCTTACCGACTGGCACAAGATTTTCGTTATTTTGAATACTATAACTAATGGGATGCAGAACCCATGCCAGTAATTGATCATGACTTGTATAAATTCCATGACTGCAAATTCTTCTCGGAATTAGACATCTCACAAGCAAAAACCATCAAGTGCCATTACACCCGACTCGAAACCATACACTGCTTTCCCTACCCCATAGAGGTCTAAATGCAATACCGCCAATGCCTTTCGGCTTGGTTACCGCGTGTGCCACGTATATTAGGCTTATGAGAATATTTCTTTCTGATCTAAAGAATGTATCAGTGTATTTTGATAATATTTATATCATGACAAATGTCGGGGGAAGACCATCTAAATACACTATCGTTGTTTTGAAAAGACTAAGAACCATGGCCTTACAGTTAAACCACAAAAGTGCTTTCTTGGCTATCATAAGGTACAATACCTTGGGTTTTCATTATCTCTGACAACAACTTCTCACCACTTCCTAATAAGACCAAAGCTGTTTAGAAAGTAACGTTCCCTGCTACCAAAAAGTTATTAAGAAGTTTCCTTGGATCTGTAAACTTCTATAGAAATTTCGTACCAAATCTAAGTAGCTTAACTTCAGTTCTTACAGACTATTTGAAAAAGGGTGTCAAGGAACCTCTTAGTTGTTCTGAGGAAGCCATCCAAAGCTTCGAAGAAATTAAGAGTATATTTTCAAACCCCCCTGTCCTAAAATTGCCAGATATTAATAAAAAAATTTTGTCTCCGAACAGATGCCTCCCATTCTGGACTCGGGGCTGTAAATACTGCAAAAATTATGAGGAACACCTTCCCATATCTTTCGCCCGTAAAAGCTTCTGCCCAGAGAAGAAAGATATTCCACTGTGGAGAAAGAATGTTATGCTTTAGTATGGGGTATAAGTAGATTAAATACTACCTATACGGTAAACCCTTTGTGCTTGAAACAGGTCACAAGCCACTGAGTAATTGGAAAACTTTAAAGGGTCAAATAGCAGACTCTTGAGATGGGCTCTGGCTATTCAGCCCTAAAAAGTTTAAAAATCGTTTATATTTCTGGCTCTGAAAACCACTTTTCAGATTGGCTGAGCCGAGGTTGTATTTAGTTCTTTTTCCCCTCGTTCGTTGACTTATTGACTCCGTCCATAAGTTTTGGAAGGGGGTATTGAGGGAAAAGTAGGTGTAAGTAGGGTTAAGGTTGTTCAGGCAACCAGGAACCATTAGCGGGGTACGTCGCGCACCCCCCCCCCCCTCTGGCGGGCTGGGGCGAAACTAGTTCTTGGTGTCTGATTTGTTCAAATTTCTACTCCTGGTAATATTGACCTTACCTGGTGGGGGGTTGAAGTTTGGAGAGTCACTTCACCTCCATCTTCTCCTAATCAGGTAGGGTGATCTACCAGGAGTATCACTGTTTGTTCCTTTCTTTTGTTTGCTGGTTACCAGTAATGATTTTGGCATTTATCATTCTTTTCCATTCTTAAATGTTTATATATCATGATCATTGGTAACCATTTATTTTTTCTTATTACCAGCTCTGTTCCTGGGGTGGTCATGCCAGGATAGACGCCAGATAAAGGAGCAAGGGACTTTTGTTAATGAGACTTTTTTAAACTTTATTCTACTATTTACGGGCCCCTTAAACCTGTTCAAACTTGGGGTTTGCTCCACCCCAATGGAGGAGATTCCAAAACATCGGATTATCACCTTTTCGCCCCAGGATAACCTACACCCAATAATATCAAAATCAACCGGGGCCTTACCTTACTCCTGCCCAACACAAGAACCAAAGGGCCCAAAATTTTTTTTTAAATTATTTTTAAAATTTTTAAGTAAAACCCCCTAAAAAATAAATTTTCTTTTTTTTCCTAGTGGGTTTTCTTTTTTTATTTTTCCTTTAAGTTTTCTTTTTTTTCCAAAAAGGGAAGGGGCTTTTCCACGACAGGTGTTTGGTAACATGCTTCCCCAGGGAAGGGGGGCAAAAACTTAACAAGAGGCGGGTTTGTGTTTTGTGTGTTTGGGGTGTGTTTTGTGTAGTATTCGTGCGTGTGTGATTCAATTGTACTCCCCAAAATTTTGTGATTGAAAAAGGTGGGTTCATAGCCCCCGGGCCTTTCCTCTTCCCCTTTAATCATACCCGTTTTAAAAAGCTTTGTTTTGGATTCCTGCCTCCACTACATCATCCTCTAGACTGTACCACTTTCCCAACATCCCTGTAACCATCTGAATCTTTAACTTCCAATTGCACACCTTTTTTGCTGTTTCCCATCTCTGAAACATTGTCCCTAAACCCCCCCTTTCAATTCCTCTCAAAAGTTTCATAAAGCGATCATGTCTCTCCCCCTCCTCCATGTCGTGTCCCGGAATTTCCCTTTAAAAACCCCACCTCGTAGGAAAATACCCTTAGTTTTCCGGGGCAAGTTTTTGTTGCAAACCTTTGCACTTTCTTTTTAAATTTTCCCCCGACGGGGTTGACCAGGTGGGTTCCAAAAATGGGGCTGCATACTCTAATATGGGTCTGACGAAAACGGTGTAAAGGAGTCCAGAAAAGAATCCCTTTAAAGAGGGTGTCGAAACTTATTCTTAGTTTTGCCAGACGGGCCCCCCAAGCTGCACCAAATTTTTTTTGGGGTTTATTGGGGGCCTTTAGAAATGTGTTCAGTATTATATTCACGCCAAGAACCTTTTTTTGAGTGAGGTTTTTCCCGTCTTTTTTGGCCCCCCTAGCCTGTAAATTTTTTCTCAATGAACTTCAAAATGGGTAAAAATACCGACAGGGGGGAGGTAAGACACTAGGGAACTTAAATTTTTAAACGTTTTGCCTACCCCAGTAGGGTTTTTCATCGAATACAGAAAAAAGGCAGGAACAGTAAGATGGGGAAGACGATGTAATCATCCCTCAAACCCCTTTAATTTGTAAATTTTTAGGTTTTTTAGTCCCCCACCTTTGGGGGAATTTTAGTTTTCCCTAGTCCCGGGGCTATCTAAGATCAACGACAGTGCGGAGACTTAATAAAACTGACAAACCAGGTCGACCCAAAGCATGGGGTGCCCTGTGTAGAGAACATCCATCTGTTATCAGAAAAAATTGGGATAAATCTGCTTCCTCGTTTTAGGGAAAAATTTTAAAGCCTTTCCCCAAAAAGTAAAAAAAATCACATGCCAGTTTTTTAAGAAAAACGAAATTGTCATTATTTTTAATTTTCGAACCCCTGTCCCGCCTCAGAGTTTTTTTTTATGAGTTACCAGAACCTTTCCACTGGGGGCCAGGGGGTTAGTCCTTTAAAAGGGCCCCCCCTCCACCCCTGTGTCCCCGGATCCCCTCCTGTCCCCCCAAATTTCTCCTATCCCCTTCCCCCCATTTCCCCCGGGGCGCCCCAACAACCAGTATCCTCTCTTTCCCAGGTCCAGGTCCAGGAGTCCATCTGTTCCCCTCAGATATTCTCCTTTCCTCACTTCCCCCAAAAGGTTTTGCCTCACAACCAGTATCCCGTCTTTCCCCGTTCCCCTTGTCCAAAGGGGTCCAAACTGTTTTCCCCCCAGATATTCTCCTTTCCTCCCCTTCCCCCCAAAGGGCTGCCTCAATAACCCAAATATCCTCGTCTTTTTTCCCCGGGCCATGTGGGCCAGGATTTCCCTCTGTTTTCCCCCACTTCCCCAAGGCCCTCGCCTTTCCGGGGTTCATGGTCCGGGAATCCACCGGGGGGCCCCCCGGTGTCTCCCCTTCCTCACCCCCTTGGGATATTTTCCCAGCTCGCCTTCCCCAGGTTATGTATCCCGAAGTCAGCTCAGCCACCCTCCGTGATCTAGCTAGATGAGAACGAGGTCTTGTCTAGCTGGTCTACGGTAGAGACTGTCCAGGTGGGTGGAATTACAGGAGGGGACACACAGAAATCTGCGTCCTGTAATTACACCACCAAGACAGTTTTAAGAACGTAGGTCAGCCAGACGCAGCCAAGCTACCGTCCAGTTCCCCCACCAAGGGCCGGGCCACTTAGGTGAAAATTTGGGAGTTCTATTTATGTTACACGATTCATCTACATTAAAAATAAGTTTCTGTACTTAATCATCAGTTTAAGTGTGTTTGTGAATGTTTTATTACGTGTTGATGAGTGTTTGTGTGTTAATGTGTCTGTTCACCTCCACCAGAACTGTAATAAGTGTTGAACTTTATAGTTTTATTTGGTTATTTGTCTTACGTATCTGCGAGACGAGACACAATAGAAATAAGTCACTTTATTTGACTTTCTTTTGGGTTATCCTGGGTAATTTACACATATGTTATTATGTATAATAATTTGTGTAACTGTTTTTATGTGTACCTGAACAAACTTTCTTACACACACACACTTACTTTTACGTTCATTTGCTCATTTCCGCCAACACAGCTTCTTGATTCACCAACATATATACAAGCACAGAACTATGCAAGTGCGCGCGCGCGCACACGTGTAAAACACACTCATCGCCTCTCACTAATATGCTTTGAAAATCACATACATACACAAACACACACACACACACACACACACCACACCCACACACAAAACACACACAACAAAACACATACACATACGCACACACACACACACACACACGAAAAACACACACCATACACACACATACACCATACACACACACACACACACACACACACAACATACACATACGCACACACACACACACACACACATACACACACACACACACACACACATACACACACACACCACACACACACACACACACACACACATACGCACACACACACACACAAAATCACACACACACACACACACACACACACACACACACACACACACACACAACACACATACACATACGCACACACACACACACACACCTCAAAGGGCGAGGGGCCCCGAACAACATCTCCCCATGGGTCCTTAGAGAAGGAGCAGAGAGATGCTGTGTGTGCCTCTAACCACAATCTTCAACACATCCCTTGAAACTGGGCAACTCCCTGAGAAATGGAAGACAGCTAATGTAGTCCCCAAAATTTAAGAAAGGAAACAGAAACGAGGCACAAAACTACAGACCTGTGCCCTCTGACATGTATTGTGTGCAAAGTCATGGAAAAGATTATCAGGAGGAGAGTGGTCGAACACCTGGAAAGGAACAAGATTATAAATGAAAACCAGCATGGGTTCATGGAAGGCAAATCTTGTATCACAAACCTCCTGGATTTTATGACAAGGAACAGAAGAAGACACGAGAGAGAGGGTTTGGGGTAGATTGCGTTTCCTAGACTGCAGGAAGGCCTTTGACACAGTTCCCCACAAGAGATTAGTGCAGAAGCTGGAGGATCAGGCACACATAAAAGGAAGGGCAAATGGGAATGGATAAGGGAATACCTGACAGGGGGGGCAGCAAAAGAGTCATGGGACGGAAGAGGTATCACAGTGGGCGCCTGTTACGAGCGGGGTCCCACAGGGGTCAGTTCTAGGCCAGTGCTATTTTTGATATATGTGAACGACATGAAAGGAAGGAAAGACTCTGAAGTGTCCCTGTTCGCAGATGACGTGAAGTTGAAAGAGAAGAATTAAATCGGACGAGGATGAGGCCCGGACTGGGAAAGAGACCCCGGAAAAGCTGGACATGTGGTCCAGTAACTGCTCCTCGAATTCAAAACCAGCCAAATGCAAAGTCAGAAGATTGGGGGAGGGGCAAAAAAAGACCGCAGACAGAATATAGGCTAGGTGGACAAAGACTACAGACCTCACTCAGGGAGAAAAGACCTTGGGGTTTACCATAACACCGAGTACATCACCGGAGGCCACATCAACCAAATAACCGCTGGGAGCATACGGGCGCCTGGCAAAACCTGAGAATAGCGTTCCGAAAACCTCAATAAGGAATCGTTCAAGACACTGTACACTGGGGTATGTTAGCCCATACTGGAGTAGCAGCACCAGTCTGGAACCCACACCTGGTCAAACACGTCAAAAAGTTAGAGAAAGTACAAAGGTTTGCAACAAGGCTATCCCAGAGCTCAAGGAATGTCCGTACGAGGAAAGGTTAAGGGAAATCGGACTGACGACACTGGAGGACAGAAGGGTCAGGGGAGACATGATAACGACATCAAGATACTGCGGGGAATAGACAAGGTGGACAGAGATAGGATGTTCCAGAGGGACACAGGGACAAGGGTTTACAACTGGAAGCTGAAGACTCAGACGAGTCACAGGGACGTTAGGAAGTATTTCTTCAGTCATAGAGTTGTCAGCAAGTGGAAAAGCCAGCAAGTGAAGTAGTGGAGGCAGGAACCATACATATTTTAAGAAGAGGTATGACAAAGCTCAGGAAGCAGGGGAGAGAGAGGATCCAGTAGCGATCAGTGAAGAGGCGGGGCCCAAAGGGGCTGAGTCTCGACCCCTGCAACCACAAATTTGGTGAGTACAATTAGGTGAGTACACGAACACACACACACATACACACACTACACACATACAACAACACACACACACACACACACACATACATACACATACCACACACACACACACACACACATACACACACACACACACACACACATACACACACACACACACACACACACACACACACACACACACACACACACACACACAACACACGAACACCACCACAACACACACATACACACTACACACACCAACACACACACACACACCACACAAACACATACGCACACACACACACAAACACACGCGCACACGCCCCAAAACCACACACAACACAACACATACGCACACGCACACAACACACACAACACACACAACAACACACACCCCCACACACACACACATACAACACACAACACACACACACACAACACACACACACACACACACACACACACACACACACACCACACACACACACACCACACACACACACACAACACACATACACACACACACAACACACACACATAACACACAACACACACCCAAAACCCCAACACACACAACACACACCACACACACACACACACAAAAACACATACCACACACACAGTAAAAAACGTTAGGGGAGAAAAAAAAAACTATCAGCGGGGGGATTTTCGACCTTTGAAAAAAAAAATTAAAGTGGGGGCGGTGCACACTGGAAGACGACCGTCTAACTACATTTATTTCTAATGTTTGTGATTGTGAATGCAGTAATGAAAAATTTAAAATACTGGAGAATGTATGAATGTTAAAATTTAGCTGTATTTTAAACCCTAATTTTTTTGGGCCACACAAGTTATTTCTTAATACCTAATGTTTTTAAAACAAATAATACTTAACGTTTGTTTTGGTGATGTTTAAGTCATAACTGAACTTATCTTCCATACTAATTAAAATACTAAAATTCCATTGATGAATAACTGTTTAACTTAATTTTTTATCACACCCATGTGGGAGCAGGGTGAAATGTTTCAGCGGGAAGGGTGGAGGCAGTGGAATGTCATGTCTAGGGGAATGTGTGGTTGAATATAATGCAAGAATTCGTATTTGGAAGTTTGGAGAGGGGCGGGATTACCAAAAAATGTTTCCGGGGCTGAGGAAGGGGGTTTTGGGGGTTCGGACATGTAGAGAGAAGGAAGAAAACAAGTGACTCAAGAGGTATCAGTCTGTAGTGGAAGGAAAGGGGGGGTAGGGGGCGCCTAGGAAAGGTTGGAGGGAGGGGGGAAAGGAGGTTTTGTGTGCGAGGGGGTTTGACTTTCCAGGCTGCGTGAGCGTGTTTGAAGGGGTGAAGGGGGCAAAAAGGTTTTTTTAAAACTTGACGTGCTGTTGGATGTGAGCAAAGTAACATTTATGAAGGGATTCAGGAAAAACCGGGAGGCCGGAAATTTAGTCCTGAGTGGAAATACAGGCCGCCCTGAAGGAGGGGTTTAAAGTTCAGTTTAAAAAACGTAGTTAAAGCACCCTTCGGCCGACATTGGAGTGAATGATGGTGAAATTTTCTTTTTTGGGGCCCCCCTGCCTTGGGGGGAATCGGCCAGTGTGATAAAAAAAAAATTAAATTTTATCATTGTTAAAAATTTTCTTAAGATTGTAGTGATTTATAATTTAAAAAAAATCAAAGACTGCTGCGAAAGTACTAAAAACAGAATCCAAAAATATTTTCCTATAAATAGAAATTTTTAA
>NC_069431.1:43414555-43417055 GCF_026875155.1 Cherax quadricarinatus
ATATCCATACGGTAAACCCTTTGTGTTTTGAAACAGATCACAAGCCACTGATGTACTTGGAAAACTTTAAAGGGTCAAATAGCAGACTCTTGAGATGGGCTCTGGCTATTCAGCCCTATAAATTTAAAGTCGTTTATATTTCTGGCTCTGAAAACCACTTTTCAGATTGGCTGAGCCGAGGTTGTATTTAGTTCTTTTCCCTCTGTTCGTTGACTTATTGACTCCGTCCATAAGTTTTGGAAGGGGGTATTGTGAGGGAAAAGTAGGCGTAAGTGGGGTTAAGGTTGTTCAGGCAACCAGGAACCATTAGCGAGTTACGTCGCGCACCCCTCCCCCCTCTGGCGGGCTGGGGCGAAACTAGTTCTTGGTGTCTGATTTGTTCAAATTTCTACTCCTGGTAATATTGACCTTACCTGGTGTGGGTTGAAGTTTGGAGAGTCACTTCACCTCCACTCTTCTTCTAATCAGGTAGGGTGATCTACCAGGAGTATTACTGTTTGTTCCTTTCTTTGGTTTGCTGGTTACCAGTAATGATTTTGGCATTTATCATTCTTTTCCATTCTTAAATGTTATATTATGACCATGGGTAACCAGTTTTTTTCTTATTACCAGCTCTGTTCCTGGCGTGGTCATCCAGGATAGACGCCAGATAAAGGAGCAAGACATTTGTTAATGAGACTTGTTAACATTATTCTACTACTACTGGCCCTTGCCTGTTCTACTTGTGGTGCTCCATCCAAGTGGTAGGAGATTCCAAAACATCGGATTATCACCATTCGCCCAGGATAACCTACATCAATAATATCAGAAGATCTATCCAGGGCCTTACCTACTCCTGCCAACTACAAGAACCGAAGGCCATTTTTTTTATATTTAAATTTTAAGTAAAATCCTCAAATCATTATTCTTATTTTTCCTAGTCGTTTCTTTATTTATTTTTCCATTAGTTTCTTTTGTTCAGATGGAAGGCGTTCCACTGACAGTGTGTGTGTACATGCTTACAGGGAGAGGTGGTGTACATGCTTACAAGAGGCAGGTGTGTGTGTGTGTGTGTGTGTGTGTGTATTTCTGCGAGTGTGTATTCAATTGTACTCACCTAATTGTGATTGAAAAGGTCGGTTCATAGCTCCTGGCCTTTCCTCTTCGCTTTAATCATACCTCGTCTTAAAGCTATGTATGGATTCTGCCTCCACTACATCATCCTCAAAACTGTACCACTTCCTAACATCCCTGTGACTCATCTGAATCTTCAACTTTCCCAATTGTCAAAACCCTTTTTTGCTTTTTTCCCATCTCTAAAAACCATTCTGTCCCTACCCCCCTTGTAAATTTCCCTCTCAATGTTTCCCCAATTTTCGTATAAATGTCTCTCCTCCCTCCAGTGCCCGTGTCGATTTCTTTTAAAACCCTTTTCCTCGTAGGACAAAACCGCTTATTTTCCGGGGACAATTTTGTTGCAAACCTTTGCACTTTTTTTAAATTTTTCCTGACGGGCTTACCAGGGGGGGTTTTCCCAAACGGGCGCATACCCAATAGGGGTCTGACGAAAAAACGGGAACAGATCCAGAACGATATTTTAAATGGGGTTTCCGAAACTTTTATTTTTATTTTCCCAGGCGCCCCCCCATGCCGCCCCAAATTTTTTTTGGTTGATGGCCCTCGGGAAATGGGGTTCAATATTAAATTCAACGCCCCGGGAAAACCTCTTTCTTATTGGGGTTTTTGGGGGGAAAAGGGTCTTTGGCCCCCTTGTTTTATTTTGGAATGAATTAAAAGGGGGGGTGTTAAAATTTAAGGGAGGGGGGGGGGTTGGGGGGGGAAAGGGGTTTTTGGGGGGGAATTTGGGGGGGGGGAAATTTTTCGCCTACACAAAAGGTTTCTTCGGGTCGAATACAGAAAGTAGGCGGGAACGTAAAGAAATCAAAAACGATGTAATCCGGGTCCATCACCCTTGAATTTTCGTAAAATTTTTTGGGGTTTGTCATCCCTCAGCCTGGAGAAGTTCTTTCCCCTAGTCCCGGAAATATCGAAGATCAAGCGACAATCGGAACTTAATATACTGACAAACCAGGTCGAGCCCAAAAACTGGGTGTCCTGTGGGGAGAGAACATCCATCTGTTTTCAGAAAAAAAGGAAAAAATCTGCTTTTCCTCGTTTTAGGTAAATTTTTAAAGCCTCCCAAAATGTAAAAAAAATCAAAATGCCATTTTTAAGAAATCGAAATTGTCATTAATTTTTATTTTTCGACCACTGTCAGCCTCAAGTTAACTCTGAGTTACCAAACCCTTTCCACGGGGGGGCCCCGTGGTTCGTCCCCTTTAAAAGGGCCACCCCCCTCCCCCCCAAAGTGTCCAGGAGTTTCCCCTGTGTCCCCTCAATTTTTCTCCTTTCCTCCTTTTCCCCCCCGGGCTGCCTCAACCAAACCCGTATCATAGTCTTTCCCAGGGCCATGTGTCCAAGTCCATCGTGTCCCCCCAGATTTTTCCCTTTTCCCCCACTT
>NC_069431.1:43422055-43438797 GCF_026875155.1 Cherax quadricarinatus
AAACCACCGGAAACAAACACTTCCCAACGGTAAAATCCCTAGAGAAAACCCGGGGGTAAAGGGCTTCGACAAACCGAATTGGGCGGAGGAAAAAGGGGGAAAAAGGAAACCGGGCCCACCGGTTAAAGGAAATAAGGATGGGAACAAACCGGGAGAAAAAAGGGGAAGAGGACGAAAGAGCAAAGAAGCATGGGGCACATAGGCTAAAGAACCAATTCATGAACAAAGTCATCTTCAAGGGATAACCAAATCCTTGGAAAAAATGGAAAAGGGGGGGAAGATGGGGTTGATAAAAAGGCTGGGAATTTATGACCAAAGAGGGATACAAAAAGAAAGGAGATAAACAGGGGGAACTTATATTCCCCCAAGGTGGAATACAGGAATAATAAAAACCCCCAGGACCAGGGGCCGAAACAAGAACAAAGGGGAGAGCAAGAAGGGAAAAAACCAAATAAAAAGGGGGAAAAAAGAAGAGACCCGAAGGGTTCATGGAATGAGCAAAGCGTTAAGGATGTGGATTTAAAAAAATCAAGGGGAAAAAGGGTTTTCGGTGGGAGAATTGAAAAACCAAAAGGGGACAAAATAAGGGGCAAAAGTGGAGGATGAAAAAGAACCAAGTACCAAAGAAGGGAACATCGAGGAAGAAAGAAATTTCAACAGAAGGGGAACAAGAAATATTTATAGGCAATATCGGACACAATTTGAAGACCCGTTGGGCAGGACCAAAAATGGTAAGGCCGGAATCAAGGGAAGGAAAGGGGAGGGGGAAACAGGAAAGGGCCCGAAGAATGAAGCCAAAAAATTCAAAAAGGAAGAGGGACAAAGGGATGGGGAAAACCCGGGAAGGGGGGCAACGTGTGGACAGGAACATCCGGGAAGAGTTAAGAGTTGATGAATAGTACCCAAAGGCAAGGGGGAGGCTAAAATCTTTCCCAAAGGGTAAAGGAGAGAAAAGCCAGGAACCAAAATTTTTCCCAAAAAACAGGGAGGAAAACCATGGCAAAGGGGCAGGAAGATAATTAAAAAAGGACAGAAATAAGAAACACGGAAGGCCGAAAGAATATGCAAAATAGAAAAAGGCCCCAAGAAATTGAAAACCTAGAGGAAAACCAAATCAACCCAAAAATGGTCAGCAAACGGGAAACAAACCAAAGGGGTTTAAAACTGGGGAAAGGGAAAAAGAGAAAAGGGTGTTTAATTTTGGAACCCCAAGAATTTAAAAATTTCACAAGAGACAAAAGGGAGCCAAGAGGGGGAAAAGGGGGGGCACCAAGTCGGGGAAAATTTTCAAGGAAAAAGAGGAAAAGTAAGGGCTTTTTAGGAGTAGAACCTCAAGGCCAAGGGGCCGATAACAACCGGCTGGTTTTGAGAAGGGACAGAGGGCAGAATAAACCCAAATTTTCCCTTTTCGAAACGGAAGATTGTGAGAAGAAACACCAAAAGAGCCAAAAATAAAGGGACGGGCAGGCATTAAACTCGGGGTAACCACAAGTAAAGATGAAATTGGGGAAGGGGAAAGAAGGGCCCGCAAACGGAGTACAGTCTAGGGGTCAGAGACTACAAACCTCACTCAAGGAAAAAGATTTTGGGGGTGAGTATAACACCAGGCACATTTTCCCTGAAGCGCACATCAACCAAATAACTGCTGCAGCATATGGGCGCCTAGCAAACCTCAGAACAGCATTCCGACATCTTAATAAGGAATCGTTCAGGACCCTGTACACCCTATACGTTAGGCCATATTGGAGTATGCGGCACCAGTTTGGAACCCACACCTAGCCCAAACACGTAAAGAAACTAGAGAAATCAAAGGTTTGCAACAAGACTAGTCCCAGAGCTAAGAGGTATGTCCTACGAGGAGAGGTTAAGGGAAATCAACCTGACGACACTGGAGGCAGATAGGGGGGGCATGATAACGACATACAAAATACTGAGAGGAATTGACAAGGTGGACAAAGACAGGATGTTCCAGAGATTGGACACAGTAACAAGGGGACACAGTTGGAAGCTGAAGACACAGATGAATCACAGGGGTTTAGGAAGTATTTCTTCAGCCACAGAGTAGTCAGTAAGTGGAATAGTTTGGGGAAGCGATGTGTTGGATGGCAGGAGTCGCATACATTTAAGCTTTAAGGAGTAAAAAAGATAAAAAGCAGAGGTATGATAGAGGCTCACGGGCTTCAGGTGAGGAGTGACCATAGTAGCGATCAGTGAAGAGTGCCGTGGGGCCAGGAGCACTAACGTGACTATCTCGACCACTCCGCAAACCTCAACTATGTGAGTATCAAACTAGGTGAGTATCTTCAGGGACACAATCCCAAAAATACATTAAACACAACAGAACCAATAGGCAACACAGAACAACAATTGTCAAAACAACACATCGCACCCCAGCCAACTCTACAGCCAATACAGAGGCTACCCACCCCGAGGAACCCTACCATACACCCCCTTCCAAACACTGCCCTCCCCACAATGTCGTAACACCACGCACTCGCATCCCCCTCACAGCCGTTGGAACACATACAATTCCCCAACACGAGGAAAGATCAACGTCAGCCCCCTCCGCCCCCCCAGTGCACACACCTTACCACAACCCGCCTCCCGGTCCGCCCGCGCCCCCAACACCGACATCCCCCCCATGCGCAGGACCCCACCCCGATACCCTCCAACCCCCCCCCGCCCACCCCGCCCCCCCACCACCACTAACGACCGGCGCCACGCCAGAGGCAAACCGTCCCGGCGTCCTCCTGGGATCCACCAACCCGGCGACCCGACGCTCCCTTCCCCTCGCCCTCCCAACTCCGCACCACCCCTTTCACCCACTCCCCCAAGAACCCCCCGTACCCTCCCCCCCCCACACCTATCAGGACCATCCCTCCCCACCCCCCCCAATCCCCCCACCTACACAATCCCTCGCCCCGCCCTACCCTCCACATCCCCCCACCCCCGCAAAACCCCAGCCACCCGCGTACGCCGCAAACACCGCACCCCCCCCCCCCCCCACTACGCCCGCTCTCCCGCGGTGGATCCCCCCCCCCCTGTCGCCGACTAATCCCAACACCCATCACCACCACAGACCACACATACAACACACACACAGCTCCCCGATACACAACGAGGCACACCCGAATCCACATGACACACACTGGACACACCCACACACCACACATACACACAGACACACACACAAACACATACCCTACACAAACACATACACACACACACACCATAACCCACTAACCACACACACACCCACGCACACACATACACACACACACACACCCATACACACACACACTCACACACACACATACACACACACACACACACACCATACACACACGCACACACAGACAACACACAAACACACACATACACCATCACACCCACACACAACACACACACACACACACAAACACACACACCACATACACACACACAACACGCACACACACACACACACACACTATAAACGATATAGGGATGAAAAACAAAACAATCAGTGCTGGGGATAATCGATCCTTTGACAAAAATAATTAAGATGTGGTGGCTGGTGCATCACATGGACATTACGACTCTGTCTAACAAACTATGTTATGTTCTAATGTTTTGTCTATGTGTGAATGTCCAAAAAGAATGTTAAATTAATACTGTGATGTAATGTATTGAGATGTTTAAAATTTAGGGGGCATGATTATACCAGAATGGTGTGCACCAATGTTATTTCTTAAGTCCTAATGTTTATACACAAATAAACTTAACGTAATGTTTTGGTATGTTTAAGCATAACGAACATTTTTCTGCTCATAAATTAAAAGTAGTAAATTCCTTTATGAATAAATTAATTAATTATTTTTTAACCCAGGGGGGGAAGATAGGTATGAATGTTTTCAGCGAGGAAGGTGGAGGCATGGAGATGTCAGTCTGAGGGGAATGTGTGGGGGAATATAGCAGGAATTGTGTTTGGGGAATTAGGAGGAGGTGCGGGATTACCAAAAATGTTGTCCACGGCTAGGAAGGGGTTTTTGAGGTGGTTCGGACAGTAGAAGAATGGAGCGAAACAGAATGATTCAAGAGTGTACAGTCTGTAGTGGAAGGAAGGCGGGGTAGAGGTCGGGCCCAAGAAAAAGGTGGAGGGACGGGGTAAAGGAGGGTTTTTTGGGGCGAGGGGCTTGGACTTCCAGCAGGGCCGCGGAGCGTGTTTGATGGAGTAATGGAGACAAATGGTTTTTTAATACTGAGTCCCTTGGGGTGGAGCAAAGTAACATTTTTGAAGGGGTTCAGGGAAAAACCCGGGAGGCGGGCTTTAGTCCGAGATGGGAAATACAGGCCCGCACTCGAAGGGGGGGTGTTTAAAGTTTCAGTTAAAAAATGTAGTGAAAGCACCCCTTCTGGCAAGACCCGTGATGGAGTGAATGATGGGGAAAATTTTTCTTTTTGGGGCCCCCCTGCCCCCGTGTGATAAAAAAAATTTAAATTTTTTTCTTGTTAAATTCAAATAAAATCAAAGAATGCAAGAAGTACTAAAAACAAAATCCAAAAAATTTTCCATAAAAAAAATTTGAAGAATGTAAAGAACTCCAGAAAAAGTTGAGAGAAAAACCCTTTTTTAAAAAATTTAAACAAAGTGTATCATCTGGATTCTTAATTTTAAAAGAAAAAGTCAAGCATGATTTATATACAAAATTTATGTAAAGGAAAGACAGCAAATTAAAGATCCCAGGTTTTTCACGGTGTCAATTCTCATGTGCCCGCTATTGTTTACCATTCATATATAACTATTATAATTTTTTAAAAAACATTTTTTACAATAAAGCACAACACAAAAAATTACTATCGAATAAGAATTACAGTAGTTATTATCAAGAAAAATGTACGAAATAAAAAGTAAAGCGATTTAAATTTAGCCATAAACAAAAAATGTAATATTCTCAAAACCATTATGTAAATGAACACCTGATGATTGTAGTAATGTTACATTATGTAACACCCTTTAGTGATTCATAAGGGGTTACATTTGAACACCTAGTGATTTTAGTAAGGTGTTACATTTGTAACACCTAGTGATTTTTCCCTAAGGGGTTACAGTTAGGGAACACCTAGTGATTGTCAGTAAGGGGGTTTCCATTTTGTAACACCTGAGTGATTGTTAGTAAGGTTTTACATTTTGAACACCGAGTGATTGTTAGTAAAGGGGGTTTCCAGTTAGTAACACCGAGTGTTTTAGTAAAGGGGTTTCCCTTATGTAACACCTGAGTGATTGAAAGGTGTTACCAGTTATGTAAAAACCTGAGTGAATGTCATTTTAAAGGTTTACCAGTTATGTAACACCGAGTGATTTTTTTAAAGGTGTTCCATTATGTAACACCATGACTGTTAGTAAAGGGTTACCATTATGTAACACCTAGTGATTCAGTAAGTTTACCAGTTATGTAACACCCAGTGTTTTAAAGGTGTTACCTTATGTAACACCTGGATGTTAGAAAAGGGGTTACCAGTTATGTAACACCCGGGAATTTTCAGTAAAAGGTGTTTTCCCATTAGTAACACCTAGGATTGCATAAAGGGGTCACCATTAGTAACACCTCAGTGACTGTCGGAAAGGGGTCACCAGTTACGTAACCTCAGTGAATGTCAGTAAATGCCCCGTTCGTAACACCCCAGTACTGTCTAAGGGGCACCAGTTACGTAACACCTCTGCTGTCGTAAGGTGTACCAGTTTCGTAACACCTCAGGAGTCAGTAAGTGACCATTAGTAAAACCTATGACTTCAGAAGGTGACCAGTTGTAACACCTAAGGGGTGTCGGGAAGGGGTAAATTTTTTGTAACACCCCCAGTGATTCGTAAAAGGGGGTTTTCCAGTTATGAACACCTAGTATTCTAAGGTGTTTTCAATTATGTAACACCTCAGGATTTCTAAAGGGGTTTTCAGTTATGTAAACCCCAGGATTTTCAGTAAGGTGTTACCATATGTAACACCTTCAGTGACTGCAGTAAGGTGTTACCATTAGTAACACCTCAGTGACGTCAGTAAGGTGTTACCAGTTATGTAACACTCAGTGACTGTCAGTAAGGTGTTACCAGTTATGTAACACCTCAGGACTGTTCAGTAGGTGTTACCAGATATGTAAACCACCGATCAGTGACTGTTGTAAAGTGTTACCAGTTATGTAACACCTCAGTACTTCAGTAAGGTGTTACCAGTTAATTTAACACCTCAGTGACTGTCAGTAAGGTGTTACCAGGTATTGAACATTCCTCTCTACAAAACAATTAACTAAACAGATGATGTGAGGCAAGATTAAGAGAGAATTTTATATAGAAATTGTCGGGAAACAATGTGATGCTGGTGATATTACCAGACAGATCTGATAACATTTATAGTAGAGTATGTTAATAGTAGTAGTAGTAATGTTAAATAGTAGTAGTAGTAATCATAAGTGTAGTATAAGTAATGAATAGTAGTAGTAGTAATGATAGTAGTAGTATTGATAGTAGTAGTAGTAATGGTAATAGTAGTAGTAATGATAGTAGTATAAATGCATTATGGCATTAGTAGTAGTAATGATAATAGTAGTAGTAATGATAATAGTAGTAGTAATGATAACAGTAGCAGTAGTAATGATATTAATAGTAGTAATGATAATAGCAGTAGTAATATAGTAGGATTAGGTGTGCGTGTACGTAGGAGTAGTAATGAATAATAGTAGTGGTAATAATGATAGTAGTAGTAGTAATGATAGTAGTAGTAATGATATTAGTAGCAGTAGTAATGATAATAGTAGTAGTAATGATAATAGTAGCAGTAGTATTGATAGTAGTATTAGTAGTAATGATAATAGTAGTAGTAATAATTATTATAGTAGCAGTAGTAATGATAGTAGTAATAATGATAATAGAAGTAATGGTAATGTTAATAGTAGTAGTAGTAATGATAATAAAAGTAGTAGTAATGATAATAGTAGTAGTTGTAATTATATTAGTAGTAGTGGTGATAATAGCAGCAGTAGTAATGATAACAGTAGTAGTAGTAATGATAAAAATAGTAGTATTAATGATAATAGTAGCAGTAGAATGATAGTCGATTGTAGTAGTAATGGATAAAGGGAACAGTAAGTAATGTTAATAGTAGTTCGTAGTTGTAAATAATGAAAAAGTAGTAATGAAGGTAGTAGTAGTAGTAGTAGTAATAGTAGTATAAATAATAGACAGAGACGGGATGAGCTGGTAAGCCAGAGGAAGGTCTCGGACACATGACCGAAAGTACTCGATTTGTTGACATAATCTTTCAATGATGGTTCAGAGAAGCCGACAACGTGAGAAATTAGATACAAAATAAATAAAGATACCCAAGAGTTGCACAAGTGTCTAATTTATCAAGTCATGTCAATCACAGTTCAGGTTTATTACCTATTGTAGTTTTAAAGGTTACTTGCCTAAAGGTCAGAAATCACTTTAGTCACAGTAGCTAGACACATCTCAAAATATAATTTACCATCTACGTTTTGTGTCTGTATTGTGATGCGAAGTTCCTTCCATTATCTCTCACATCATGTGTATGTGTCTAGGCACTGCGTACCTTGTCCTAAGGTTCGTAGGTTCGAGTCTCCCTCAGCCAGAGATCAGTGTTTGTGTATATTTCGCATGCTCTCGCGAATTCCTTGCATTGTTCAAATCTCTAGTAAGGCTGATGCATGCAGGGGATGAGATGAAAAGCTGTAAGCCTTCTCCCTGAAAGCTGGCTGCCTTGGATCAAACGTGTAGTGCATGCTACACGCCAAGGTATTGTCCAGTGTGGGTAGATTGGTAAAGCACTGCGTACCTTGTCCTAAGGTTAGTAGGTTCGAGTCTCCCTCAGCCAGAGATCAGTGTTATATATATATATATATATTATATATATATATATATAAAATATATATATATATATATATATATATTTTTATATTATTTTATATGAAGATAGGAAGCTGTGATTTCGTGTATGGGGCAAGGAGGAATAACATCTTGTAGGAGTGAGGAAGAGCCAGTTTGAGTGTGGGGGAAGTTCGTGAGCAGTAGGTAAAATGAAGGGGTAAGGCAGCCGGGATTGATGGATAAAGATAAATGTTAAAAGCAGGTGGGGATATAGTTTTGGAAGTGGTTGGTGCAATTTTTTTAATAAATGTATGGAAGAGGGTAAGGTACCTAGGGATTGGCAGAGAGCATGCATAGTTCCTTTGTTATAAAGGCAAAGGGGATAAAAAGAGAGTGCAAAAATTATAGGGGGATAAGTCTGTTGAGTGTACCGGGTAAAGTGTATGGTAGAGTTATTATTGAAGAATTAAGAGTAAGACGGAGAATAGGATAGCAGATGAACAAGGAGGCTTTGGGAAAAGGTTTAGGGGGGTGTGGACCAGGTGTTTCCAGTGAAACATATAAGTGAACAGTATTTAGATAAGGTAAAGAGGTCTTTGTGGCATTTAGGGTTTTTGGGAAAAGGCGTATGACAGGGTGGATAGGGGGGCAATGTGGCAGAATGTTGCAAGTGTATGGTGTAGGAGGTAGGTTACTGAAAGCAGTGAAGAGTTTTTACGAGGGATAGTGAGGCTCAAGTTAGAGTATGTGGGGAAAGAGGGAAAATTTTTTCCCAGTAAAAGTAGGCCTTAGACAAGGATGTGTGATGTCACCGTGGTTGTTTAATATATTTATAGATGGGGTTGTAAGAGAAGTAAATGCGAGGGTTTTGGGCCCAAGGGGCGTGGAGTTAAAAGATAAAGAATCACACACAAAGTGGGGTTGTCACAGCTGCTCTTTGCTGATGACACTGTGCTCTTTGGGAGAATTCTGAAGAGAAGTTGCAGGTTTGGGTGGATGAATTTGGGTTTAGGGTGTGCAAAAGAAAAAAATTTAAAAAGGTGAATACAGGAAAGAGTAAGGTTATGAGGATAACAAAAAGATTAGGTGATGAAAGATTGAATATCAGATTGGAGGGAGAGAGTATGGAGGAGGTGAACGTATTCAGATTTTTGGGAGTGGACGTGTCAGCGGATGGGTCTATGAAAGATGAGGTGAATCATAGAATTGATGAGGGATAAAGAGTGAGGGGTGACTTAGGAGTCTGTGGAGACAAAGAACTTTGTCCTTGGGAGGCAAAGAAGGGGTGTATGAGAGTATAGTTTTACCAACGCTCTTATATGGGTGTGAAGCGTGGGTGATGAATGTTGCAGCGAGGGGGAAGGCTGGGGGCAGTGGAGATGTCATGTTGAGGGCAATGTGTGGTGTGAATATAATGCAGAGAATTCGTAGTTTGGAAGTTAGGAGAGGTGCGGGATTACCAAAACTGTTTGTCCAAGGCGAGGAAGGTTTGAGGTTCGGACTTTAGAGAGAATGGAGCGAAAAATGACTTAAAGAGTGTATCATCTGTAGTGGAAGGAAGGCGGGTAGGGTCGGCCTAGGAAGGGTTGGAGGGAGGGGGTAAGGGGGTTTTGTGTGCGAGGGGTTTGGGACTTCCAGCAGGCATGCGTGAGCGTGTTTGATAGGAGTAAATGGAGACAAATGGTTTTTAATACTTGACGTGCTGTTGGAGTGTGAGCAAAGTAACATTTATGAAGGGATTCGGGGAAACCGGCAGGCCGGACTTGAGTCCTGGAGATGGGAAGTCAGTGCCTGCACTCTGAAGGAGGGGTGTTAATGTTGCAGTTTAAAAACTGTAGTGTAAAGCACCCTTCTGGCAAGACAGTGATGGAGTGAATGATGGTGAAAGTTTTTCTTTTTCGGGCCACCCTGCCTTGGTGGGAATCGGCCGGTGTGATAATAAAAAAAAAATAAATATATTTTATATGTGTGGGGTGTGTGTATGTCAGGTGTGTGTGCGTTGTGTGTGTGTGTGTCAGGTGTGTGTGTATTGTCCGGTGTGTGTGCGTGTGTGTGTGTGTGGGGTGTGGTGTGTGTGTGTGTGTGTGTCTCAGTGTGTGTGTGTGTGTCTCAGGTGTATGTGTGTGTGTGTCAGGTGTGTGTGTGTGCATGTGTGTGTGTGTGTGTGTTAGTCAGGTGTATGTGTGTGTGCGTGTATGTCAGGTGTATGTGTGTGTGTGTGTCAGGTGTATGTGTGTGTGTGTGTATGTCAGGTGTATGTGTGTGTGTGTCAGGTGTACTCACCTATTTGTACTCACCTATTTGTGGTTGCAGGGGTCGAGTCCTAGCTCCTGGCCCCGCCTCTTCAAAACCCGGGTTTCTACTAGGCCCTCTCTCTCCCCGCCCATGAGCTTTATCAAACCTCCCTCTTAAAACTGTGTATGGTTCCTGCCTCCACTACGTCATTTTCTAGGCTATTCCACTGCCTTACAACTCTATGACTGAAGAAATACTTCCTACTATCTCTCTGACTCATTTGTGTCTTCAACTTCCAATTGTGGCCTCTTGTTTCTGTGTCCCCCCTGGAACATCCCGTCTTTTTCCACCTTGTCTATTCCCGCAGTATTTTTTATGTCGTTATCATGTCTCCCCTCACCCTCCTGTCCTCCAGTGTGGTCCCGGCCGATTTTCCCCTTTAAACTTTCTTCATAGGACATTCCCCTTAGCTCTGGAACTAACCTTGGTCGCAAACCTTTTTACTTTCTCTAGTTTCTTGACGTGCTTTATCAAGTGCGGGTTCCAAAAGGTGCTGCATACTCCAGTAGGGCCTGACATACCACGGTGTACAGTGTTTTTGAATGATTCCTTACAAGGTATCGGAATGCTGTTCTCAGGTTTGCCAGGCGCCCATATGCTGGGAGCAGTTATCTGATTGATGTGTGCTTCCGGGACATGCTCGGTGTTATACTCAACCCCAAGATCTTTCTCCTTGAGTGAGGTTTGCAGTCTTTGGCCACCTAGCCTAAACTCTGTCTGTGGTCTTCTGTGCCCTTCCCCTATCTTCATGACTTTGCATTTGGCAGGATTAAATTCGAGAAGCCATTTGCTGGGCCAGGTGTCCAGTCTGTCCAAAGGGCTCTTTGAATCCTGCCTGTCCTCATCAGATTTAAATTCTCCTCATTAACTTCACATCATCTGCAAACAGGGACACTTCTGAGTCCCAACCCTACCGTCATGTCGTTCACATATACCAAAAATAGCACTGGTCCTAGGACCGACCCCTGTGGGACCCCCCGCTCGTCACAGGTGCCCACTGTGATACATCATTACGTTTCCATGACTCGTGTTGCCTCCCTGTCAGGGATTCTCTGATCCATTGCAGTGCCCTTCCTGTATATGCGCCTGATGCTCTAGCTTCTGCACTAATCTCTTGTGAGGAACTGTGTCAAAGGCCTTCTTGCAGTCCAGAAGATGCAAACAACCCACCCCCTCTCTCTCTTGTCTTACTTCTGGGTTTTTTTATCATAAAACTCCAAGGTTTGTGACACAGGGTTTTCCCTTTCCCTGAATCCGTCTGGTTGGCATTTATACTCCTGTTCCGTTCCCGGTGCTCCACCACTCTCCTCCTGATAATCTTCTCCATAATTTTGCATACTATACCGTCAAATGACACAGTCTATAGTTTAGTGCCTCTTTTCTTGTCTCCTTTTTTAAAAATGGGAACTACATTTGCCGTCTTCCATACCTCAGGTAGTTGCCCAGTTTCCAGGGATGTGTTGAAGATTGTGGTAAGTGGCACGCACAACATATCTGCTCCCTCTCTAAGGACCCACGGGGAGATGTTTGTCTGATCCCATTGCCTTTGAGGTATCGATGTCCCTTAGCAGTTTCTTCACCTCCTCCTCATCTGTATGTATGTCGTCCAACACTTGTTGGTGTATTCCTTGCTGGTGTCCCCATCTGGTCTGTCCCCCCAGAGTCCTTCCTGTCTCTACTGTAAATACTTCCTTAAATCTCGTGTTGAGCTCCTCACATACCTCTTGATCGTTTCTGTGAGTTCTCCACCTTCTTTCCTCAGCCTTATCACCTGGTCTTGACTGTTGTCTTCCTCCTAATGTGGCTATACAGCAGTTTCGGGTCAGATTTGACTTTCGATGCTATGTCGTTTTCATACTGTCGCTGGGCCTCCCTCCTTATCTGTGCATACTCGTTTCTGGCTCTTCTACTAATCTCCTTGTTTTCCTGGGTCCTATGCCTCCTGTACTTTTCCATTCTCTGTTGCACTTAGTTTTTGCCTCCCTACACCTTCGGGTAAACCAAGGACTCGTTTTGGTCTTCCTATTATTCCGTTTCCTTGGGAACAAAACTTTCCTCTGCCTCCTTGCACTTTGTTGCCACATATTCCATCATCTCGTTTACTGATTTTCCTACCATTTCTCTGTCCCACTGAACCTCCTGCAGGAAGTTTCTCATACCTGTGTAGTCCCCCCCTTTTATAGTTTGGCCTGTCCCTTCAGTTCCTGTTACCATTCTCCACTTGTAACTCTACTAATGTCAAAACTCAGAACCACATGATCGCTAGCTCCAAGGGGCCTCTCTTAAGTGATGTCCTCAATGTCTGAATGCTCAGGGTGAACACAAGATCCAGTCTTGCTGGCTCATCCTCCCCTCTCTCTCTGGTTGTGTCCCTGACATGTGATGCATGAGGGGTTTTTAAGTACCACATCCATCATCTTGGCTCTCCATGTTTCGGACCCCCATGTGGCTCCAGGTTTTCCCAGTCGATTCTCCCTGTGGTTGAAATCGCCATTACCAGTAACTTTTCTCTGCTCGAGTGAGCTCTTCTTGCCTCCTCAGCCAGTGTGTCCACCATCACCCTGTTGTTTTCCCTTTGTACTCCTCTCTTGGCCTCCTGCAGTTCTGGGTGGGTTATACATCACTCCAATGACTACTTTATGTTCTCCGGACTGAATTGTACCTACATGTAGTCTCTTTCTCCAATCATGTCCATGCCTTCCATTTCCTCAAATCCCATCGGTGTTTTAATGAGCAGTGCAACCCCTCCTCCCCCTCTACTCCTTCTATCTTTCCTCAGGATCTGATATCCTGTTGGGAAGATTGTGTCTGTTATTGTCTCAGCGAGTTTTGTTTCTGTGACTGCTATGATGTCTGGGATTTTTCACTGATTCTTTCATTCACTCCTCATGTTTATTCATTATTCCATCCGCGTTTGTGTACCAAACCTTTAGTTTCTTTTTATCATTGTGGTCATGCAAGAATATTGGGGTTGGGGGAGCGAGAGCCTTGGTGGGGGCCTATATGGGGCTGTGGTGTAGGTGGGGTTTGTGTTGATGGGGGTGGGGTCAGAATGCCCATAAGGGACAGCTGTTGGGGTGAGGTTTGTGATATGGGGATTGTGGCAGAGGGAACAGTGAGTGGGTTGTAGCATAGGTTGCTCAGTTGCGTTGGGAATGTCGCGGGTGGAGTCTTTTGGTGGGAGATTCTGTGGGTGTGTTTGCCCTTCCTCTGTGTCTGGGTCCTGCTCATTTCATTGCTTCTCGTTCCTCCTTGCGTCTCTGTACCCTCTCTTTCAGTGTAGTCCTTCTTCTTGTGTTCTGTCGCGGTCGAGGTATACTCTCTGGTACCCCTCTTTGTCCCTCAGTCTTGCTTTCTCTTGCAGAATCCTGGTTCGAACTGATTCTTCCTTGAAAGTTACTCTGACAGTGTATGTGTGTGTGTGTGTTTCTGTGTGTTGTGTGTGTGTGTTGTTGTGTGTGTGTGTGTGTGTGTGTGTGTGTGTGTGTGTGTGTATGTATGTTAGGTGTGTGTGTGTATGTGTGTGTGTGTTGTGTGTGTGTTATGTGTGTGTGTGTGTATGTGTGTGTGTGTGTGTGTGTACTCACCTAACTGTGGGCCTTGCCTTCTATTTCTTGGACCCTTTTATATCTACTTGTGAAGCTGTGTCATGAGTTTGCCTCAACCAACCTGAGACTAAAAAAAAACTTGCTTCTTGACGTCCAGATTGCTCTATTATGCCTTTTTGAAAAATAATACTATTATTATTATTATTATTATTAGTAGTAGTAGTAGTAGTAGTAGTAGTAGTAGTAGTAGTTCCCTCAGGTAGTCTCTCTTTCCTTCTCTATCTCTTGCCTTCTCTCTGGTTACCTTCTTCTGGATCATGTTTCCAGGTCTCCATCTGTGAACTCCGTGATATCACATTTCCCTCTTCAAGTTTATTGTTTTTTAAGTGCTTTCCCTAGTTCCTTGTCTCCAGAAGCCAACCTGTGTCCTCTCAGACGAACTCCTGTTTTTCCCAGGTCAGTGGTTCCCACTTCCACGAGGTCAGCGGTTGTTGGCCCCTTCCCAGTGACCTTGTTGGATGGTAACTTGGTCTTGTCTAGCTGGTCTACTGCCGAGACTGTCCAGGTGGGGGGAATTACAGGAGGGGACACACAAAAAACGCGTCCTTAATTCACCCACCAAGACAACCCAAGAAGATGCCTTCTTTTTAATTTCTTATTTGTAAAACCCCGAACGAAATTATGTAAAAAACACACACACACCACAACACACACCCACCACCACCCCCACAACAAAACACAAACACACACACACACACACACACACACCCCCACATACAACAGGAGGGGGGACAAAAGGAACCCCGACCCGGAAGACAAATACAGCCTCCCTCACAACACCCTTGAACCCCCCGAACCGGAAACCCCCAGTGCAACCAAACATTTAAACCAAAACCCCCACCCAACCAAGCCCCCACCATGCATTCAAACTCTACCCCATAGCAACCCCCCATATTTCCCTTATCAGGTCTCCATTCCCCAACCCCCATGTATCCCCCAGATCAGGTTTAGAAAAGAATTTTTGGGATGGTACAAATCAGAGGGAATAACAAATAATTTAGGAGTGGGCATAAAAAAAAACAAGGAAACATCCCCAACATAATAAAATCACAGAAAAAAATCACCGAATGATAACGATGCAATTTTTCCACCCGGGTATCAAAAACCCCAGGAAAGACAGAGGGGAGGAGAGGGGGAAAGGGGTTTGGTGCTCATTAAAACAGTGGGGTTTTTAGAAAATAAAGAATGGATGGGACGAGCGAAAAAGATACTTAGAGGAAAACCATCTGAGGACATAAGGGTAATTGCAGAAAGTAAAACCCACCACGGAATGCAGGGTCAAAGGAAGAATACATAGAGCAAGAGCAATGGGCGACCACTAGCCCAGTGGCCGGAGAGCACACATGGGGGGGGCAAAATTACAGTTATGGGGGATTTCAACACAAAGGGAAAAAACGGGAAAACCCGGACCCCCTGGGGGCCGAAAAATGGAGACCAAAAGATGGGTGTGCCTGGGGAAAACCCCATGCATCAACATGTCAGAGAACTACCAGAGAAAAGGTGAGTATGACCCGCAAGATAACCTTTATTCACCTTTAGTATTCGGAATCGAAATCATGTTGAAAACCCCCCGGGCTAGTGGTATGTGGTTCTGTCTTTTACTACAAGTTGAGTTTAAGGGAAGGGTACAGGGAAAAGGGTGGGAAAAAAACCAACTATAAAAGGGGAATACTAGGGATGAGAACTTCCGCAAACTTCATGGGAGAAAACTGACAGGGAAAACCCTACAAGAAAGATTGACTATGGACAAAAAAAATGAAGGGCAAGGAGAGGTTTGTTCCCAAGGGAAAAAAAATAATGGGAAGACGAACGAGTCCTTGGGTTTACCCAAAGGTGTAGGGGGAAACAAAAAAAAGGGGTTTCTAGAAATGGAAAAAAAGGTACAAAAACGAGAACTCAGGAAAAAAAGGATTTGCCCAAGAGCAGAAAAGAAAAGCACAGATAGAAGGGGGGCCCCGACAAAATAAAATGACATTGCATCGAAAGTCAAGTTGACCAACTTTGTTTACCACAGAAAAAAACAGTGATAATCGCAACCAGCACGGTTTAGGGGAAAGGAAAAAACCCGTGCCCCAAACCTATGGGGTTTTTGACAAAGGGGACGAAGTAAAACAAGAGAGAGAGGGGTGGATCGATTGCATTTTTTTTGGACGAAAAAAGGCTTTTACACAGTTCCTCCAAAAGGGCTGCAAAACTAGAGGGTCAGGCACCATAACAGAAAGGCACTGCATGGTTCAAAGAAAACCTGACAGGGAGCAACAATGATCATGGTACGGGACGAGGTGTCAGATGGGGCCCTTGACAACGGGGGGTTTCCACAGGGGCAATCCTTTAAATTGTGCTGTTTCTGGTAATGGAATGCTAACGGGAAAAAATAGACTTTGAAGTTCCCTTTTTTCAGTGATGTTAAATTAAGGGAGAAATTAAAACCACTGTAGACAGGCAGGATACAAAGAGACTGGGCAGGCTCAACCCGGTCCCGCAAATGGTCTTATTTAAAACCCGCCAAAGCAAGTCAGAAGCTTGTGGAAAGGGGAAAGAAGACCGCGACACAATAATCTAATGGCCCCAAAAGGGGCAAACCTCACTCAAGAAAAAAGATTGAGGGGGAGTATAACACGAGACATTTGACGCACATCAGCATAACGCTGCAGCAAAAAGGGGGTCTGGCAAAACCCCGGATACGTTCCGATACCCATAAGGAAGTTTTAAGACCCCGTAACCATTTTCGTCGGCCCCAAAGGGTATGCAGCACCATTTGGGGAAACCCCACCCGTTTAACCGTCAAGAAATTAGAGAAAGTGCAAAGGTTTGCACCAGGGCATCCCGACTAAAGGGGAAATTTTCCTACGAAAAAGGTTGGGGAAACGGGGCCAACAACCAAAAGGGGGACAGGAGGGCGGGGGGACATGATAAAAGACATAAAAAATACTGCCGAATAGACAAGGTGAACAAAGACATGTTCCCGGAAAGGGAAAAAA
>NC_069431.1:43439297-43476177 GCF_026875155.1 Cherax quadricarinatus
AAAAAAATTCCCAAGCGGGGTTGCGAAATGATTTAATTTGGGAGAATTCAGATTCGGAAGGATTAGGAAAAACACTGGTTTGGTAATGGGAGTCGTGATGAGTGGAACAAACTCCCAAGTACAGTTATAGAGGCTAAAACGTTGTGTAGTTTTAAAAATAGGTTAGGTAATGCATGAGTGGGTGTGGGTGGGTGAGTTGGACCTGACTAGTTTGTGCTACTAGGTCAGTTGTGGTGTTCCTTCCTTAAGTGAATGTGACCTGACCTGACTAGGTTGGGTGCATTGGCTTAAGCCGGAAGGAGACTTGGACCTGCCTCGCATGGGCCAGTAGGCCTGCTGCAGTATTCCTTCTTTCTTATGTTCTTATTCCCCCGACCACTGCTCCCTATTCCTCTCCTTTTCTGTTGTTCTTCTGTTGCTGTCCCTCCATTTGCAGTTCTCCTTGCCCTATCTCTCCTGCTCTGCCCATTTTCCACCCTCTCATTGCTGCTCTTCCAGCTGCTGCTGCTGCTGCCCGCCAACTGCTGTTGTTGCTCTTCTTCCCTTCCCACCAATTGCAGCTTCACCCCCCTGCTGTTGCTTCTATACTACTGTTCCGCCTCCTTGCTACCACAACCCTCCCCACCACTGTTACTACCACTGCCCTACTACTGTATGTAAAGTAAAAGGACACAAGTGCAACTAATGTGACATTTATTGTGGCAACGTTTCGCTCTCCAGGAGCCTTATCAAACCATTACGTAATGGCTTGATAAAGCTCCTGGAGAGCGAAACGTTGCCACAATAAATGTCACATTAGTTGCACTTGTGTCCTTTTACTTTACATAAGAACATAAGACATAAGAACGAAGGAACACTGCAGAAGGCCTACTGGCCCATGCGAGGCAGGTCCAAGTCCCTACCGGCTTAAGCCAATGCCCCCAAACCCTAGTCAGGTCAGGTCACATTGACTTAAGGGAGGAACACGGCAACCGACCTGTTAGCACAAGCTATCAGGTCTAACTCACACCCACCCACATCTACTCATGTATTTATCCAAACCCTATTTTTAAAGCTACACAACGTTCTGGCCTCTATAACGGTACTTGGGAGTTTGTTCCACTCATCCACAACTCTATTACCAAACCAGTACTTTCCTATATCCCTCCTGAATCTGAATTTTTCCAACTTAAAACCATTGCTGCGAGTCCTGTCTAGGCTAGATATTTTCAGCACACTATTTACATCCCCTTTATTTATTCCTGTCTTCCACTTATAAACCTCATCATATCCCCCTAATTCTACGTCTTTCTAGAGAGTGCAGTTTCAGGGCCCTTAGTCTATCCTCATAGGGAAGGTTTCTGATACATGGGATCATCTTTGTCATCCTCCTTTGTACATTTTCCAGAGAATTTATATCCATTCTGTAATACGGTGACCAAAACTGTGCAGCAAAAATCTAAATGAGGCCTAACCAAGGATGTATAGATTTTGAAGAACAACCTGAGGACTCCTATTATTTATGCTTCTTGATATGAAGCCAAGGATTCTATTAGCTTTATTGCGAACACTTATGCACTGTTGTCTTGGTTTCAGATTACTGCTAACCAGAACTCCTAAATCTTTTTCGCAATCCGTAATATTAAGATCTACATTATTTAGATTATATGTGGCATGGTTATTGTCCTGTCCAACATTTAGAACTTTGCATTTGTCTATATTAAACTGCATCTGCCACTTCTCCGACACTGCATCAGTCTATTCAAATCTTCCTGGAGTGCTCGAATGTCCTCGTCAGAATGAATTCGACGGCCTATTTTGGTGTCATCGGCAAACTTGCCGATGTCGCTCTTTATGCCCTCATCTATGTCGTTTATGTAGATTGTGAACAGCAGGGGGCCCAACACTGACCCCTGTGGAACACCGCTCGTGACGCTTCCCCACTCTGATTTCTCCCCATTTATGCAAACTCTCTGCTGCCTATTTGTCAACCATGCCTCTATCCAGGAAAAAATTTCTCCTCCTATTCCATGTGCTTTAATTTTCCTCAATAGTCTCTGATGTGGGACCCTGTCAAAAGCCTTACTGAAGTCCATATACACAATATCATATTCTTTACCATGATCTACCCCTCAAATACCTTATGAAAAAAAGTTAAAAAATTTCCCGTAAGGCGGAACGCCCCTTTTTTTTAAAAAACCTTGCTGAGATTCGTTGATTAATTTATGCTTTTCAAGGTGGCACAACTGCCCGGCAATTTTGATTCCATTTTTTTTCCCCTTTGGGGTTAGGCTTTTTTGGTCTATAGTTCGAAGAAAGGGGAACCTGTCACCTTTTTGAAAAAAAAGGTATCACTTTTGGGCCATTTTCCACTTTTTGGGGGGCCACCATCCCAAATTTTGTAGTGATATGTTGAAAAGATTAGCCAAAGGTGTGCAAAAGCCCCTCTTTACATTCCTTTTGGGGAACCTTCCCCTTACATTTTCATCAGGGCCTGGGGATTTGTTAGGTTTTAATTTATCTTTTGTTTAAAGGGACCATGTCCTTGGGTAATTCTACCTCCCCTTATTTCTGTTCCCCCTCCTTGTTTACAACAACCCTCCCCACCCCCTTGTTACTCCCACACTACCATTCATGGGGTTTTGACATTTCCCCTGTTTTCCCTTCTACCCCTCAAACCCACCCCTGTTTTTATCTTCCCCTTCCTTTGGCATTTTGTAGATGAAGGGTTTCAGGGGAACCGAACGTGATAAATTAAAATACTGTGAAAACTTTTGGGGGGTATCTTTTTTAAAGGGGAAACGTTTCCCCCAAAACAGTAGTTCATCAGCCCAAATAAAAAAGGAGATCTTGAAGAATAGGAGGAGAAGAGGAAATTCAGTCCCTAAACTTTGAGTAGATGTGGTCAGTCCATCAACTTGAATAGAATAGGCATATGGCGGAGAAGGAGCTTATAAACCGTAGGCGGGAAAGAGGTCCAGCAGTCGTAGGTGGTGTCACATTTGCCCAATGGGGAAAAAGTGGGTCTGCCCAAGGGGTAGGAAAGCGAAGAATTCCCAAGTATTAAGCCCCCAAAGAAGTTGCTTTGTCTGACGTATTGTAGATGAAGGGTTCAGAAAACCCCGAAAAGGGATCCCCAAGATTTTGCACATGTTTTAAAATTTTTTCCATAGCGGTGCCCCCGGCTTCACCCACTGTTGTTACCCTCGTCCCCTCTGTCCCCCTTTCGTCCTCGCTGTCCCCCTCGCCCTTTCGCTGCACCCTCGTCCTCGCTGTCACCCTCGTCCTCGCTGTCACCCTCGCCCTTTTGCTGTCCCCCTCGTCCTCGCTGCCACCTCGTCCTCGCTGTCCCCCTCATCCCCCCCTGTCCCCCTATCCCCCTGTCCCCCTCGCCCCGCTGTCACCCTCGCCCCCCCGCGGGTCCCCTCGTCCCCGCTGTCCCCCTTTGGGTCCTCGCTGCCCCCCTCGCCCCCGCTGTCACCCCCCGTCCTCGCTGTCACCCTCACCCTCGTCCGTTAAAACCACGGGTTTTTTTGGGCCCAATCGAGGGTTTTAAAGCTAAAAATTTGTTGGTCATAGAGGGTTTCAAAGCTGAAAAAAAAAAAAAAAAACCGTTTCTAAATATTATTTTTAAAATTTTAATGAACAGGCATACCAGGATGTTTGAACAAACAGGGAAAAGGGTAGGATATGACCCATAGAAAAAAATTTCAAAAGACTCACAGTTTGGCTGTACCTTTGGATTAACATGACCCTGTAGGCTGCTGCAGTGGCCCCTTTTTAAGTTTTTAGGACTCACTTAAAAGGGTTTTTTCAAGGTAAACCCGTTTTAAAACGTTTTCGTAAAGTCTTCCTGAAAACAAACATTTGTTTATCACGTCATGGCCAGTCAAAAATTTGGCTCGTCTAAAGGGAGTCAGTCTAAAAGTGAGTTAATTTCAAAAAAGTGAGCTCTTTTCTAAAAGTGAGCCCAGTTAAAAGTGAGTCAGTCAAAAAGTGGCTCAGTCTAAAAGTGAGCTCAGTCTAAAAGGGATTTAATTTCCTAAAAGTAAAGTTTCATTTCAAAAAAGGGGCTCGTCAAAAAGTGAGCTCAGTCAAAAAAGTGAGCTCTTCAAAAAGTAGCTCAGTCTAAAAGTGAGCTCGGGGGTTTTTTAAAAGTGGCTCAGTCAAAAAAATGAGTCAGTCCTAAAAGTGAGCCCCGTCTAAAAGTGATTTTAAGTCAAAAAGTGAGCCCCAGTCAAAAAAATTGGCTCAGTCTAAAATTTCCCTCATTTTAAAAAATTTAGCTCATTTCTAAATTTGAGCTCGTTTTAAAAATTGAGCTGGGTCAAAGGGGGTGAGCTTAAAGTCTAAAAGTGAGTTAAGCGAAAATTTGGAGCCCGCAAAAAGTGAGTTAAGTCTAAAAGTGAGTTAATTCTAAAAGTGAGTCAGTCAAAAAGTGAGCTCAGTCTAAAAGTGATTTAAAGTCTAAAAGTGAGCTCAGTCTAAAAGTGAGTTAATTTCTAAAAGTGAGCTCAGTCAAAAAAGTGGCTCAGTCTAAAAGTGACTCATTTCCTAAAAGTGAGCTCTGCCCAAAAAGTGGGGGGGGTTTAAGTCAAAAAAGTGAGCTCGTTTTAAAAGGGAGCTCAGTAAAAAGGAGCTCAGTCTAAAATTTAGTCAGTCTAAAAGTGAGCTCAGTTCAAAAAGGTTTTTAAACCCTAAAAGTGGGCTCTGTTTTAAAAGTGGGGGTTAATTTAAAAAGTAAAGGGCCTCGTCAAAAAGTGACCCTCAGTCTAAAAGGGTGAGCTCAGTCTAAAAGTGAGCCCCAGTTCTAAAAGTGGGCTCAGTCTAAAAGTGAGCTCAGTCAAAAGGAGCTCAGCCCTTAAAAGTGAGCTCATTTAAAAAAAGTGGCCAGTCTAAAAAGTGAGCTCAGGTCTAAAAGTGACTCAGTCTAAAAGTAAAGCTCGGTCTAAAAGTGAGCTCAGTCTAAAAGTGACTCAGCCCAAAATTTGAGCCCCATTTCTAAAAGTGAGCTCAGTTCTAAAATTTGAGCTCAGTCTAAAGGGGGGTCTCGCAAAAAATTTAATCACGGTATGATCAGCGGGTTTGTGTTTTTTCCCCATCATTCTTCCCTTTCCCGAAATCATACTTGGGGACAATATTTCTAAATATCATACATGTGTCTTTTTATCACACTTTTTTCCTTTCCCCTATTATTCTTTATCATACTTCTTTATATCATACTGGTGCTTTTTTTTTATTTTTCCCTTTCCCACCATCATATTTTATATTTTTACTTTTGTTTTTTTTATATTTACATTTGTTTTTTTTATATTTAATTTGTATTTTTATATCTTTACATGTGTATTTTTTCTTCAAAATTTCTCTCAGTTTGTTTTCATATTATAAAAACTTGTGTATTTTATTAATTTACTTTTTTTTTTTAAATTATTTCCCTTTTTTTTTAATTGAAAAATTTTTTTGGGCCACTTACAAATTTCAGCCTTTTTTGTTGCATATTTCTTGTAGATAAATGGTTAAAGGGGAACCGACATTTTGAAAAAATTAGGACACATGTCCCAACTCTTGGGTACTTTTTTAAAGGGAACGTTTCCCCAACACAGTGGCTTCTCAGTCCATACAAAGGAGAATCTTGAAAAAACAGGAGGAAAATGAAGGTTTAATCAGTCCCTAAAACCTTGAGTCGATGTGGTCAGTCCACATCGATTGAGGACTGGGGGAAACGTTTCCTCAATAAAGATCCCCAAGAGTTGACATTTTGTTTAATTTATCAGCAAAAATTTTTGCACTTTTACCAGCACCCCCAATAAAGTTGTTCCGGGCCCCACAATAAAGTTGGGTCCACCCCAAAATAAAGTTGCCCGGGCCCCACAATAAATTTTGCCAGCACCACAATAAAGTTGTCCAGCCCCACATAAATTTGGGTCCAAACTTTATAAAAAAGTTTTCCAGCATCACAGTTATGTTTTAAAGGGGTATCAATTAAATTTGTTCAGCGCCACAAAAAAAAGTTTTCCGCCCCAAAACAATGAAGCTATGCGACAAAAATTTAAAAGCTTTTCCTGCACTACGGAAAAGCTATCCGGGCTTTTTTAAAGCTCTCCAGCACCGTAAACCGTTGCAAGCTGGTATTAAACTGTACCATAGAAGCACTAAGGAAATATGTAATATTGAACTTCCCTTATAGTTATCCCTAAACAATTATAAGTTTTTTAAAAACCTTTCTTAACAATACAAAAGATAGTATAAACCTTCTGTAATGATTGTTTACTTTAATGGTTTTTAAAAACCTGACAATAGTTATTTTTTTTGTTTTTTTTAAACCAACGGCCGTTTCCCACCAAGACTGGGGGACCCGAAAAAAAAAAAAAAAAACTTTCACCCTTCCCCTCCACATGTCTTGCCAAAAGACCGCTCCCCCCTACATAAAACACCCCTCCTTCAGAGTGCGGACTCTGTACTTCCTGTTCCAGGACCAAGCCCTGCCTGGGGGTTTTCCCCTAAACCCCTTTCAGTTGCAGGAAAGAGTGTCAGCATCAGTGGCAGGGGGTGTCAGCACTCAGTGGCGGGGGAGAGGTCGGGAACAAAATTTTCCAGGGGGGGGGTTTAGACAGAGTTCCGGGGGGTGTAAAGCCAATGAAACTGTGTAAACTATGTGGGGTGTGTTTGACTTTTAGGGTTATCTAAAACACATGAACTGTTTTGGATATGTGGTGTGGTTTGCTGTATGGAAATCTACCCCACACATGAACTGTGTGAAATATGTGGTGTGTTTTTTTGACTGTAGGGTTTTTATACAACACATAAACCCTTTGTGGACTTTTGGTGGTGGTGTTTGACTTTTATGGTGTCTACCCAAATGAACTGTGTGAACTATGTGGTGTGGTTTGACTGTATGGTATTCCCACACAAATAAATTTTGTGGACTATGTGGTGTGTGTTTGACTGTATGGTGTCTAAAAACACACTTTAAAATTTGTGTGGTTTTGTGGTGTGTGTTTGACTGTTGGTGTCTACACACACATGAACTGTGTAAAAACTATGTGGTGTGTGTTTGACTGTATGGTATTACACACACATGAACTGTGTGGACTATGTGGTGTGTTTTTGGGACTTTTTGGGGTTTTACACACACATGAACTGTGTAAACTATGTGGTGGGTTTTTGGGCCTGTAGGGTTTATCTACACCCACATGAACTTTTGGACTATTTTGGTGTGTGTTTGACGTATGGTGTCTACACACACATAAAGTGGGGACTAGGTGGTGGGGTTTTTGAGTATGGTATTACACACACAGGGAACTGTGTGGACAAAGTGGTGTGTGTTTGATGTATGGTATTTTTCACACACATGAACTGTGTGGTTTTATGTGGTGTGTGTTTGAGGGTTTTATGGTTTTACAAACACATAAAACTTTTTGTTGGGCTATGTGGTGTGTGTTTGACTGTACGGTTTTCTACACACACGTGAACTGTGTGAACTAGGGTGGTTTTTGTTTTTGACTGTTTTGGTATCTACACACCCCAGGGAACTTGTGGACTATGGGGGTGTCGTGTTTGCTTATGGTTTTAAAACACACATAAAACTTTTGTGGGACTTTTGTGGTTTGGTGTTTGACTGAAGGGTATCTACACACAATAAAACTGTGGGGGACTATGTGGTGTTTTGTTTAAAGTTTTGGTATTACACACCATGAACCTCCCCCCGGCCCGGGGATTGAACCGCGGTCATAGAGTCTCAAAACCCCCACCCCGTCGCGTTACCCATTTAGACCAGCTAGCCACAAAAAGGGATTCACCCAAAACTAGGTAATTTCTACACCATGGAAAGTTAGACGGGCACCTCTGTGCCCCACAAATGCAAGGGTTTTTTCGGGAAACTCCAGCTAGCGTGGCCCTGACGAACCCCCTAGCTCAAGTCCCTTCACTGCCGTCAAATGACCCCCAAGGGAAAACGTAAAAGGGCTAGTGGCTAACGCGGGGGGCTGGGGGTTTTGAGACCCCTATGACCGCGGGTTCAAATTTCCCCGGGCCGGGGGGAGGTTTATTTGCAATCGTGTTTTACGAAATTTTTTGAGCCCCACAGAACTGTGTGGAATATGTTTGGGGTGTGTTTTTACTGTTTGGTGTTTTACAAACACATGAACTGTGTGAAAATATTTTGGTGTTTGTTTGACTGAAAGGGTGTCTACCCAACATGAACTGTGTGGGGCTATGTGGTGTTTTTGTGTTTGATGTATGGTTTTCTACACCACATGAACCTGTGTGGGCTATGTGGTGTGTGTTTGATGGGATGGTTTTCTACACAAAACATGAAAATGTGTGGACTATGTGGTTTTGTGTTTGGGGCTGTATGGTATCTACAAACACTGAAAATTTGTGGAATATGTGGTGTGGTTTTTAATTTATGGTATCTAACACACATGAACTGTGTGGACCTTTTGGTGTGTGTTTGAATGTATGGTTAAAAACTACAGCACATGAAAATGGGTGGACTATTGTGGGGGGGTGTTTTTACTGTATGGTGTCTACACACACAAAGAACTGTTTTGAAAAAATTTTGGTGTTTGTTTGACTGTATGGTTTTTACACCAACTTTAAAATGTGTGGATATTTGGTGTGGGTTTGACGGGTTTTGGGATTACACACACATTTAACTGTGGGGGACTATTGGGGTGTTGTTTGGGCTGTTTGGATCTACACACACATGGGCTGTGTGAACTATGGGGGGTGTTTGGGTTTTACTGTTTTGGTGTCTACCAAAACATGAAACTGTGTGGACTTTTTGTGGTGTGTGTTTGACTGTATTGGGATCACCCAACACATGAAAATGTGTGGGGCTTTTGTGGTGTGTGTTTGACTGTTGGTTTTTTACACACACATGAACTGTTGGGGACTATGTGGGGTGTGTTTGACTGTATGGGGTTTTTCTACACACACTGAACTGTTTTGAAAATATGTGGTGTTTTGTTTGACTGGGAGGTAATTTCACACACATGAACTGTGTGAACTATGGGTTGGGGTGTTTGATTGTTTTGGTATTTTACACAAAACATGAAAATGTGTGGACTATGTGGTGTTTTGTTTTTACTGGATTGGGGTCTACAAAACACTGAACTGTGTGGACTATTTGGTGTGTGTTTGACTGTATGGTATCTACACCCCACATGAACTGTGTGGACCCAGTTTGGGGTTTTGTTTGAATGTTGGTATTACACACACATGAACTGTGTGGGCTATGTGGTGTGTGTTTGACGGTTTTTGGTATTACCCCACCCCATGAACTGTGTGGGGGTATTGGTTGGGGTTTTTGACTGTAGGTTTTCTACACAACATGAAACTGTGGGGGAATATGTGGTGTGTGTTTTACTGTATGGTATTCACACACTTTAACTGTGTGGACTATGTGGGTGGGGTTTTTTGATGTATGGTATTCCAAAACAAGAACTGTGTGGCTATGTGGTGTGTGTTTTGGGCTGTTGGTATCTACACAACATGAAAATGTGGGGAAAAAGGTGGTTTTTGGTTTGGGCTGTATGGTGTCTACACACACTGAAAATGTGTGAAACTTTGTGGTGTGTTTTTTGGGCTGTATTTGGTTTTCTACACCACATGAAAATGTGTGGACTATGTGGTTTTTGCGTTTTTTACTGTATGGTATTACACACAAAATGAACTGTGTGGACTATTTTGGGTGTGTTTGAATGTATGGTTTTTACACAAACATGAAAATGTGTGGGGTATGTTTGGGGTGGTTTGGGTGTTGGTGTCTACACCCCCACATGAAAGTGTGAACATGTGGTTTTGTGTTTGACTGTTGGTATTACACACACATTTAACTGTGTGGGGCTATGTGGTGTTTTGTTTGACTGTATGGTATCTACACACACATGAACTGTTTTGAACTATGTGGGGGTGTGTTTGACTGTATGGTGTCTACACACACCCTGAACTGTTGAAAATTTTGTGGTTTTTTGTTTTACTGTTATGGTTTTCTACACAACATGAACTGGTGGACTTTGTGGGGTGTGTTTTACTGTATGGTATCTTCAAACACAAAGAAATGTGTGGACTTGTGGTGTTGTGTTTTACTGTATGGTGGGCTACACAAAACATGAAATTGTGGACTATGTGGTTTTGCGTTTTTACTGTATGGGTATTTCACACCCCATGAACCCTTTTGGACTATGTGGGGGTGTGTTTTTACTGTTTGGTTTCTACACACACATGGGAAATGTGTGGGGCTATGTGGTGTTTTTGTTTGGGCTGTATGGTGTTCTACACCCCACTGAACTGTTTTGAAAATATGTGGTGGGTGTTTGGGCTGTAGGTATTTTACACACACCCTGAATGTGTTTGGGCTATGTGGTGTGTGTTTTGGCCCGTATGGTATCTACACACACAAAGAACTGTTTTGGACTATGTGGTGTTGGGTTTGGGTGTATGGGATTTTACACACACATGAAAATGTGTGGGGCAAAGTGGTGTGGGGTTTGGGCTGTATGGTGTTACACCCCACATGAACTGTTTTTTGAAAATATGTGGTGTTTGTTTGGGTTTTGGTGTTACACACCCCAAGAAAATGTGTGGGGTTGTGTGGGTGTGTTTGACTGTATTTGGGATTTACACACACATGAAATGTGTTTGGGGTATTGTGGGGTGTGTTTGACCCGTTTTGGTATCTACCCCCACACATGAAATGTGTGGGCTAGTGGTTTTTGTGATAGTAAAAATGTTCCCGTATAAAAAATTTTTTTTGTTTTAATTATTCCCGCGTTGGGCTCAATTTGATTATCATACATTTTCCCTTTTAGGTTGATAGACTTATGATCATTAATTATGATCATTTATTTCTCTATAATTTGATTAAATTTTTGCTTCAGAATAAAAATTTTCCAAAATGTCTACAAAAAGGTACATATTACAATTTTTTGATTTTTTAGATCTTTAAAAAATTTATTTTTTTTAAAACAGCTGTTTTGCTCATAGTTATTCAAATTTTGCCGGGAAAAAACAAAATTTAAAAAATTTTATAGCTACTTTTAAACCCCTTTAAAAAATGGTTTTAGCTACCGAACCCATTTTAAAACTTTCTGTAGCTTTCTTTAAAACCCCTTTAAAATGCTCTTGCTACTAAACCCCTTTAAATGCGTAGCTACTAAACCCATTTAAAAATGGGTTTTAGTAAATGAAAAACCCCTTTAAAAATGCTGTAGCTACTAAACCCCTTTTTTAAAAAAAGCTGTAGTACTAAACCCCTTTAAAACCTTTCTTTTATCTAAAAAACCCATTTAAAAAATGCTGTAGCCCAAAACCCCTTTAAAATGCTGTAGCTACCCAAACCCAAATTTTAAAAAACTGTAGATACTGAAAACCCTTTAAAATGCTTTAGTTCTAAACCCCTTTAAAAATGGTTAGCTACTGAACCCCCTTTTTTAAAAATGTGTAGCTACTGGAAAACCCCTTTAAAAATGCTGTAGTATTGAACCCATATAAAACTGCTGTATCATTGAAAACCCATATAAAAACTGGTGTAAACTACTGAACCCCTTTAAAATGGTGTAGTACGGAAAACCCAAATTTTAAAACTGGGTAGTACTGAAAACCCCTTTAAAACTGGTGTAGTAATGAACCCCTTTTTTAAAAATTTCGTACTATAAAAACCCCTTTAAAAATGCCGTAGCACTGACCCATTTAAAACTTTGTTTGCTACTTTAAACCCCTTTAAAACTGCGTAGCAAATTTAAAAACCCCTTTTTTAAAAATGCTGTAGCTATTGAAAACCAAAATAAAAAAATGGGTGTAGTATTTAAAAACCCCTTTTAAAAAATTTGAGCTCTGAATCTTTAAAATGTGTTTGCTACCCGAACCCATTTAAAAAATGTGTAAAATACTGAAACCCCTTTTAAAAAATGCTGTTTGGGTTTCTGAACCCATTTTAAAAAACCCGGTGTAGCTACTGAACCCCTTTTTTAAAAATGCTGTACTAAATGAACCCCCTTTTCAACTGCTGTAGCTTTCCCGAACCCATTTTTTAAAAAATGCTGTAAACTACTGAAACCATTTTAAAAAATGCTGTAGCTATGAAAACCCCCTTTTCAACTGCTGTAGTACTGAACCCTCTTACAACTGCTGTAGCTTTCTTTAACCCTCTTACAAAAATGCTTTTAGCTACTGAACCCATTTTTAAAAATGTGTAAGTACTGAAATTTTTGTTGCCCGGGAGACCAAAAAAATAAACTGGTTTTAGTTTGGGATCTCTAGATTCACATCACCCCCGTGTGAGGCTTTTCCCGTTGTCCAGCCTTTGTTTTGGTACAGTTAAAAACTGTTGGACAAAGTTTTGTCCCAGCTTTTGTTTCTGGGACAGTTAACAACTGTTGGACAAAGGGTTTTTTCCCCCGCCTTTTTTTTTTTCTTGGGCAGTTAACCCAAATGCTAGGGCAAAGTTTTTCCCGCCCTTTTTTTTGGGGTTTTCGGTTTTAAAAAACTGTGGACAAAGTTTTGTCCCAGCCTTTTTTTTCTTTGGGACAGTTTAAAACTGCTGGGGCAAAGTTTTGTCCCAGCCTTGGGTTTTGGTACAGTTAACCAAAATGCTGGGGACAAAAATTTTGTCCCAGCCTTTTTTTTCTGGTTCAGTTAAACAACTGCTGGACAAAGTTTTGGGCCCAGCCTTTGATTCTGGTTTTCAGTTATTAACTGTTGGGGCAAAAAATTTTGTCCCAGCCTTTTTTTTCGGTTCAGTTAACAAATGCCGGACAAAGTTTTGTCCCCGTTTTGTTTCTGGGGACAAAATTTAAAAATGCGGACAAAGGTTTGTCCCAGCCTTTGTTTCTGGTACAGTTTTAAAAATGCTGGACAAAGTTTTGTCCCCGCCCCTTTGTTTCTGGTACAGTTAACAAATTTCTAGGGCAAAATTTTGTCCCCGCCTTTGTTTTTGGTAAAAGTTTTAAAAATGCTGGGGAAAAATTTTTTCCCGCTTTTGTTTTTGGTACAAATTAACAACCCGCTGGAAAAGTTTTGTCCCCCGCCTTTGTTTCTGGTTTCAGTTAACAATGCTGGGGGCAAAGTTTTGTTCCCCGCTTTTGTTTTTTGGTTTCAGTTAACAACTGTGGACAAAGTGTTTGAAAGAACTGTAAAAAAATTTTTTTTAATTAAAATTTAAAAAATTAGTGTTTGTCTATTTTTTTGTTGATTTTTACCAAGCAAGAAAAATGTCAGAGTTGTGCTGACACAGTGATGGAAAAAAATAAAAAATAAATTTTTGACCCAAAAAAGGGAAACATTGAATTTAAAAAAACAGAAGCGAATTGTTCCCAAAAAACATTATATTTTTTGCCAAAGTTGCCCAAAATTTCAGCAGAGCAATATTAAAATGAATAAAAAAAAAGCAGTATCAGAAAATATTAACCAGGTTTCCCTGATGGGGCTATGGAATATTTTTTTGTAATAAATCGGGGACTACCAAAAATGGTCGACTTTATCAACGAGGAGATTTTTATTTTGTGTGTGGGGGGTTGTTTATTTATTTGTTTTTTAATTTCTGTATTGGGAAAAATGGATGCCCTTGTGGGAGACACTTTTTTTGTGGAAGTATAGTAGGGGAAATATTTAAAAGGTTTGAACACCAGTACATTAAAAGAGAAAACCAAATACTTAAACAGAGGAAAAACCCAGTACATTTAAAAAAACACCAGTACTTTAACAGAAACACCCCGTACATTAAAGAGAAAAACCCAGTTTTACCAAAATATAAAAAAAGAAAAATTTTTAAACTGAAAAAAAGAGTAAAGTAACAAGAAAAAAAAAAAAAAGGGGCCCGTGACGACCCAAAAAAAAACAGTAAAAGACGCAGTAAGTAAAGCGAATGGTAACATTTTAAAAAGGGTAGTTACTTAAACCCAAAAAGTCACCAAAGATTTAGTAGTTTTTGTAAAGTGGAAGAGTCTTGTTTGTTTTGTCCAAAACAAGGGTTTTTTCAAAAATTCAATTATTTGCATTTATACAAACTCTTAAAAACACTATATTGAAAATACTTTATAACAACATTTTTCACTTTTTTGACTCAGAAATTTAAAGCTCAAGGGAAATTTTTTTTTTTAATTTTTTTTCCCTGTGCAAAAATTTAAATTTTCTTTTAAAAAAAGGAGAGAAAATGCAGATATGCGAGTGAAAATGAGTGAGTGGGCATGTGGGGAAAAATGAGGAGTTTACATGTTTTTGAACATGAGTGGGGGTGACATGTTTTGAACATGAGTGTGTTTGGGGACATGTGTGACATGTGTGTGACATGTGGGAACATGGGGTGAGGGGGAATTTTGTGAACATGAGTGTGTGAGTGACCCTGTTTTGAACATGTGTTGTTTTACTTTTGTGAAATGGTGTGTGAGTGACAGAGTTGGGACAAAAACATTTTTTAAAGAGCCAGGGAATTTCTGTTTACGTAGGTTTAGGAGGGATGAGGGGATATTGTTTTTGTGTATTGTGGTGGTGTGTGTTGGGGTTGTTTGTTTTGTGTGGTGTGTGTGTGTTCCCTATTTGTACTAACCTATTTGGGGTTGCGGGGGCGATTCTAGCCCCGGGCCCCCCTCTTCACAAATTTGCTACTAGGTCCTCTCTCTCCCGCTTATGAGTTTTTATCATACCTCGTTTTTAAAACTATGTATGGTTCCCCCCCCCACTATCCATTTTCTAGGCTTTCCTAACACCCTTTTGATTAACTGAGTCTTCAATTTCCAATTGTGACCTCTTGTGTCGTGTCCCTTCTCTGGAAAATCCCGTCTTTTGTTCACCGTCTATCCGGCAGTATTTTATATTCTTTATCATGTCCCCCCTGCCCCTTTTGTCCTCCTGTGTCTTTAGGCCGATTTCCCTCAACCCTTTCTTGTAGGAAAATTTCCCCTTAGCTCTGGACTAGTTTTTGGTGCAAACTTTGATTTTCCCTTAATTTTTGAGTGTTTGACAGGTTGGATTCCAAAAAGGTTTTCCATTTTCTTGATGTTTGCCAGGTGGGATTCAAAAAGGTGTGCATACTCCCGTATGGGCCTGACGTAAAAGAATACAGAGTCTTGAACGATTTCTTACTGAGGTATGGAAGCTATCCGTAGGTTTGCCAGACGCCCGTATCTGCAGCAGTTATCGACTGAGTGGATCAAGGATGTGCTCGGGGTTTTACTCACCCCCCGTCTTTTTTTTTGGGGGTTTGCAGTCTTTTTCCATCTAGACATTTGTGTCCGCGGGCTTTTTGCCCTTCCACAAAATTCATGACTTTGCATTTGGCAGGGTTAAAATCAAGGGCCGTTGCTGGATCAGGCTGTAGCCTGTCGTCTCTTGTAGTCCTGCTGATTTCTTGTTTAATTTCCTCATTTAAATTCACTCTCGCAAACAAGGGGACCCCCCTTCTGAGTCTATCCCTTCCGTTTTTGTCATTCACAATACAGAAACAGCACAGGTCCCAGGATTGACCCCTGTGGAAAAACCCCCTTGCACAGGCGCCCATCGACACCTCGTCACGTACCATGACCATTGTTGCCCCCTTTTCAGGTATTTTCTGAAAACCCTTGCGTGCCTTTTTCCTTTATGTGTGCCCGATCCTCTAGCTTTGCAGAAACCCTTGTGAAGAACTATGTCAAAAGGGCCTTTTGCAGTCCAAAAAAATGCAGTCGATCCACCCCTCTCTCTCTTGTCTTACTTCTGTCACCTTGTCATAAAACTCCAGTAGGTTTGTGGCACAGGATTTTCCTTCCCTGAAACCGTGCTGGTTGTCGATTATACACTTGTTTCTTTCAAGTGTGGCTAAACAACAGCTTCGGGTCAGACTTGACTTTTGATGCTATGTCATTTTCATATTGTCGCTGAGCCTCCCTTCTTATCTGTGCATATTCGTTTCTGGCTCTTCGGCTAATCTCTTTACATTCCTGAGTTCTCTGTCTTCTGTACCTTTTCCATTCTCTAGTACACCTAGTTTTTGCTTCCCCTACACCTCTGGGTGAACCAAGGACTCGTTCTGTACTTCCCATTATTTCTGTTTCCCTTGGGAACAAACCTCTCTCTGCCTCCTTGCATTTTGTTGTCACATAGTCAATCATTTCTTGTACTGGTTTTCCTGTCAGTTTCCTCTCCCACTGAATGTCTTGCAGGAAGTTCCTCATGCCTGAGTAGTTCCCCCTTTTGTAGTTTGGTTTTTCCCATCCTATTCCTGCTACTCTCTCCACTTGGAGCTCAACTATGTAGTCGAAGCACAGAACCACATGATCACTAGCTCCTAGGGGCTTTTCATACATGATATCCTCGATGTCCGAACTACTCAAGGTGAATACAAGGTCTAGTCTTGCTGGATCATACTCACCTCTTTCTCTGGTAGTGTCTCTAACATGTTGATGCATGAGGTTTTCCAGTGCCACATCCATCATCTTGGCTCTCCATGTATCGGGAACCCCATGGGGCTCCAGGTTTTCCCAGTCAATCTCCTTGTGATTGAAATCACCCATAACTAGTAACTTTGCTCTCCCCATGTGTGCTCTTCTGGCCACCTCGGCTATTGTGTCGACCATTACTCTGTTGCTCTCATCGTATTCTTCTCTTTGACTCCTGCAGTTCTGTGGTGGGTTGTACATTACTGCAATTATCACCTCATGTCCCTCAGACTGGATTTCCTACTAAGTAGTCTCTTTCGCCCGTGCCATCCATTCTTTCCATTTTCTCAAACCCCACTGGTTTTAATGAGCAGCGCAACTCCTCCCCCTCTCCTCCCTCTGTCTTTCCTGAGGATTTGATATCCGGGTGGAAAGATTGCATCTGTTATCATTCTGGTGAGTTTTGTTTCTGTGAGTGCAATTATGTCTGGGGATGTCTCCTTGATTATTTCATGCCACTCCTCACACTTATTTGTTATTCCATCTGCATTTGTATACCATACCTACAACTTCTTTTCTAAGAGTCTGATCTGGGGGATACATCGGGGTTGGGGAAGTGGGAAACCTGATAAGGAACTATGGGTGGTTGCCATGGGCGTAGAGTTTGTAATGCAGTGGGTGGGGGCATTGGATATGGCATGGGTGTTTTGGTTTAGAATGTTTGGTTGCACTGGGGTTGACCTGGTTGGGGGGGCTTCTATAGGAAGTTGTGAGGGAGGCTGTATTTGATCTTCCTGGGTCTGGGATCTCCTGTCTGTCTCCTCCATCCTGTGGGTGTGTGTGTGTGTGTGTGTGTGTGTGTTGTGTGTGTGTGTGTGTGTGTGGGGACATAATTGTCAGTATGAGTGTATACAAATAATGAAATGTAATAAAATGAAAGGCATCTGTCTTGGATCTGTCTTGGTGGGTGTAATTACAGGACGCAGTTTTCTGTGTGTCCCATCCTGTAATTCCACCCACCTTGACAGTCTCGGCAGTAGACCAGCTAGACAAGACCAAGTTACCATCCAACAAGGTCACTGGGAAGGGGCCAACAACCGCTGACCTCGTGGAAGTGGGGAACCGCTGACCTTGGAATAGCAGGGAGTTCGTCTGAGAGGACACAGGTTGGCTTCTGGAGACAAGGAACTAAGGAAAGCACTAAAAAAGCAATAAACTTGAAGAGGAAAATGTAATATCACGGAGCTCACAGATGGAGACCTGGAAACATGATCCAGAAGAAGGTAACCAGAGAGAAGGCAAGAAGGAAGAAATACTATACTACTATACTACTACTACTACTACTAATAATATAATAACTTAATAATAATAATTAGTATTATTTTTTATAAAGTCATAACAGAGCAATCTGGACGTCAAGAAGCAAGTTTTTTTTTTAGTCTCAGGCTGGGTGAGGCAAACTCATAACACAGCTTCACAAATAGATATAAAAGAGTCCAAGAACTAGAAGGCAAGGCCCACAATTAGGTGAGTACACACACATACACACACACACATAGCCTTCTTCCCTCCTTTCTCCCTCTCTCTCTCTTTCTCCCTCTCTCTACCCTTTCTCTTCCCCCTCACATTTCTCTCCCTCCCCTTGGTCTTATCCCTCACCCCCATACTCTCTCCTCTCTCTCCTCTTTCTACCCTTTCTCTCTCCTCTCTCTCCCTCTTTCTAACCCTCTCTCTCTCTCCCCCACACCCTCTCCTCTCTAGCCTTCTGTCTGTGGTAATAAAAAGTAAAAAAAAAAAAAAAAAAAAAAAAAATGGGTGGCCTTAGAGGACGGAAACCCAGAGATCTGGTGACGAACCAGGGAGGAAAGACTGGGAGCTAGAGCTCCAAAAAAGGGAGGAAGAGTGGGGAAGGAAGATAGTAGAGCTTGGTAAGAAAATGGAGGAGCGGATAGCTGAAGAGTGCAGGAAGTTGGGAAGTACAGGTCTTAGCAGCAGAAGCTAGGATACAGTGCTTAGAAGAGAAACTGCAAAGCCTGGAAACAGATTAGAGAGACAAATGACAATTCAGGTGTGACATCAGGAAATTCAAAGTCAGGCGCAGACAAGGGGATGGTAAGCAACAACGGAGACATGCCGAACATGAAGGCCTATCAGACCCACGTGGGGCCAGGGAAAAGACTACGAGCACACTAAGATCAAACGACAGGTCCGAAGACAATGAAGGTATGCTATATGCAGAGATTCTAACAGCCAAACTGCAGTAGCAAGGGACAGCTGGTCAGGAAAGACAGTCCACTGAGAATAGAAGTTTCAGATATGACAGGGACTGAAGGCAAGAACATGTCAATGGAAGGAAATAAAATGCCTCAGAGGACGCAGATGGAGACTCAGTGGGAGGAGGAAAGGGCGAGGGTCAGTTTTTGTGTACGGGCTCCAAGAAGCAAGGGGGCAACTTTGAAGAAATAAAACAGGAGAGAGAAAAAAATGATGAAGGCATTATGAAAAACAATAGGGGAGGGCAATATGACCCAGGTGACAAATTTTCAGAGAATTGGGTGGTTTGCGAGTGGAAGGATACGGCCTGTCAGAGTAACTTTCAAGGAAGAATCGTTCGAACCAGGATTCTGCAAGAGAAAGCAAGACTGGGGGGAAAAAGGGGGGTCCCAGAGAGTATACCTCGACCGCGGACAGAACACAAGAAGAAAGGACTACACGAAAGAGAGGGTACAGAGACGCAAGGAGGAACGAGAAGCAATGAAAATGAGCAGGACCCAGACACGGGAGGAAGGGCAAACACACCCCACAGAATCTCCCCCCAAAAGACTCCACCCGCGACATTCCAACGCAACTGAGCAACCTATACTACAACCCCACTCACTGTTCCCTCTGCCACCAATCCCCATATCACAAACCTCACCCCAACAGCTGTCCCTTATGGGCATTCTGACCCCACCCCCATCAACACAAACCCCACCTACACCACAAGGCCCATATAGGCCCCCACCAAGGCTCTCGCTCCCCCAACCCCCAAATATTCTGGCATGACCACAAGATAGAAAAGAAGCTAAAGGTTTGGTACACAAACGCGGATGGAATAATGAATAAACATGGGGAGTGGAATGAAAAGAATCAGTAAAAAATCCCCAGACATCATAGCAGTCACAGAAAAAACTCGCTGAGACAATAACAGACACAATCTTCCCAACAGGATATCAGATCCTGAGGAAAGATAGAAGGAGTAGGGGGGGAGGAGGGGTTGCACTGCTCATAAAACACCGAGGGGGAAATTTGAGGAAATGGAAGGCATGGACATGATTGGAAGAAAAAACTACATTGTAGGTACAATTCAGTCCGGAGAACATAAAGTAGCCCATTGGAGTGATGTAAAACCCCACCACAGAACTGCAGGGGGGCCCAAGAGAAGAGTACGAAGAAAACAACAGGGTGATGGTGGACCACTGGCTGAGGTGGCAAGAAGAGCTCACTCGAGCAGAGCAAAGTTACTGTAATGGGCGATTTCAACCACAGGGAGATCGACTGGGAAAACCTGGAGCCACATGGGGGGTCCCGAAACTGGAGAGCCAAGATGATGGATGTGGTACTTGAAAACCTCATGCATCAACATGTCAGGGACACAACCAGAGAGAGAGGGGAGGATGACCCAACAAGACTGGATCTTGTGTTCACCCTGAGCAGTTCAGACATTGAGGACTTTCACTTATGAGAGGCCCTTTGGAGCTAGCGATCATGTGGTTCTGAGTTTTGACTATATAGTAGAGTTACAAGTGGAGAAGGTAACAGGAATGAAGGGGACAGGCCAAACTATAAAAGGGGGGACTACACAGGTATGAGAAACTTCCTGCAGGAGGTTCAGTGGACAGAGAAATGGTAGGAAAATCAGAAAACGAGATGATGGAATATGTGGAAAACAAAGTGAAAGGGAGGCAGAGGAAAGTTTTGTTTCCCAAGGGAAACGGAAATAATAGGAAGACCAAAACGAGCCCTTTGGGTTTACCCGAAGGTGTAGGGAGGCAAAAAAACTAAGTGCAACAGAGAATGGAAAAGGTACAGGAGCATAGGACCCAGGAAAACAAGGAGATTAGTAGAAGAGCCAGAAACGAGTATGCACAGATAAGGAGGGAGGCCCAGCGACAGTATGAAAACGACATAGCAAACGAAAGTCAAATCTGACCCAAACTGCTGTATAGCCACATTAGGAGGAAGACAAAAAGTCAAGGACCAGGTAAAAAGGCTGAGGAAAGAAGGTGGGAACTCACAAGAAACGATCAAGAGGTATTGTGAGGAGCTAAACAAGAGATTTAAGGAAGTATTTATAGTAGAGACAGGAAGGACTCTGGGGGGACAGACCAGACGGGGACACCAGCAAGGAATACACCAACAAGTATTGGACGACATCATACAGATGTGGAGGAGGTGAAGAAACTGCTAAGGGACATCGATACCTCAAAGGCAATGGGACCAGACAACATCTCCCCGTGGGTCCTTAGAGAGGGAGCAGATATATTTTGCGTTGCCACTTACCACAATCACAACACATCCCTGGAAAGGGCAACTACCTGAGGTATGGAAGACGGCAATGTAGTTCCCATTTTTAAAAAAGGAGACAGAAAAGAGGCACTAAACTATTGACCTGTGTCATTGACGTGTATAGTATGCAAAATTATGGAGAAAATTATCAGGGAGAGTGGGGGAGCACCTGGAACGGAACAGGAGTATAAATGCCAACCAGCACGGTTTCACGGAAGGCAAATCCTGTGTCACAAACCTTCTGGAGTTTTTTTGATAAAATAACAGAAGTAAGACAAGAGAGAGAGGGGTGGGTTGATTGCATCTTCTTGGACTGCAAAAAGGGCCCTTTGACACAGTTCTCGCAAGAGATTAGTGCAGAAGCTAGAGCACCAGGCGCATATAACAGGAAGGGCACTGCAATGGATCAGAGAATACCTGACAGGGAGGCAACAAAGAGTCATGGTACGTAATGATGTATCACAGTGGGGGACGTGTGACGAGCGGGGTCCCACAGGGGTCGGTCCCTAGGACCAGTGCTATTTTTGGTATATGTGAACGACATGACGGAAGGGTTAGACTCAGAAGTGTCCCTGTTTGCAGATGATGTGAAGTTAATGAGGAGAATTAAATTGATGAGGACCAGGCAGGACTTCAAAGAGACCTGGACAGACTGGACACCTGGTCCAGCAAATGGCTTCTCGAATTTAATCCTGCCAAATGCAAAGTCATGAAGATGGGGGAGGGGGACAGAAGACCACAGACAGAGTATAGGCTAGGTGGCCAAAGACTGCAAACCCCACTCAAGGAGAAAGATTTGGGGTGAGTATAGCACCGAGCATGTCTCCGGAAGCACACATCAATCAGATAACTGCTGCAGCATATGGGCGCCTGGCAAACCTGAGAACAGCATTCCGATACCTTAGTAAGGAATCATTCAAGACACTGTACACCGTGTATGTCAGGCCCATACTGGAGTATGCAGCACCTGTTTGGAACCCGCACTTGATAAAGCACGTCAAGAAAACTAGAGAAAGTACAAAGGTTTGCGACAAGGTTAGTTCCAGAGCTAAGGGAATGTCCTATGAGGAAAGATTAAGGGAAATCGGCCTGACCACACTGGAGGACAGGAGGGTCAGGGGAGACATGATAACGACATATAAAATACTGCGTGGAATAGACAAGGTGGACAAAGACAGGATGTTCCAGGGAGGGGACACAGAAACAAGAGGCCACAATTGGAAGTTGAAGACACAAATGAGTCAGAGAGATAGTAGGAAGTATTTCTTCAGTCATAGAGTTGTAAGGCATGGAATAGCCTAGAAAATGACGTAGTGGAGGCAGGAACCATACACAGTTTTAAGACGAGGTTTGATAAAGCTCATGGAGCGGGGAGGGGAGAGGGCCTAGTAGCAACCGGTGAAGAGGCGGGGCCAGGAGCTAGGATTCGACCCCTGCAACCACAAATAGGTGAGTACAAATAGGTGAGTACACACACACACCTAACATACACATACACACACACATACACACACACATACACCTGACGTACACACACCATACACCTGACGTACACACCAAAACCACACACACACACACACACACACACACACACACACACACATACACACACACACACACACACATACACCTGACATACCCCACACACACACACACACACATACACCTGACGTACACACACACACACATACACCTGACTACACACACACACACACACCTGACACACACACACACACACACACACACACACACACACACACACACACATCTGACACACACACACACACACACACACACACACACAACACACCTGACACACACACACACACACACACCTGACACACACACACACACACACACACCTGACACACACACACACACACACACACACACACCTGACACACACACACAACACACACACACACACACACACACACACACACTTGACACACACACACACACACACACCTGACACACACACACACACACACACCTGACACACACACACACACATACACACACACACACACACACACACACACAACACACACACACACACACACACACACACACACACACAAGGGGGACAACTTTGAAGAAATAAAACAGGATGAGAAAAAAATGATTGAAGGCATCATGAAAACAATAGGTGAGGGAGATATGACGCAGGTGACAAATTTTCAGAGAATTGGGTGGTTTGTGAGTGGAAGGATACGGCCTGTCAAAGTAATTTTCAAGGAAGAATCAGTTCAAACCAGGATTCTGCAAGAGAAAGCAAGACTGAGGGACAAACAGGGTACCAGAGAGTTTTACCTCGACCGCGACAGAACACAAGACGAAAGGACAACACTGAAAGAGAGGGTACAGAGACGCAAGGAGGAACGAGAGGCAATGACGAAGATGAGCAGGACCCAGACACAGGAGGAAGGGCAAACACACCCCACAGAATCTCCCACCAAAAGACTCCAACCACGAATTCCCAACGCAACTGAGCAACCTATACTACAACCCACTCACTGTTCCCTCTGCCACCAACCCACATATCACAAACCTCACCCCAACAGCTGTCCCTTATGGGCATTCTGACCCCACCCCCATCATCACAAACCCCACCTACACCACAGCCCCATGTAGGCCCCCCACCAAGGCTCTCGCTCCCCCAACCCCAATATTCTTGCATGACCACAATGATAGAAAAGAAACTGAAAGTTTGGTACACAAACGCGGATGGAATAACGAATAAACATGAGGAGTGGAACGAAAGAATCAGTGAAAAATCCCCAGACATCATAGCAGTCACAGAAACAAAACTCGTGAGACAATAACAGACACAATCTTCCCAATGGGATATCAGATCCTGAGGAAAGATAGAAGGAGTAGAGGGGGAGGAGGGGTTGCACTGCTCATAAAACACCGATGGGGATTTGAGGAAATGGAAGGCATGGACATGATTGGAGAAAGAGACTACATTGTAGGTACAATTCAGTCCGGAGAACATAAAGGAGTCATTGGAGTGATGTATACCCACCACAGAACTGCAGGAGGCCAAGAGAGGAGTACGAAGAAAACAACAGGGTGATGGTGGACACACTGGCTGAGGTGGCAAGAAGAGCTCACTCGAGCAGAGCAAAGTTACTGGTAATGGGCGATTTCAACCACAGGGAGATCGACTGGGAAAACCTGGAGCCACATAGGGGTCCCGAAACATGGAGAGCCAAGATGATGGATGTGGTACTTGAAAACCTCATGCATCAACATGTCAGGGACACAACCAGAGAGAGAGGGGAGGATGAGCCAGCAAGACTGGATCTTGTGTTCACCCTGAGCAGTTCAGACATTGAGGACATCACTTACGAGAGGCCCCTTGGAGTAGCGATCATGTGGTTCTGAGTTTTGATTATATAGTAGAGTTACAAGTGGAGAAGGTAACAGGAACTGAAGGGGTCAGGCTAAACTATAAAAGGGGGGACTACACAGGTATGAGAAACTTCCTGCAGGAGGTTCAGTGGGAGAGAGAAATGGTAGGAAAATCAGTAAACGAGATGATGGAATATGTGGCAACAAAGTGCAAGGAGGCAGAGGATAGTTTTGTTCCCAAGGGAAACAGAAATAATAGGAAGACCAAAACGAGTCCTTGGTTTACCCGAAGGTGTAGGGAGGCAAAAACTAAGTGCAACAGAGAATGGAAAAGGTACAGGAGGCATAGGACCCAGGAAAACAAGGAGATTAGTAGAAGAGCCAGAAACGAGTATGCACAGATAAGGAGGGAGGCCAGCGACAGTATGAAAACGACATAGCATCGAAAGTCAAATCTGACCCGAAACTGCTGAGTAGCCACATTAGGAGGAAGACAACAGTCAAGGACCAGGTGATAAGGCTGAGGAAAGAAGGTGGAGAACTCACAAGAAACGATCAAGAGGTATGTGAGGAGCTCAACACGAGATTTAAGGAAGTATTTACAGTAGAGTCGGGAAGGACTCTGGGGGGACAGACCAGATGGGGACACCAGCAAGGAATACACCAACAAGTGTTGGACGACATACGTACAGATGAGGAGGAGGTGAAGAAACTGCTAAGGGACATCGATACCTCAAAGGCAATGGGACCGGACAACATCTCCCCGTGGGTCCTTAGAGAGGGAGCAGATATGTTGTGCATGCCACTTACCACAATCTTCAACACGTCCCTGGAAACTGGGCAAAATACCTGAGGTATGGAAGATGGCAAATGTAGTTCCCATTTTTAAAAAAGGAGACAGAAAAGAGGCACTAAACTATAGACCTGTGTCATTGACGTGTATAGTATGCAAAATTATGGAGAAGATTATCAGGAGGAGAGTGGTGGAGCACCTGGAACGGAACAAGAGTATAATGCCAACCAGCACGGATTCATGGAAGGCAAATCCTGTGTCACAAACCTTCTGGAGTTTTATGATAAAATAACAGAAGTAAGACACGAGAGAGAGGGGTGGGTTGATTGCATCTTCTTGGACTGCAAGAAGGCCTTTGACACAGTTCCTCACAAGAGATTAGTGCAGAAGCTAGAGCATCAGGCGCATATAACAGGAAGGGCACTGCAATGGATCAGAGAATACCTGACAGGGAGACAACAACGAGTCATGGTACGCAATGATGTATCACAGTGGGCACCTGTGACGAGCGGGGTCCCACAGGGGTCGGTCCTAGGACCAGTGCTATTTTTGGTATATGTGAACGACATGACGGAAGGGTTAGACTCAGAAGTGTCCCTGTTTGCAGATGATGTGAAGTTAATGAGGAGAATTAAATCTGATGAGGACCAGGCAGGACTACAAAGAGACCTGGTATGGGATATAAGATCACCTGGCATGGGTATATGGATGACCTGGTATGGGATATAAGGATCACCTGGTATGGGTATATGGATGACCTGGTATGGGATATAAGGATGACCTGGTATGGGATATAAGGATGACCTGGTATGGGTATATGGATGACCTGGTATGGGATATAAGGATGACCTGGAATGGAATATAAGGATAACCTGGTATGGAATATAAGGATGATCTGGTATGGGATATAAGGTTGACCTATTATTGGATATGTGAAGTGCCTGGTATGAAATATAAGGGTGACCTGGTGTGGGATATAAGGATGGCCTGGTATGGAATATAAGGATGACCTGGTATGGGATATAAGGTTGATCTGGTTTGGGATATAAGGATGATCTGGTGTGCGATATAAGGATGATCTGGTGTGTGATATAAGGATGGCCCGGTATGGGATTTAAGGATGACCTGGTAAGTGATATAAGGGTTACCTGGTATGGGATATAAGGATGAACTGGTGTGTGATATAAGGATGACTTGGTATGGGATATAAGTTTGACCAGGTATGGGATATAAGGATGAACTGGTGTGTGATATAAGGATGACTTGGTATGGGATATATGTTTGACCTGGTATGGGATATAAGGATGACCTGGTATGGCATGTAAGAATGGCCTGGTATAGCATATGAGAATGACCTGGTATGGCATATAAGAATGATCTGGTATGGCATATGAGAATGACCTGTATGGCATATAAGAATGACCTGGTATAGCATATGAGAATGACCTGGTATGGCCTATAAGAATGACCTGGTATGGCATATAAAGATGTAGGTCACATCAAACTCCAGACACAACACAATGGAAGAGAAAAACGTAGGCAACACACCTGAGCTGACCAACACAATTCGTCACAAAACTGTTTTCTTTTCTATCATAATTTAATCTCGTGTATGTACTTTGTGGCCAAGAAATTAACACACAGTTTATTAAGTATCCTTTACTATAAATCCTCATTAACTATTAAAATTTCAACTCAGCTTCAACAATATCATTTTCACCGTCTTCAATCCATCTTCAACCATCTTCACCATCTTCAGCTCATCTTCAGCTTATCATCAACCGTCTCTTCCCACAACTCACTTCCAACCATCCACATTATGTGTGTCTATACTGGAGTGAACAACATTTTGCGTTTTATGTGAATGTTCAATGAGCGTTCTATTCCAGATCACAGTGTTCAATATGTGTTCCCTTTCTGATCAAATTGTTCATTAAATGTTCTAAGTCATATCAACGTACCAGATCGACATTTCATGTTCCAACCAGCTTACGGAAATCTTGTCTCAGATCAAGTAATTGATGGGTTAACACAAACTTCTTACATTTTTACTCAAGGGTCCCCCACTTTATTTCTACATGGTTACTCATAGGTCGCCCTTAAACCAGGGTCTGCCTCGACGGCCGGTGAGTGTCCTTTTTCGTCTTTCCCAGGTCCGCGTGTCCAGGAGTCCGCCTGTGTCCCCTCAGGCATTCTCCCTTCCCCACTTCCCCAGGGTCTGCCTCGACGGCCGGTGGTTCCAGGAGTTCACCTGTGCTAAGGCCAGGTGCTCCCCCTTCCCCACTTCCCCCACACCCCAACCTTGCACCCCCCCCCCCGGGTCCGTGGTTCCAAGAGTCCACCTGTGTGAAGGCCAGGTGCTCCCCCTTCCCCACTTCCCCCACACCCCAACCTTGCACTCCCCCCACGGGTCCGTGGTTCCAGGAGTCCACCTCTGTGACGCCAGGTGCTCCCCCTTCCCCACTACCCCCACACACCCCAACCTTGCACCCCCCCCGGGTCCGTGGTTCCAGGAGTTCACCTGTGCGAAGGCCAGTGCTCCCCCTCCCCCACTTCCCCCACACCCAACCTTGCACTCCCCCCCGGGTCCGTGGTTTCCAGGAGTCCTCCTGTGTGACGCCAGGTGCTCCCCCTTCCCCACTACCCCCACACCCCAACCTTGCACACACACCCCCCTCCCTTTTCCGTGGTTCCAGGAGTTCACCTGTCCGAAGGCCAGGTGCTCCCCTTCCCCACTTCCCTCACACCCCCTTCCGGGTCCGTGGTTCCAGGAGTTTACCTGTGCGAAGGCCAGGTGCTCCCCCTTCCCCACTTCCCCCACACCCCAACCTTGCACTTCCCCCGGGTCCGTGGTTCCAGGAGTTCACCTGTGCGAAGGCCAGGTGCTCCCCTTCCCCACTTCCCCCACACCCCAACCTTGCACTCCCCCCCCGGTCCGTGGTTCCAGGAGCCTCCTGTGTGACGCCAGGTGCTCCTCCTTCCCCACTACCCCCCACACCCCAACCTTGCACACACCCCCCCCCTCCCTTTTCCGTGGTTCCAGGAAGTTCACCTGTGCGAAGGCCAGGTGCTCCCCCTTCCCCACTTCCCTCACACCCAACCTTGCACCCCCCCGGGTCCGTGGTTCCAGGAGTTCACCTGTGCGAAGGCCAGGTGCTCCCCCTTCCCCACTTCCCCCACACCCAACCTTTCACTCCCCCCCGGGTCCGTGGTTCCAGGAGTCCACCTGTGTGACGCCAGGTGCTCCCCTTCCCCACTACCCCACACCCCAACCTTGCACCCCCCCGGGTCCGTGGTTCCAGGAGTTCACCTGTGCGAAGGCCAGGTGCTCCCCCTTCCCCCACTTCCCCCACACCCCAACCTTGCACTCCCCCCCCGGGTCCGTGGTTCCAGGAGTTCACCTGTGCGAAGGCCAGGTGCTCCCCCTTCCCCACTACCCCACACCCCAACCTTGCACACACACCACCCCTCCCTTTTCCGTGGTTCCAGGAGTTCACCTGTGCGAAGGCCAGGTGCTCCCCCTTCCCCACTTCCCTCACACCCCAACCTTGCACCCCCTCCCGGGTCCGTGGTTCCAGGAGTTCACCTGTGCGAAGGCCAGGTGCTCCCCCTTCCCCACTTCCCCACTTCCCCCACACCCCAACCTTGCACTCCCCCCCCGGGTCCGTGGTTCCAGGAGTCCTCCTGTGTGACACCAGGTGCTCCCCCTTCCCCACTACCCCCACACCCCAACCTTGCATACACACCCCCCCTCCCTTTTCCGTGGTTCCAGGAGTTCACCTGTGCGAAGGCCAGGTGCTCCCCCTTCCCCACTTCCCCCACACCCCAACCTTGCACTCCCCCCGGGTCCGTGGTTCCAGGAGTCCACCTGTGTGACGCCAGGTGCTCCCCCTTCCCCACTACCCCACACCCCAACCTTGCACCCCCCCGGGTCCGTGGTTCCAGGAGTTCACCTGTGCGAAGGCCAGGTGCTCCCCCTTCCCCACTTCCCCCACACCCCAACCTTGCACCCCCCCCCCGGGTCCGCGTGTCCAGGAGTCCATCTGTCCGCCTTCAGATATTCTCCCTTCCCCACTTCCCCAAGGTATCCTCGCCTTTCCCAGGTCCATGTGTCCAGGAATCCATCCGTGGGCCCCCGGATGTCTCCCCTTCCTCACTTCCCTTAGGATATCTTCCAGTCTCAGCCTTCCCCAGGTTATCTATCCCGAAGTCAGCTCAGCCACCCTCCGTGATCTAGCTAGATGAGAACGAGGCCTTGTCTAGCCGGTCTACGGTAGAGACTGTCCAGGTGGGTGGAATTACAGGAAGGGACACACAGGAAACTGCGTCCTGTAGTTGCACCACCAAGACAGTCTAGAACGTAGGTCAGCCAGACGCAGCCAAGCTACCGTCCAGTTCGACCACCAAGGCCTGGCCACTCAGTGAAAATTTGGGAGTTCTATTTATATTACACAATTCATCAACATTAAATATAAGTTTCTTTTTGTGCTTAATAAGCAGCTTAAGTGCATTTGTGAATGTTTTGTTGTAATAACTGTAATAAGTATTAAACTTCGTGTTTTTATTTTGTTATTTGTCTTATGTATTTGTAAAACGATCAGTTACAAGCGCCGCTCACAATGTTAATAAGTCACTTTATCTGACTTTTTGGGTTATCCTGGGTAATTTACATATTCGTTAATATGTATGATAGATTGTGTGTTTTTACATGTACTTGTACCTAAGTAAACTTACTTAACTTACACATACACTTGTTTTTACACTCATTTGCGGATTTACGTAAACGAAGCTTGTTGGTTCACCATCATTCATACACTCGTAAAACTGCGCACATGAGCACACACACACACACACACACACACACACACACACACACACACACACACACACACACACACACACACACACACACGTACTCATATACAACAGGCCTAGTGTCTAATCGACATGTGCCTAGGACAAAATGGTAACTAACACACACACACACACACACACACACCACACACACACACACACACACACACACACACACACACACGTATGTACACAAATTTGTACCCGTCCATATATGCACTCTAACTCACGGTTGTTAAAATTATGTTTGTCTTTTAAAAATAAAATCGAAAACTTGGAAGTAGAAAAACAATCAGTCTACCTAAATGTTGGGTAAATCAGAAACTTTATATAATTCAATATTGTGATGAAGAATGTTGGTTTTCGGTATTTTAAGACATCCATTATGAGAGGTGTGAAAAGTTACTAGTTTTAGACACTTGTGGGTCAGGTAAAGTTACTAGTTTTAGACACTTGTGGGTCAGGTAAAGTTGCTAGTTTGAGACACTTGTGGGTCAGGTAAAGTTACTAGTTTGAGACACTTGTGGGTCAGGTAAAGTTGCTAGTTTGAGACACTTGTGGGTCAGGTAAAGTTACTAGTTTGAGACACTTGTGGGTCAGGTAAAGTTGCTAGTTTGAGACACTTGTGGGTCAGGTAAAGTTGCTAGTTTGAGACACTTGTGGGTCAGGTAAAGTTGCTAGCTTGAGACACTTGTGGGTCAGGTAAAGTTACTAGTTTGAGACACTTGTGGGTCAGGTAAAGTTACTAGTTTGAGACACTTGTGGGTCAGGTAAAGTTGCTAGTTTGAGACACTTGTGGGTCAGGTAAAGTTACTACTTTGAGACACTTGTGGGTCAGGTAAAGTTACTAGTTTGAGACACTTGTGGGTCAGGTAAAGTTACTAGTTTGAGACACTTGTGGGTCAGGTAAGTTACTAGTTTGAGACACTGTGGGTCAGGTAAAGTTGCTAGTTTGAGACACTTGTGGGTCAGGTAAAGTTACTAGTTTGGAGACACAATTGTGGGTCAGGTTAAAGTTGCTAGTTTGAGACACTTGTGGGTCAGGTAAAGTTACTAGTTTGAGACACTTGTGGGTCAGGTAAAGTTACTAGTTTTAGACACTTGTGGGTCAGGTAAAGTTACCAGTTTGAGACACTTTTGGGTCAGGTAAAGTTACTAGTTTGAGACACTTGTGGGTCAGGTAAAGTTACTTGTTTGAGACACTTGTGCGTCAGGTAAAGTTACTAGTTTGAGACACTTGTGGGTCAGGTAAAGTTACTAGTTTGAGACACTTGTGGGTCAGGTAAAGTTGCTAGTTTGAGACACTTGTGGGTCAGGTAAAGTTACTAGTTTGAGACACTTGTGGGTCAGGTAAAGTTAATAGTTTGAGACACTTGTGGGTCAGGTAAAGTTGCTATTTTGAGACACTTGTGGGTCAGGTAAAGTTACTAGTTTGAGACACTTGTGGGTCAGGTAAAGTTACTAGTTTGAGACACTTGTGGGTCAGGTAAAGTTACTAGTTTGAGACACTTGTGGGTCAGGTAAAGTTACTAGTTTGAGACACTTGTGGGTCAGGTAAGTTACTAGTTTGAGACACTTGTGGGTCAGGTAAAGTTTCTAGTTTGAGACACTTGTGGGTCAGGTAAAGTTACTAGTTTGAGACACTTGTGGGTCTGGTAAAGTTACTAGTTTGAGACACTTGTGGGTCAGGTAAAGTTACTAGTTTGAGACACTTGTGGGTCAGGTAAAGTTGCTAGTTTGAGACACTTGTGGGTCAGGTAAAGTTACTAGTTTGAGACACTTGTGGGTCAGGTAAAGTTGCTAGTTTGAGACACTTGTGGGTCAGGTAAAGTTACTAGTTTGAGACACTTGTGGGTCAGGTAAAGTTACTAGTTTGAGACACTTGTGGGTCAGGTAAAGTTACTAGTTTGAGACACTTGTGGGTCAGGTAAAGTTACTAGTTTGAGACACTTGTGGGTCAGGTAAAGTTACTAGTTTGAGACACTTGTGGGTCAGGTAAAGTTACTAGTTTGAGACACTTGTGGGTCAGGTAAAGAAGACAATATTATGAATTATCTTATGCAAGATATAATTTAGGTAAAAATAATTTTAAAACAATTTTTAAACAAGTTTGTCTTTATTCTCATATTTTCACTTCCCTCACACACACACACACACACACACACACACACACACACACACTTCCTCACCTCCTCTAGACTATAATAAAACATTATCCACCACACACACACACAGCCAGTCACAGCCAGGAGCTGTGACTCGACCCCTGCAACCACAAATAGGTGAGTACACACACACACACACACACACCGACACACACACACATACACACACACACACACACACACACACACACACACCACACACACACACACACACACAGTGAAGAGGCGGGGCCAGGAGCTCGGACTCGACCCCCGCAACCTCAACTAGGTGAGTACACACACACACACACCTATACACACCTACACACACACCGACACACACACACACACACACACACACACACACACACACACACACTCAGCCAGTCACAGCCAGGAGCTGTGACTCGACCCTGCAACCACAAATAGGTGAGTACACACACACACACACCGACACACACACACATACACACACACACACACACACACACACACACACACACACACACACACACACACAGTGAAGAGGCGGGGCCAGGAGCTCGGACTCGACCCCCGCAACCTCAACTAGGTGAGTACAACTAGGTGAGTACACACACACACACACCTATACACACCTACACACACACGACACACACCAACACACACACACACACACACACACACACACACACACACACATAATAACTGCTGCAGCATATGGGCGCCTGGCAAACCTCAGAACAGCATTCCGACATCTTAATAAGGAATCATTCAGGACCCTGTACACCGTGTACGTTAGGCCCATATTGGAGTATGCGGCACCAGTTTGGAACCCACACCTAGCCAAGCACGTGAAGAAACTAGAAAAAGTGCAAAGGTTTGCAACAAGACTAGTCCCAGAGCTAAGAGGTATGTCCTACGAGGAGAGGTTAAGGAAAATCAACCTGACGACACTGGAGGACAGGAGAGATAGGGGGGACATGATAACGACATACAAAATACTGAGAGGAATTGACAAGGTGGACAAAGACAGGATGTTCCAGAGATTGGACACAGTAACAAGGGGACACAGTTGGAAGCTGAAGACACAGATGAATCACAGGGATGTTAGTAACTATTTCTTCAGCCACAGAGTAGTCAGTAAGTGGAATAGTTTGGGAAGCGATGTAGTGGAGGCAGGATCCATACATAACTTTAAGCCATTCTTGAAGTCATTCTGTTTCGCTCCATTCTCTCTATATGTCCGAACCACCTCAACAACCCTTCCTCAGCCCTCTGGACAACAGTTTTGGCAATCTCACACCTCCTGCTATCTTCCAAACTACGAATTCTCTGCATTATATTCACACCTCACTTTGCCCTCAGACATGACATCTCCACTGCCTCCAGCCTTCTCCTCGCTGCAACATTCATCACCCATGCTTCACACCCATACAGGAGCGTTGTTGAAACTATACTCTCGTACATTCCCCTCTTTGCTTCCAAGGACAAAGTTCTTTGTCTCCACAGACTCCAAAGTGTGCTACTCACCCTTTTCCCCTCATCAATTCTATGATTCACATCATCTTTCATAGACCCATCTGCTGACACGTCCACTCCCAAATATCTGAATACGTTCACCTCTTCCATGCTCTCTCCCTCCAATCTGATATCCAATCTTTCATCACCTAATCTTTTTATCCTCATAACCGTACTCTTTCCTGTATTCACTTTCAATTTTCTTCTTTTACACACCCTACCAAATTCATCCACCAACCTCTGCAACTTCTCTTCAGAATCACCCAAGAGCACAGTGTCATCATCAAAGAGCAACTGTGACAACTCCCACTTTATGTGTGATTCTTTATCTGTTAACTCTACACCTCTTGCCAAGACCCTCACATTTACTTCTCTTACAGCATCTATAAATATATTGAACAACTATGGTGACATCACACATCCTTGTCTAAGGCCTACTTTTACTGGGAAATAATCTCCCCCTTTCCTACGCACTCTAACTTGAGCCTCACTATCCTCATAAAAACTCTTCACTGCTTTCAGCAACCTACCTCCTATACCATACATCTGCAACATCTGCCACATTGCCCCCCTATCCACCCTGTCATACGCCTTTTCCAAATCCATAAATGCCACAAAAACCTCTTTAACCTTATCTAAATACTGTTCACTTATATGTTTCACTGTAAACACCTGGTCCAAGCACCCCCTACCTTTCCTAAAGCCTCCTTGTTCATCTGCTATCCTATTCTCCGTCTTACTCTTAATTCTTTCAATAACAACTCTACCATACACTTTACCAGGTATACTCAACAGACTTATCCCCCTATAATTTTTGCACTCTCTTTTGTCCCCTTTGCTTTTATACTAAGGAACTATGCATGCTCTCTGCCAATCCCTAGGTACCTTACCTTCTTCCATACATTTATTAAATAATAGCACTAACCACTCCAAAACTATATTCCCACCTGCTTTTAACATTTCTATCTTTATCCCATCAATCCCAGCTGCCTTACCCCTTTCATTCTACTCTACTGCCTCACGAACTTCCCCCCCACAACTCACAACTCGCTCTTCCTCACTCCTACAAGATGTTATTCCTCCTTGCCCTATACACGAAATCACAGCTTCCCTATCTTCATCAACATTTAACAATTCCTCAAAATATTCCCTCCATCTTCCCAATACCTCTAACTCTCCATTTAACATCTCTCCTCTCCTATTTTTAACTGACAAATCCATTTGTTCTCTTGGCTTCCTAAACTTGTTAATCTCACTCCAAAACTTTTTCTTATTTTCAACAAAATTTGTTGATAACATCTCACCCACTCTCTCATTTGCTCTCTTTTTACATTGCTTCACAACTCTCTTAGCCTCTCTCTTTTTCTCCATATACTCTTCCCTCCTTGCATCACTTCTACTTTGCAAAAACTTCTCATTTGCTAACTTTTTCTCCCTTACTGCTCTCTTTACATCATCATTCCACCAATCGCTCCTCTTCTCTCCCGCACCCACCTTCCTGTAACCACAAACTTCTGCTGAACACTCCAACACTACATTTTTAAACCTACCCCATATCTCTTCGACCCCATTGCCATTGCTCTCATTAACCCATCTATCCTCCAATAGTCGTTTATATCTTACCCTAACTGCCTCCTCTTTTAGTTTATAAATCTTAACCTCTCTCTTGCGTGATGCTTCTATTTTCCTTGTATCCATCTACCTTTTACTCTCACTGTCGCTATATATATATATATATATATATATATATATATATATATATATAATATATATATATATATATATATATATAATATATATATATATATATATATTCGTGCCGAATATGTAAAACTGGTCAATTAGCAAGAATCATTTAAAATTAATTCCTTTCTAAAATTTTCTCTTATACGTTTAAAGATATACTTTTTTCATTATTGTTAATGTAAAAAAATTAATTTTGCTCCAAAAGAATCTTAGAAAACTTACCTAACCTTATTATAACAAGAACAATTTATTTTAGCCTAACCCAACTAAATATATATATATATATATATATATATATATATATATATATATATATATATATATATTATATATATTATATATATATAACTTGCAATTTTGGCTTAAATAGCAACGCTATTATTGCCGAATAAGACAAGCGAAAAACATGTGTTTGCAGTAATTTCGCAAAAATCATTCTGAACATAACGAAAAAAAAATATTTCATTGTGACTGTTTATTATTAAATTATTCTAAACTTATCTAAAATATATTTAGTTGGATTAGGCTAAATTAAATTGTGCTTGTTATAATAAGGTTTTCTAAGATTCTTTTGGAAAAAAAATATTAATTTTTACATTAACACAAATGAAAAAAATGTATCTTTAAACGTATAAGAGAAAATTTCAGAAAGGACTAATTTTAAATAAGTTCTTGCTAGACGAATGGTTCAGTGAACCGACACGTTGATAAATTAGACACATGTGTAACACTTGGGTGTCTTTATTAATGAAACGTTTCGCCACACAGTGGCTTCATCAGTCCATACAAAGGAGAATGGTGAAGAACAGGAGAAGAATATGCTGTATTCTATTCAAGATTGATGGACTGACCACATCGACTCAAGGTTGAGGGACTGATTACCTAATACTTCTCCTGTTCTTCACGATTCTCCTTTGTATGGACTGATGAAGTCAATGTGTGGCGAAACGTTTCGTCAATAAAGACAACCAAGAGATGGACATATGTCTAATTTATCAACGAGTACTTGCTAATTAACCAGTTTTACCTATTCGGCACCACATATACATTTACTAACTGATCTCGTTCCAACGATTCCAAGTTTGGAATATTTCAATAAATTTTCCAATTCATGGCTGTTGAGATTAATGGTTATCATACTTTTATATAAAGGATCAAGAAGTTGATCAGATGAGTTATTCTGCCTAAGATGCATCAGTCTATAAATATTGAAGTTATTCACAAGTAAACTTAGAAAATAACCTAATTTAGCATGAATAAAAACATCAAACTATTTCACTTTCTGCTGTTTTAGAATTTTTGTGGCAACTTTTTCTAAATCCTGAAATTCCGTAGCGAGAGTTTTTGTGGTTATCTGAGATATTTCAGGATGTTGGGAAAGACTTCAGGTGGTCATTATTCAAAGAATTTTGTGCCCGTTACCGTTAACAAGCCTTGAAAATTTGAGGGCGATTAAATGAGGCATTTTCGAATTATTAGCAAAATAATATAAAAGTTGAAGTAAAAAAAAAAACAGACAGTGTAAAACACAAATGAAAAAAAAATTAAATTCTAGAAAAATATAATAAAAGTATAAAATGTTAGGTGGAGGTGGGGCTGCACTT
>NC_069431.1:43476677-43515151 GCF_026875155.1 Cherax quadricarinatus
AAAAGTCGTTTATGTTGGCCAAAAACAGTTTTCTTAAATAAACAGATCACTATGTCATATCAGATCTTGTCTATAAGAACTGATATTTTTCACCTAAAAGGTTATAGAAATCTATTAAGAAACTTTTCCCAAAAACCATAGTGAAAAACCGCTGGAGACAAGATGGTAGCAGCGACACCATGAGATCAATCTTCAGAACTGTGCAGCTTCCCACCTCCACCTAACACTTTTATACTTATTATTATATTTTTCTAGAATTTAATTTTTTTTTCATTTGTGTTTTACACTGTCTGAATGTTTTTTTTTTTTTTACTTCAACTTTTATATTATTTTGCTTATAATTCGAAAATGCCTCATTTAATCGCCCTCAAATCTTCAAGGCTTGTTAACGGTAACGGGCACAAAATTCTTTGAATAATGACCACCTGAAGTCTTTCCCAACATCCTGAAATATCTCAGATAACCACCAAAACGCTCGCTACCGGAATTTCAGGATTTAGAAAAAGTTGCCACAAAAATTCTAAAACAGCAGAGAGTGAAATAGTGTGATGTTTTTATTCATGCTAAATCAGGTTATTTTCTAAGTTTACTTGTGAATAACTTCAATATTTATAGACTGATGCATCTTAGGCAGAATAACTTAATTGATCAACTTCTTGATCCTTTATATAAAAGGATGATAACCATTAATCTCAACAGCCATGAATTGGAAAATTTATTGAAATATTCCAAACTTGGAATCGTTGGAACGAGATCAGTTAGTAAATGTATATGTGGTGCCGAATAGTTAAAACTGGTTAATTAGCAAGTACTCGTTGATAAATTAGACATATGTCCATCTCTTGGTTGTCTTTATTGACGAAACGTTTCGCCACACATTGACTTCATCAGTCCATACAAAGGAGAATCGTGAAGAACAGGAGAAGTATGAGGTAATCAGTCCCTCAACCTTGAGTCAATGTGGTCAGTCCATCAATCTTGAATAGAATACAGCATATTCTTCTCCTGTTCTTCACCATTCTCCTTTGTATGGACTGATGAAGCCACTGTGTGGCGAAACGTTTCATCAATAAAGACACCCAAGTGTTACACATGTGTCTAATTTATCAACGTGTCGGTTCACTGAACCATTCGTCTAGCAAGAACTTATTTAAAATTAAGTCCTTTCTGAAATTTTCTCTTATACGTTTAAAGATATATTTTTTTCATTTGTGTTAATGTAAAAATTAATATTTTTTTTCCAAAAGAATCTTAGAAAACCTTATTATAACAAGCACAATTTAATTTAGCCTAATCCAACTAAATATATTTTAGATAAGTTTAGAATAATTTAATAATAAACAGTCACAATGAAATTTTTTTTTTCGTTATGTTCAGAATGATTTTTGCGAAATTATTGCAAACACATGTTTTTCGCTTGTCTTATTCGGCAAGAATAGCGTTGCTATTTAAGCCAAAATTGCAAGTTATATATATATATATATATATATATATATATATATATATTATATATATATATATATATATATATAATATATATTATATATATATATATATATGCAAAACAACCACTCTGAAAAAATAGAGAAATTCCAAGCGCTTTCGTGACTACTCACATTATCAAGGAACTATGAAAGTAAAGCGTCCAAGGAAGGTATATAAGGGGTCTGGCCAACACCTCACTATCAGATCCCACAACGGTTAAACACCTGACGCGCGCCGGCCCAACTGGACAGGTCCTTTGCACAACTCACCAACAAACTATTCAACCCAAGAAAATTTAAAAATTATTATTTGTCCAGTGTATTATTAAATTCTTCCCAAATTCTATTAATTATAAATGGATCTAATTTATATAAACCAAAGGAAATATTCATATTATTGTCAAAACTGCTTTTTATGAAACAAGATTCAATTATATTCCTGTCGACCATGGACTTGCTTGATACTACTTTCTAAACTTTTTGAAAATCAAATGGATGGTTAAAAATCTCTTACGTGTATAAATAGAGCATTGGAATCTTGTTCAGTTCTAATGCTATATTTATGTTGTTTTAATCTTAGTTCGAGATTTTTACCAGTTTGACCGTAATAAACTTCATCGCAAATTTTACAAGAAATCTTATAGACACATCCATCAGCATTTTGGGGGGAATTCTTTATCAAAAGTTTTTTTACTGTATCAAGATTTTTGAATACAACTTTAATATTAAAAGTCTTAAGAAGAGAAGGCATATAAACCAAGTTTTCATGGTAAGGGAGAACCAACATATTTTTAGTTGAATAAGGCTGGTTGTCCCTTTTTGGATTGTAAAAAGTATTTCTAGCAACTTTAAAAGATTTATCAATTACATTTCTTGGGTATTTTAAATCATTACCTATTTCATAAATTTTGGATATTTCCTCATCTATGAACTCTGGACTACAAATTCGTAAAGCTCTCAAAAACATTGATGAGAAAACAGAAATTGGAAGTTCTCTATTCTTTCATAGTGGTTGTTTTGCATATTCTGAAATCACTGTTTACTGTGATCTTATTGTATATATATATATATATATATATATATATATATATATATATATATATATATATATATATATATATATATATATATATATATATATGTCGTGCCGAATAGCAGAACTTGCGATCTTGACTTAAATAGCAACGCTCATCCTGCCATATAAGTCAAGCTAAAATTTGTCTATGCAATAATTTCGCCAAAATCATTCTGAACCTAACGAAAAATATATATTTCAATGTGTTTGTTTAGTATTAAATTATTGTAAACAAATCTAAATATATTTAGTTGGTTAGGCTAAAATGAATTGTTCTTGTTATAATAAGGTTAGGTAAGTTTTCTAAGATTTTTTGGAGCAAAATTAAAATTTTTTACATTAACAATAATGAAAAAAGTATATCTTTAAACGTTTAAGAGAAAATTTTTTAAAGGGGTTAAATTTTTTTAAAAGATTCCCTTTTAATTGACCCGTTTTACCCTTTTTTCGGGACGAAAAAACCAAATTTATATATATAATTTTATATATATATATATAAATATATAATATATATATTTTATATAATTTATATATATAAATATATTTTAAAAATTTTATTGGGAAAAAAATATATATATAAATGGGGGGTTTTAAAAAATATTAAAAGGAAAAATAAATATTTTTAAGTTTTTTATTTATATGGGGAAATTTAAATAATTTTAATATTTTTATTTTAAATATATTTATATTTTTAAAAATTAAAATTTTAATATATATATAATAATTATAATTTTTAAATTTTTATTATAAAATATTTTTTTTAAAAATTCTTGTTTAAAAATTACCCCCAAAAAAAAAAAATTTAAAAAAAAAAATATTTATTTTTTATAAATTTAAATTAAATTATTAAATTTTTTTAAAATTTTTAAAAATAAAATTTAGAAAATATAGTTTTTAAAATAAAAAAAATTTGAAACTGCCAAATAACCCCCAAACCCCTCTTTAAATTGGCAAAGGAAAAATTTTACCTTTTTCCCAAAAAATTTTTCCAAAAAAAAATTAAAGGGGGAAAAAAAAATTTAAAAATTTTTTGGGTTTTTTTTTAAATTCCCTTTTTTTAAAAAAAAATATTTTAAAATTTTTCAAAAAAAACCAAAAAAAGGAAAAAAACGGTAAAAAAATTTTTAAAGGTTTTTCAAATTCTTCTTCCATTTTTTAACCCCCAAAAAAAAAAAAAAAATTTAACAAAAAAAATTTTAAAAAGTTTTTTTTTTTTTTTTTTTTTTTTTTTGGAAAAGGGGGCCCCCCAACGGGCCCGTCACCCAAAAAAAACCCTTCCCTTTTTCCCCCTCCCTTTTACCCAAAGCCCTTTTTGGGGGAAAAAAACCCCTTTTCCCCCTCTTTCCCCCCTCCCTTTTTAAGGATTTTTTTGCCCTTTTCCAAATCCCCCAAATTTAACCTTTTGATTTTCCAAAAAACCCCCTCCCCCCAAAAAATGACCCCAAAACCCCCCCTCCAAAAAACCCCCCTTCTGGGCCCCCTGAAAAAAATTTTTCCCCCCTTTTATTTAACCTCCCCACCCTTTTCCCCTTTTCCCCTTTTTTTTTTTCCACACTCCGGGAAATTTTTTAATATTTTTCTGCCCATAATTTTTAAATTTTAAACCACACATTGCCCCTTTTGACCGCATTTTTCCAAATCCTTCCCAACCCTTCCTCCCCCACCGCCCCCGCGGGGATTTTTCCAAACCCCCGCTTAAAATCCATATAAGAAATGGGGTTTCTACTATACTTTTCATACATTCCCCTTTTTTGGCCCCCATAGTAACGTTTTTTTAATTCCCCATATACCTCAAGCACCCCTCACCTTTTTTCCCCCCATCAAATTTTATGAAAACCTCATCCTTTATAAAAACCCATCCGCCCCCACACGCAACTCCCAAGTATTGGGAAAAAATTCCCCTTCTTCCCTTTCTCCCCCCTCCCCCTTTGATATCCAATTTTTCTTTATCTAAATCATTTTATAACCCCCATCACCTTAATTTTTTTCTTGTTCACTTTCAAATTTTTTTACCTTTACAACATTCTCAAAAATCTTCCCTAACCCTTTTCAATTTTTTTTTAGGGAAACTCCCATAAGCAAAAGTATCACCCCCAAAAAGTTTAAATGGTCAATTCCCATTTTGAATTTGAATTTCCCCCTAATTTTTAAACCTACCCCTTTTCCCCCAACACCCCTAGGGATTTACTTTTTTTACAACCCCCTCTATAAATATATTAAAAAAAACCATGTGACATTTTTCAATCCCGTTTAAAGACCTACTTTTACCCCGGGGGGGATTACCCTCTCTTCTACACACCCAACCTGGGGCCCCCACTATCCTCAAAAAAACCCCTTTTCAGCATTTAGTAATTACCACCTATTCCCCAAAAAATTTCAACATCTGCCACATTGGTCCTCTATCCACCAAACTTTTGCCTTTTTTAAACCATAAATGCAATAAAAAACTTCCCCACCTTTATCTTAAAAAATTTTTTCAAAATATATGCTTCAAGGGAAAACTTTATTTCAAATCCCCTTAACCCCCCTCTGAAGCCTCCTTGCTTCCCTCCGCAATTCTACATTCTGTCTTACCTCTAAAACTTTCAATTATAACCCTACCGTATACTTTTTCCCGGGATACTCAGTAAACTTTTTCCTCTTTTAATTTTTCAACCCCTTTGGGCCCCTTTTTTTTTATTTAAAGGGACTATACATGCCTTCCCCCAATCCCCAGGTTTCCTTCCCCCCTTTTTATAATTTTTTTAAAAAAAAGTACCAAACCCCCCCCCCAAACCCCTATAAACCCCCCCCCCTTTTAAAAAATTTTTTTGCCTTTATCCCATCAGTTCCCTGCTTTACCCCCTTTATTCTACTAATGCCCCACGTCCTCCCCCCCAAAACTTTCATTCGCTTTCTTCAAATCCTAAAAATGGGGATACCTCCCTGGGCCCGTGATGAAAAATTTCCACCTCCCTTTTTTTCCCCAACTTTAAAATTTTCCCAAAATATTCTCGCCATCTATTTAAAACCTCCCCCCCCCCCAAACTACAAAATTTCCCCCTCCCGTTTTTAAAAGGACAAATCCTCTTTCCCTAGGTTTCTTAACCCTTTTTTAATCCTCCAAAATTTTTTTTTATTTTCTTTTAAAAATTTTTGACAGTGCCTCTCCCCCCTCTTTCATTCCCTCCTTTTGGGACTCCCACCACCCCTTTTTCCCTTTCCTTTTTTTCTCCTATACTCTGCTCTTCTTATAAAAACTTCTGCTTTTTTAAAAACCCCCTGTAAGCTAAACCTTTTTTTCTTTTATCACACCCTTTATTTTATTTATTCCACCCAATCACTCCCCTTTCCTCCTGCCCCCCCCCTCCATAACCCCCAAAATTCTTTCCCCCAATTTTAATATGCATTTTTAAAAAATAAAAACCCCCCCCCCTTTAACCCCCCACAACCTTTTGCATAGCCCAAACCCTTTTTGCCAAAAATCCTTATATTCCCCCGAAAATTCCTTCCCCCCTTAGTTTATAAAACTTTACCCCCTCTTTTTCTTGTTTTGCCACCCCCTCTTTTCCCATCTACCCCTTACTCTAAATGTAGCCCATACTAAATAAAGATCTGATATATCAGTTTGCCCCCCCCATAAACTTACTTTCCCGGAGCCCACCCATCAACCTTTTATTCCCCCAAAACAAAAACTAACAAATACTTTCCCCTTTCGTGCTACATTAAAACCCTTTTATATTTATTTACCCCTTTTTTATAAAATATTATTACTTATTAACCCAAAATTTTTTTCAAAAACATAGTTTAATTAAAGGCTCCCCCTTTTAAAATTTTCCCTGGCCCCCCCAAATTTACCCTACTACTCCCCCCATAACATTTTTTACCCACTTTTTGCATTGAAATCCCCAACCACCAAAAAATATTTAAAATATATATATATATATATATATAAATATAATATATAATAATTATATATATATTTTATATAATAATTTTATATTTTTAATAATAATATATTTATATTTAGGGAGTTTTTTTTAATTTTTCAAACCGGGCCCCGGGGAAGGGTTCCTACCACTTTAGCGAAACCTAGGGTTGTTTACTCACCATAGTAAACACAGTGTTGCTTTACTCAACCATAGTGGAACCCAGTGATGTTTCTCACGTAGTGAACACTGGTCGGTGTTTATCACCATAGTACTACACCAGTGTTGTTTACTCACTTAGTAAACACCAGTGTTGTTTACTCACCATAGTGACACAGTGTTGTATATCCCATAGTGAACACAGGTGTTTACTCCCATAGTGAAACAGTGTTGTTTACTGCCATAATGATCACCAGTGTTGTGTACTACCATAGTAAACACCAGTGTTGTTTACTCACATAGTAAAAAACCATTGGTGTTTACTCACTAGTGAACACAGTGTTGTTTATCACCATAGTGAAACAGTGTTGTTTTATCACCATAGTGAACACCAGTGTTGATTTATCACATAGTGAACCCAGTGTTGTTTATCACCCATAGTGAACACCCTGTGCTTGTTTTTACTCACATAGTGAACACAGTGTTGTTTACTCCAACGTGAGCTGGGTTGTTTACGTACCAGAGAAACACGGTTCAGGGAGAGGTGACTAGTTGAATCAAGTGAAGAGGGCGGGGCCGGAGCTAGGACTTGCCCTTCAACCTCAAAATAAGTGAAGTACCAACTGGGAGTAATTCCTTCCACACAACACACAACACACCACACCCACCACACACCACCCCGAAACATTTGATGCTCCATTCCCACTACTGTGTTGTGCAAGAATGGTTACACTACGACAGGTGAAATTACGGACACAGGTGAAACATAGGGTATCTTCATTGTAGAAGTTCGCCATCAGTGGTTTATCAATACAAATTCAGGTATAACTTGAAGACAGTATTATATATACAGAGATGAGTTAATCAGTCCCTCAACCTTGGAGTAGGTGCGAAGAGCAACCGTAGTCGTGGAAGATTCTGAAGCAGATGCAAGGCGCTGGCGCTTATATATTACGTCAAGTGTAGCCGCCGAGTGTTATAGCCATTGGTAGGCGGAATTCCCCAGTCGAAGTAGTTCCTTCCAAAGAGATGGGTTAGTTGTAGTAGTAAGTTGTCGTAGTTCGTGAAAGTTATTGTCCTGTCTCAGAATCAGGATTCATGATGTAGCAACTAAAGTGCCAAGCCATGATGTCACTTTCGGTTCACTTGCCTTCTAGGCTGGAATATTGCTGTGTGGTAACGGGGCCTCTTAATGCCGGTGAAGTGCAGAACAGAAAAAAAAATATGTATACAGACATCTTTACGTCGTTATCAAAACTCAGTCAAGCAATAGATACTGGGAGCACTGAATCCCTTTGAACTGTATCCTTAATGTAGACGAGAAATATACATGATAATCTACCCCGGACGATTCTGGAGTGATTGGTCCTAAATCTGCACCGAAATCACTACATTTATAAGAGGCTGACAGGACGTTTCCGAAGCTCTTGTGAAAAAGAGAGCGATATGAGTACAGCGAAGAATCAGTAAGTGCAAAGGGACCACGATTCTTCAATACATTCCCTTCTTGATAAGGGGGATTACAGCAAATTTGACCTCCTGTCTCCAGTGTCGTCAGGCCAGAGTTCCCTTAAACTTTCTTCATACGTCCCCCCAAGTCACCATAGCTGTGGGACTAGTATTTTTGCAACCCTTTGCACTTTTCTCTATTTTTTTTGGACGTGCTTGACCAAATGTGGATTCACACTGGCTGGTCGTTTAGGTGTACAGAGTCTTTAAGATTCTTACTGAGTATTGGAACGGTATTCTTAGGATATGCAGCGACGTATGCTGCAGCAGTTATTGATGATGTGCGCCTTCAGGAGATGTGCTCGGTATAATATACCAAATTTTTTCTTGAGGTTTGCAGTCTTTGGCCGCGTTAGACTTCCTCTGCGGTTTCTTTGTTCCCTTCCGATCTCATGACTTTGCATTTGGCTGCGTTAAATTCAAGGAGCCAGTTGCTGAGACCACAAAAAAGTTAGTAGTCTGTCTGGTCTCTTTGTAGTCCTGTGATCCTAGACGATTATTTTCATTAATTGTGATTTCAGTGAAAAACGTAGTTTGAGTGAGTATGTAAGGTGCTCTAGATGTTGGAACGTGATTCTGTATGCTGGTGAAGATTAAACATGTAATGATATAAGTTGGAACTGACAATGTGAATCTGCAGTTTTGCAGGTGGTTGCCAGTCGTTTATCTATGTGGTTTGTGTGTGTAAGACATGTGTGTCTAAATAAATGATCGTGAGAGTGAAGATTTCCATAATCCAAAATCAATTGTGGCTTGAAAAAAAATTTGATAAGTTTAATACGGATCAACATGTTGCAGAGATTTATGAGAGCTGAGGAGCACGAAAAGTAATCAAGGCAAAGGAATACAGTGAGTAGTTCCTTGGTCGTCGCAATGACAGCGGATTTCAGAGTTGTCTGTTAACTGCCTGATATATCCAGCTTGAAACTCTGCAAGAAAGACATCTTTGTTTTTTAGATATGTGAGTAACGAAGTTGTTAAAGGAGATTTTATTTTGAATAGTTGTAACACACTCGGAATCGTGACAATGAATGATAAGGCGGTAAAATGTTAGTATACGCGGTAAGAAAGAAGTGTAAATTGTTTTATAGGCAGGCTAATGTTTTTGGGTTATTTCTAAAGGAAAAAACAGCTTGACACCAACACTGTCTAGTCTGAGGATTAAAACTGAAAAGTGTTTAAAAAAACAGTACAAGGAAGCAGGGGAAGACAGGCCAGCAAAATTTTTTGGAAGTTCACATTGAGGGTTTGGTGGAAATGTCCACTTTCTATATATTAAGGGTTTATGTAGTTGTAGGTGTATTAGTCAAGATCTAGAAAAGCAAATGGTTCTTTCCCCACCCTCCAATACTGAAACCGAAGTGTTCTAAAAAAAGAGGTAAACATAGGACCGATTGGAAAAAATGGCGGAATTCACAGAAGAGAGGAACTCAGAGGGGGAAGCAGTTGAGCTAACTGTCTTTACTATATTATTATGTTATATCTTAAAGTTGTGGTGTTACTCACTGTCACAATTAGTGTTGTGGTACAGTGGTTTACTTCTGGTTACCCACCACACATAGATGTGTGTGTACCAGTGGTTATATTTGGTTACACCAACATAGTGTTGTGTGTACCAGTGGTTCTACTTTGTTTACACCAGTTCTTTTTGAATATCACAACCTTATCTATTTTACCAGTGTGTGTTAAAACTGACTCGGTGTCGTTCTCTGCTGAGCGTTGGTGTAACTACATGTGTAATTTGTCCATTCTGACTTCCCTTAATGTTAATCTTATGGTCACTGGGAATTGTTTTGTTTTAGGTAGTAGTTCGGCTTTTTCCTCAAGGGTACGTCGAAGAGCTCCTGATCAAGGACTGGGATTTAAACCTCACCTTCTTGCTTTCTTATGTTTCTAGTAACTGGTTTATGAACGTTTCTTATTTAAGTGGAAGTAAAAACTAAGATAATGTCAAAGAAAAGTGAATTATTGTAGGAGAATTTTTTTTTTAAATAATCGGACCGGAATTTCTAGAAGAATTTAAGTGGTATGACATTTCGGGTAAAATTATTTTTCGTCCTTTATTATTCTTGCCTAAATTAAAACAATGAAAATAAAATAAGAATCTTTCATACGAACATTATGAAGAAAACATTGTTAACAATTGGTCAGATGGCGACGTTTATAAGTTGTGAACCCAAACACAGGTCTCTCAAAAAGGATACTTAACTTTTCAGGGCAACCATCCATGAGCATATTCCATATATGATATTATAACATAATGTTTTAATATCCTGATATAAGACTGATGTATTACAAGGGAGGACACTAGATATCTGCGCTTCATAATACAATCGCCTTGAGGTTGGACTGTAGCAGCCAGACATGAAAACAAGTCTCAACAGCTCACCCATGGAGTGGCCATTATTGAGTAATCCAGGAGTCTACTTCTACTTCAAAGTATATTACATGATTTAATGAATTTCCGATAGAAGAAACTGTGTACGCTATTTTTTGTTTTTTTTTTTTTTTTGTAACCGGTGATTGTTTTATGTTTGTGTCTCTGTACTAACAATGGAAACTGAAACAAATGATAACTATTCTATGCTCTCGAGTATCTTGAAAGTAAACGACGAAATTGTTTAAAGTTAATATTCATTTTACACAAGTGTAATTTACATGTACACTAATAAGATGTACATGCCTCTTCGTCAAACTATATTAAACACTTTCTTCTTTAATCAGTAACATATTGGGTATAAAGTTTTGTTGACTTTAATGTTGCAGGATAAACACTGATGTACATATCTTTTACATTCTCAGTTACATGTTGTATGTCACTTATATTTGTCACTTGTATCACTCCATCAACACTTTACTTAACATAGTAAACACACACTATTTACTGTAATAATACCACTTACTGTTCAGTTATTCCTTTACAGGACCTACACACTGGCTCATGTTATTCCGTTACCAGGAATCTATACACTTGATCTCTGTTATAACTCTAAGGTAAACTACACACTTGATCACTGTTATTCCGTTCAGGAAAACTATACATTGATCTGTTATTCCGTTCAGGAAAATACAAGTTGATACTGTTATTACCGTTACGGACCTAAATTGATATGTTATTTCGTACGGAAACTCCACTTGATCCAATGTTATTCGTTACAGGAAAGCTACACTTGATCACTGTTATACGCTCCTGGAAATAAACTTGATCACTGTTATATCGTACCAGGACTTACACACTGCTATGGTTCTTCCGTTACAGGAAAACTACACACTTGATCACTGTTATTCGTACCCGGAAAATACACACTGATCCTGTTTCCGTTACCAGGAAACTACACACTTGTTCACTGTTATTCCGTTACCAGGAGAAAACTACACACTTGATCACTGTTATTCCGTTACAGGAACTACACACTGTCATGGTTTCGCTACAGGAAACTACCACTTGATACTGTTATTCCGTTAAGGAAATACACATTGATCATGTTATTCCGCTACCAGGAAACTATTACACTTTGATCACTGTTATTCGTTACCAAGGAAGGAAACTACAACTTGATCATGTTATTTCCGTTACAGGAAAAACTACACACTTGATCATGTTAGTCGTTACAGGAAACTTACACTTGATCACTTGTTATTCCGTTACCAGGAAACTAACACTTGAGCACTGTTATTCCCTTACCAGGAAATACCATTGTTTCCCACTGTTATTCCGTACAGGAAACTACACACTTGTCACTGTTATTCCGTTACAGGAAACTAACATTGATCATGTTATTCGTTACCCGGGGAAACTCCACACTTGTCACTAGTTATTCCGCTACAGTGAAACTAGACCTTGATCACTGTTATTCGTTTACGGAACCTACAACTTGATCACTGTTATTCCGTTAGAGGAACTCACACTTGATCATGATATTTGTTACCAGGAAACTAACACTTGATTCACTGATTCTTCGTTACAGGAAACTACACATTGCGCACTGTTATCGTTACAGGAAATACACATTGTCATGTTATACGTTACAGGAAACTACCATTAGATCACTGTTATTGTTCAGGAAATAACATTGATTCGCTGTTATTCGTTACCAGGAAACTCAATCACTTGATCAGTGATATTCCGTTACCAGGAAACTACAATTGATTCATGTTATTCCTTAACAGGAAACTAAACTTGATCACTGTTATTCGTTACAGGGAAATCCACACTGATCATGTTATTCCGTTAAGGAAACTACACCTTGACTGTTATTTTATCAGGAAGTACAACTTGCTCACTGTTTATTCCGTTAAGGGACACTCACACTTGATAATGTTTTCCGTACAGGGAAACTTACACACTTGCTCATGTTTTTCGTTACAGGAATCTAAATTGATCACTTGTTTATTCCGTTTACCAGGAAGTACAACTTGATCACTGTTATTCCATTACAGAAAAACTACCACTTGATCTGTTATTCGTTACCAGGCAACTACACACTTGATCCTGTTATTCGTTACCAGGAAACCTTCACACTTGTCATGATATTCTTTACAGGAACTAACCTTGCCATGTTTATTCGTTACCAGGAAGCTACCACTTGACCACTGTTATTCCGTTCTAGGAAACTACACATTGATCATGTTTTCGTTATCTGGAAAACTACAACTTGCACTGTTTATTTTCGTTACAGGAAGCTACACACTGATCACTGCTATTGTTATAGTAAATACACACTGTTACTGTTAATCCGTTACCCAGGAAATACAAGTGATCACTGTTATTTCGTTACCAGGAAGCTACACACTTGATCATGCTATTCCAGTTACAGGAAACTAACACTGATCCATTTTAATCGATTCTAGTAAATAACACTTGATTATGTTATTGTTCCAGGAAATAACTTTGATCATGTATCCGTTACAGGAAATACACATGTGATCATGTTATTCGTTTACCAGGAACTCAGACACATTTGATCTGTTATCCGTTACCAGGAACTACATTTTGATCAACTGTTATTCCGTTACCAGAAATACACATTGATCATGTTATTCGTTACCAGGGAAAACTACACTTGATCATGTTATTCCGTTACCAGGAAATCACACTTGTCACTGTTATTCCGTTACCTGGAAACTACACACTTGATCATGTTATTCCGTAAGGAAACTAACACTTGATCATGTTAACACTTGTACAATTTTCCTTTTTTTTTTTTTTTTTTTTTATTCGCGTATTCTCCCGGCCCGGGTCTTTTCCAAGGTAGGTGGTGACCCGGCTTGGCTCCTATTGGGGAGAGTGTTCGAGATTAGTCTCCATGGAGGCGGTACAAGTACTCCTATCTTTGGGACAAGTGTCCGGCTAGCCACATTCCCGCCTCACGGGGCTGTAGGGAGAAGCTTAGGCCTCTGGTTGCCATTACCCGCCTCAAGGGCTCGTGGGGATGGCCAGTTTTCTGAGTGCAGATGGGTAGCAAGCTCAGGCCTCTCTTCAACTTCCTTCCTGTACAAACAATGGAAACAAAACCACCAACCAATTTCTCTAAAATTCATTAATTATTTCTAATTTTACTGTTAATTTCCTAACTGTTAAATGTCTACGGTTATTTCCTACTGTTAATTTCTCTGTTAACTTTCTACTGTTAATTTCCTACTGTTAACTTTCCTACTGTAACTTTCTACTGTTAACTTTCCTATGTTAACTTTCTATGTTAAACTTTTCGTTACCTTTTCCTATGTTAAACTTTCTACTGTTAATTTCTACTGATAATCTGCTGACTCTTCATCACTTCCTTATACTTCTTTTTTTTATTTATATACTTGATATATTCACTTTTTATATTTCTCGATTCCTTCTCACCATTTCGTATTTTTTTACTTTAAATTTCTCAAACTCCTTTATGCTAGCCTCTTCATCTATTGCCTTCATTCTCACTTCTTATATAGCCTTTTTCCCACTTCTTCCTATTGCCTTCTCCACTTCCGTATATTGCCTTAATTCCCACTTTTATTTGCCTTCATTCACTTCCTACATATTGCTTAATTCCATTCTTCATATAGCTTCCTTCATTCTTTCTAGCTTCATTACTTCCTTATATGATTTCATTCCACTTCCTTCATATTGCCTTCATTCACTTCTTCAATATTTGCCTTATTCCCACTTTTATAATTGTTTTTTTCCTTCCTTCACTTCTTCATATTACCTTCATTCCACTTCCATCTATTGCTTCATTCCACTTTTATATTACCTTCATTCCCACTCCTTCATATTGCCTTCATTCATTTCTGTCTTATTACGTCATTTCCATTCTTTATTGCTTCTTCCAATCTTCATATGCTTCAATCCACTTCTTCATATTGCTTCTTTCCTACTTCCTTCATAATGCTTCCTTCCCACTTCTTTAATTGCTTCCTTCCGATTTATATTTCTATTCCCATTCCTTCCATATTATTATTCCCATTCCTTCATATGCTTCATTCCACTTATACTCACGCAAGCATTCATATCATTCATACATACTCCATTTATTTTCCTTTATTTCCCTCGTTCTATTCTTTTCCAATTATTTGGCTCTTACTTCCTTCAGAATCCTATGAACTTATTCATATATCAGAGCTTCACTGTCAGTTTGGTTGTTATGGTGAAGTAGTGCTGTGGATCCATAAGATACATCCATGCATAGTCATAGCAGATTGCAGATTGCTATGAATTACACATGCCAAGACCGATGTGACATACCCATATCTAACTATGCATGGAAATACTTATGCATAAAATATTTAATATATATACTTACATAAGTGTGCGGCACAATTATGCATTATTATATACATACCATTTACAAAATTCATGCAGAAGGGGGCCTGAGAGGTCACTGGAGCCTGAATGGTCACTGGGGTGATGGTCACTTGGGGCCCTGTGGTCTGGGGCCTTGATGGTCACTGGGCCCTGCTGGTCACTGGGGGGCCCGATGGTCATGGGGCCCTGATGGTCATGGCGCATGTGGGTCATGGGGCCCTGGATGGTACTGGGGCCCTGATGGTCAGGGGGCCTTAGGTACTGGGGCCTGATGGCCTGGGGCCTGATGGTCATGGGCGCTGATGTCTGGGGCCCTGATGGAACTGGGGCCTGATGGTCATGGGGCCCTGATGTGTCAACTTTCTTGCTGATATCTCGTGATCATTTGAGCTTTTTTAATAAACTGTATTTGATGCCTTTTCAAACTATGTTTATGATAGCTGTATGGATAATTATAATTGTGGTATACTTATTGATATTTATAGTTTATTACCTTTTTTTATTCATTTTAATGTACTGGTTACGAGGGAGTCATTCTTATAATTATTGGTAAATTGTGAGGATATAATTGTTGCCACACATTTTACATTAAATTTGTTCATTAATGTTATAGCAAGTGTTGAATAAAGTGAACAAGTAGGCTCACCATCGCACCAAAATATTTTCTGGGTTATTCTATCACAAACAGTTTATAACAGTTTAGAAATTCACCTTCGGGGAAAGATACAATCAATTTCCTGTGAACATTTTTAGGAATTTTGAGAGAAATTTAAAAGCCGCTTTTGATTCATTTTGAAATTGGTGTGTTAGTGAAACATGACAGTTTTGCTTCATTGATGATTTAATGATTGCTTAAAGTTTGTTATTGTTCATAGTGCACCTAGATCCATTCCCATGTTTCATCAAATTACAACCAATTCTTGTGTGTCTTAGTTTCGCCTTTATGTATAAGATTAGCTTTCCTCGCATGTAAATAACACTTTATAATTGAGTCGCACGTAAGACTAGTTAATATACATTGACATTTGTTCTAAATTGTTCCAGACATTTAAAGCTTTTCAGATATGTTCTATAATACATTTCCTATATCTATAATCTAGTTATTTTATTGCAGTAAAATGTGTTAAGCAACTTGTCTTATAAACTTATCAATTGTATTATTCATATTCTACATACTTGGAATGTTAAAGCACTATATTGTTTTTATTACTGTTGAGAAATTAAATCTACGTAAAACGGTCAACAATTTGTCATTATTTAGGGAACCTTGCCACTTGACCATGAGACTGCACACTTGTGTTTTGTATTAGCAAAATTTTCCAATATACACTAAAGTCAGAGTTATATATTTAATACAATAGATGACAGCAGCAAATAACAAACAGTAAGAAAAAAAAGGTCTACAAGGGGTCCCCTGGCCAGGTTGTGAATGGCACCATCACTGACGTTGGGCGTCAGTGGCAGGTTTATGGTCAGCATTATTTTTTTAATATCTATTTTCTTCAGTGTACTTTTATTATTTAACTTCTTATTGAGTCATTTGATTTCTACGTTCTATAAAAAAAATTATTAACGCAGAAAACTAGTATACAAATTTTGGAGACGCGCGGCATGACTTCACGGTTAGTTTGTACCATCATCAGCCTGCCACGAGACAGGTTGTACCATCATTCACCTGATGAGTAGTTTGTTCTCTTTCAGTGACGGTCCTTTGTCCATCATCAGCTCACGAGTCAGGTTTGTACCATTCATAGCTGCAGAGTCCAGTTGTACATCATCAGCTGCACGAGTCCAGTTTGTACATATACAGCTGCCCGAGTTCCAGTTTGTACCATCATCAGCTGCACGAGTCCAGTTTGTATATCATCAGCTGCACGAGTCAGTTTTGTACCCTCATCAGCTGCCACGATGTCAGTTGTACATCTTCAGCTGCCTGCACGAGTCAGTTGTACCATCATCAGCTGCACGAGTTCAGTTTGTACTTCTTTCAGCTGCACGAGTTCCAGTTTGTACCATCATCGCTGCCGAGTCCAGTTGTGTACCATCATCAGCTGCACGTGTCCAGTTTGTCCATCATCAGCGGCACGAGTCAGTTTGTACGTCTTCAGTGCCGAGTCAGTTTGTACGTCATCAGTGCACGAGTTCCAGTTTGTATCATCATCAGCTGCACGAGTCAGTTTGTAATATCAGCTGACGGTCAGTTCTGTACCATCATCAGCTGACTTGTCCAGTTTGTACATCGGTGCCGAGTCCAGTTTGTACCATCATCAGCTGCAGAGTCCAGTTTGTACCATCATCAGTGCACGGTCAGTTAGTACCATCATCGCTGACGAGTTCCAGTTTGAACATCATCAGCTGCACGTGTCTGTTTGTACCATCATCAGCTGCACGAGTCGTTTGTACCATCTCAGTGACCGAGTAGTTTGTACATATCAGCTGCACGAGTCCAGTTGTACCACACTCCAGCTGACGAGTCCAGTTGTACCTCATCGCTGCACGAAGTCCAGTAGTTTGTTTCATCATCAGCTGCACGAGTTCAGTTTGTACCTTCTTCAGCTGCCACGAGACCAGTTTGTACCAATATCGCTGCATTAGTCCAGTTTGTACCGCTCATAGCTGCATGAGTCAGTTTGTACATCATCAGCTGCCGAGTCCAGTTTGTACCTCCATCAGCTGCACGAGTCCAGTTTGTACATCATCAGCTTGCACGAGTCCAGTTTGACATTATCAGTGCACGAAGTTCCAGTTTGTACCTTCATCAGCTGCACGAGTCCAGTTTGAACCATCATCAGCTGCCACGAGTACGTTTGTACCATATCAGCTGCACGAGTCCAGTTTGTACCACATCGCTGAGAGTCCAGTTTATACCATATCAGCTGCAGAGTCAGTTTGTACCATCATCTGTGCGAGTCCGTTGGTACCACCATCAGCTGCACGAGTCCAGGTTTGTCCATTATCAGCTGCCGAGTCCAGTTTGTACCATATCAGCTGAAGATTCCAGTAGTACCATATCAGATGACGAGTCAGTTGTGTTACATCATCGTTGCACGAGTCCAGTTTGTACCATCACGCTGCACGAGTCCAGTTTGTACTACATCAGCTGCAGAGTCAGTTTGTACCAACATAGCTGCAGAGTCAGTTTGTACATCATCAGCTGCACGAGTAGTTTGTTACCACCATCCGTGCACGATCCCGTTGCACACCCTTCACCTCTGCACAGGATTAATTGTTCAATAGAAAAAGACTTTTTTTTTTACATTTTGTTTTACATGGTGTGTTATATCTTCATGTTTAACTTCCCCCTATCATTTTGTATATTATTGTTCAGTGTATAGTATTGCTTCACGTGTGTGTGGATGGAGTCATGAGTGTGTGTGTTTTTATCTGTTCAAATGTTTGTCTTTCCTGTTGTGTGTGGAGTTAGGAAGTTAAAGTTGATTGTGATTTTAACTAGCTATATATATGCCACCGAAGCGAAGATAACATGTTTTGAGGTTTGTCTTGTATTATCACTAAGGTGAAGAAGACAGTGTGGGTTAGTTAGTTGTTATGGTCACTGTAGTGAGTTAATGTCAGTAAATCATGCTAGTTTAGTAATTATCACTGAAGTGAAGGATCTGTTCGTGAAGTTAGTTTTGTAAATATCATGTAGTGAAGGTGATGTTGTGAAGTTAGTAGTCTTGTAAATATCCTGTAGTTGAAGGTGATGTTCGTTGAAGATAGCTAGTTTGTAAATATCACTGTTAGTGAAGGTGCTGTATCATGAAGGTTAGAGTTTGTAAATTCACTGTAGTGAAGGTGATGTTCGTGAGTTCGTTGATCTTGTAAATATCACTGTAGTGAAGGTGATGTTCGTGAAGGTAGCTAGCTTGTAAATATCATGTCGTGAAGGTGATGTTCGTAAGGTAGCTAGTCTTGTAAATATCACTGTGTGAAGGTGATGTTCGTGAGTTAGTTAGTCTTGTAAATATTCTGTAGTGGAAGGTGATGTTCGTTGAGGTAGCTATTCTTGTAAATATCATGTAGGGCAGGTGCTGTTGTGAATTTAGTAGTCTAGTAAAAAATATCACTGTAGTGAGGTGATGTTCGTGGAACGGTAGTAGTCTTGTAAATATCATGTAGTGGAAGGTGATGGTCGTGAAGGTAGTAGTCTTGGTAAATATACTGTAGTGAAGGTGATGTTGTGAAGTTAGTAGTTTGTAAATATCACTGTAGTGAAGGTGATGTTCGTGAGGTAGTAGTAAATGTGTTGTAGTGAGGTGACGTTGTGAGCGTGTGTCACTCTGGGTGGGTTTTGGTAAAGACCTGTTGAAGGTTATGGAGGTTTGTGTATTTCATGTTCACTGTTTGCTCTCAATTCAATTTACGTTTATAATGAAATTTTTGTTAAGGATTTCAGTTTTTTGTAGAGATGATTTGAGAGAATTTGAATTCGTTTGTTATATTTCAAAAGGTCTTTATAAGTTACCTGATCACTGCTCAAACTATTAAAATGTTGGAAAATTCTTAGTTTTTTTTCTTATTGATGATAATCAGCAACAACAGGAGTCTGCATACAAGTTACGTACACATTACACCACATACACCACACACAAAACCCCCAACACCACACACACAAACAACCACCACACACACACCAACACACACAACACACACAACACTACACACACCCCAAAACACCAAACACAACACCAACCACACACACAACACATACAACACCACAACACACACACACACACACACACACACACACTCACACAACACACAACAAACCCAACACACACACACTCACACACACACACCAACACACACACACAACACACACACAACACACACAAACAAACACACACCACTCTCACTCACGACACACACACATCACAACACCACACACACACACACAACACACACACACACCACAACACACAACACACCCTACACACACAACACACCACACCCAACACACTCACACACACAAGTATCGTTATTTATTGAACGTGTTGACTCTTAATATTGGAAATAAATGTTGTTATTATACGCCATATCCCATATTGGATCAACAAACTGTGTTCTTGCCTTGCTTTTCGCTCACATAATGACCACTGGTGTTGTTCACTCGTATTGTTTAATTTCCAAATGAACATTATCGTTGGTTATGTCTTCACTGTTTCTATCCTAGTGAACATCTTGTTCACTCACTAATGTTCGCTCATCCTAGTTGATTTATCGTGTTCGCTCACATTGTTTAATCATCCCAGTGAACATTATCGTTGATTACTCACCATTGTTCACTTCATCTAGTGAACATTATCGCAGTCACTTATATTGTTCATCATCCTAGTGAACATTATCGCTGATCACTTACATTGTTCACTCATCTAGTGAATTATCGCTGTCCTACTTACTATTGTTCACTATCCTAGTAAACATTATCGTGATCATTTCGATTGTTCATCATCCTAGTGAACAATTATCGCTGATCATTTTAATGTTCCATCATCTAGTGATACATTATCCTGATACTTCTATTGTTCATATACCTAGTGAACATTATCGTGATCACTTACTATTGTTCATATCCTAGTGAACATTTATCGCTGATCACTTACTATTGTTATTATCCTATGTGGAACATTATCGCTGATCACTTACTATTGTTCCTCCATCTAGTGGAACATTATCGTGATCACTTACGATTGTTCATCTCCTTGTGAACTCTTCCTGGTCATTCACCATTGTTCCCTCTCATAGTGAACATTATCGCTGTTCACTCACATTGTTTGATCTCCTTAGTGAATTCTCGATGATCACTTTTATTGTTCCTCATTTGTGAAATTATCACTGTGCACTCACCAATTGTTCGCTATCCTAGTGAATACATTCTCGTTGATCACTTACTATTGTTCACTCATCTTGTGAACTTATACTGTTCATCCAAATTGTTCGTCATTCTAGTGAACATTGTCGTTGATCACTTACAATGTTCACTCCTCCTAGTGAACATTATCGTTGTTCTCTTTCCATTGTGAATATTAACATCGGGTTCGCACCGATTATTGGAACAATTTTGTTACTCAACACGAGTCAAAATTAAGTGAGTGAACATACTGTTATTATCAATGTTCATATTGAACATCACTGTTGTTTACTCGCATATACTGAAAAATGTAATTCACTAACAGATGAGAACAAGAGTTGTTTCTTACACATAGTGAACATAGTGTTGTCATCGCTCACCGAGTGAACACCAGTTATAGTTCACTTATCATTAGGGGACAAAAGTTGATGATTATTAAACATAGTGACCCTGTGTTGTTCGTACGAGTGAACATCAGTTGTTTAAAACCAGAGTGAACATTCGTGCTGCTTACTCACCAGATGTGAACATAGAATTGTTTTTCAAGGAGTGATAACCACTAGTCGTGTTCTCTCACCAGATGAACACTAGTATTGTTCTCTCACCAGAGTGCAAATAGATATTGTCTCTCACCAGAGTGATACACTAGTATTGTTCACACCAGGAGTGAAAACACGTAGTATTGTACCAGAGTGAACATGGTATTGTTCGCTCACCAGAGTGAACACTAGTATTGCCTCTCTCACCAGACGAGAACACTGTATTGTTCTACCACCAGAGTGAAACACTAGGTATTGTTCCCTCACCCGAGTGAACATAGTTTTGTTTCGCTCACCAGGAGTGAACGCTAGTATTGTTCACTCAGGAGTGATCACTAGTATTGTTCACTCACCAGAGTGAACTCTAGTATTGTTTTCACAGTGGGAAACTAGTATCGACTCCCCAGACATGTGAAACACTAGTATTGCTTCTTCCCTGAATGAACATTAGCTATTCATCACGAGTGAACACTGGTAATGTTCTCTCCACCAGAGTGAACACTAGTATAGTTCTTCACCCGAGTGAACCCACTGTATTGTTCGATTCACCAGAGTGAAACATAGTATTGTTCACTCACCAGAGTGAACTCTGTATTTTCACCACCCGAGTGAACTCTCGTATTGTTCTCTCAACAGAGTTAAGACACTAGTATTCGCTCCCCCGAGTGAACACTATTTTTAGGGGGGGTTTTATTAATTGTTCTCACACCAGAATGAACACTAGTATTCACCACCAGAGTGACACTTATGTAATTGTCTCTCACAGAGTGAAACACTAGTATTGTTCTACTCACAGCGTGAACATAGTATGTTCGTCACCAGAGTGAACATGTATGCTCGCTCACCAGGGTGCAACTAGTAGTTCGCTCCAGAGTGAACACTAGTATTGTTGTCACCCGAGTGAACAACTAGTATTGTTCTCTCACCAGAGTGACACTAGTATTAGTTCGACTCACAGAGTGAACACTAGTATTGTTCTCTTCACCGAGTGAACACTGTATTGTTCTCTCACGAGTGAACACTAGTATTGTTCTCTCACAGAGTGAACATAGTATTGTTTCGTCACCAGAGTGAACACTAGTATGGTTCTCTCACCAGAGTGAAACAATAGTATTGTTCGCTCACCATGAGTGAACACTAGTATTGTTCTCTCACAGAGTTGAACATAGTTATTGTTCGCTCACCAGAGTGAACATAGTATTGTTCGCTCCACCAGCTTGAACATAGTATTTTCTCTCACCTAGATTGAACACTAGTATATTGTTCTCTCACCAGAGTGAACACTATATTGCTCGTCACCAGAGTGAAACACTAGTGTTGTTCTCTCACAGGAGGTGAACACTAGTATTGTTTCTCACAGAAAGTGACCACTAGTATTGTTCTCTCAACAGTGAGGTGAACATCGTATTGTTCTTCACCAGAGTGATACACTAGTATGTTACGTTCACCAGAGTGAACATGTATTTGTTCGTACCTGAGTGAACATGTATTGTTTACTCCAGAGTGAACATAGTATTGTCTCTCACCAGAGTTGAAACACTAGTGTTGTTTATTCATAGCGAGCACTAGTGCATCTTTACTCACCATGGTAACAGTGTTGTTTACTACCATAGTGAACACCAGTGTTGTTCACTCACCATAGCAACTCAGTGTTGTTTACTCACCTAGTGAACCCAGGTTGTTCACTACATAGCGAAACCTAGGGTTGTTTACTCACCATAGTAAACACAGTGTTGCTTTACTCAACCATAGTGGAACCCAGTGATGTTTCTCACGTAGTGAACACTGGTCGGTGTTTATCACCATAGTACTACACCAGTGTTGTTTACTCACTTAGTAAACACCAGTGTTGTTTACTCACCATAGTGACACAGTGTTGTATATCCCATAGTGAACACAGGTGTTTACTCCCATAGTGAAACAGTGTTGTTTACTGCCATAATGATCACCAGTGTTGTGTACTACCATAGTAAACACCAGTGTTGTTTACTCACATAGTAAAAAACCATTGGTGTTTACTCACTAGTGAACACAGTGTTGTTTATCACCATAGTGAAACAGTGTTGTTTTATCACCATAGTGAACACCAGTGTTGATTTATCACATAGTGAACCCAGTGTTGTTTATCACCCATAGTGAACACCCTGTGCTTGTTTTTACTCACATAGTGAACACAGTGTTGTTTACTCCAACGTGAGCTGGGTTGTTTACGTACCAGAGAAACACGGTTCAGGGAGAGGTGACTAGTTGAATCAAGTGAAGAGGGCGGGGCCGGAGCTAGGACTTGCCCTTCAACCTCAAAATAAGTGAAGTACCAACTGGGAGTAATTCCTTCCACACAACACACAACACACCACACCCACCACACACCACCCCGAAACATTTGATGCTCCATTCCCACTACTGTGTTGTGCAAGAATGGTTACACTACGACAGGTGAAATTACGGACACAGGTGAAACATAGGGTATCTTCATTGTAGAAGTTCGCCATCAGTGGTTTATCAATACAAATTCAGGTATAACTTGAAGACAGTATTATATATACAGAGATGAGTTAATCAGTCCCTCAACCTTGGAGTAGGTGCGAAGAGCAACCGTAGTCGTGGAAGATTCTGAAGCAGATGCAAGGCGCTGGCGCTTATATATTACGTCAAGTGTAGCCGCCGAGTGTTATAGCCATTGGTAGGCGGAATTCCCCAGTCGAAGTAGTTCCTTCCAAAGAGATGGGTTAGTTGTAGTAGTAAGTTGTCGTAGTTCGTGAAAGTTATTGTCCTGTCTCAGAATCAGGATTCATGATGTAGCAACTAAAGTGCCAAGCCATGATGTCACTTTCGGTTCACTTGCCTTCTAGGCTGGAATATTGCTGTGTGGTAACGGGGCCTCTTAATGCCGGTGAAGTGCAGAACAGAAAAAAAAATATGTATACAGACATCTTTACGTCGTTATCAAAACTCAGTCAAGCAATAGATACTGGGAGCACTGAATCCCTTTGAACTGTATCCTTAATGTAGACGAGAAATATACATGATAATCTACCCCGGACGATTCTGGAGTGATTGGTCCTAAATCTGCACCGAAATCACTACATTTATAAGAGGCTGACAGGACGTTTCCGAAGCTCTTGTGAAAAAGAGAGCGATATGAGTACAGCGAAGAATCAGTAAGTGCAAAGGGACCACGATTCTTCAATACATTCCCTTCATGCATAAGGGGGATTACCAGCAAATCCCTGGGTGTCTTTAGGAGAGACTCGGCAAAGTCCTCAAAGCTGTTTCTGATCTGCTGTGGTGCATATGTTGGGCCTCAAGCACCTAGCACCAACAGCCTGGTCGATCAGGACTAAAATATCCCAGCACTCATTCAAAGCTCAAACACTCTACTTTCTACCACAAGGACTAAGTTCAACTAACCAGACTTGAGTGCTGGAGGTGGAAAGTAGAGTGCCAGCACTCTGAGGGACAGTAGAGTGCCAGCACTCTGAGGGACAGTAGAGTGCCAGCACTCTGAGGGACAGTAGAGTGCCAGCACTCTGAGGGACAGTAGAGTGTCCAGCACTCTGAGGGACAGTAGAGTGCCAGCACTCTGAGGGAGACAGTAGAGTGCCAGCACGTCTGAGCGACAGTGAGAGTGCCAGACTCTGAGGGACAGTAGAGTGCCAGCACTCTGAGGGACAGTAGAGTGCCAGCACTCTGAGGGACAGTAGAGTGCCAGCACTCTGAGGGACAGTAGAGTGCCAGCACTCTGAGGGACAGTAGAGTGCCAGCATCTGAGGGACAGTAGAGTGCAGCACTCTGAGGAACTTAGAGTGCAGCACTCTGAGGGACAGTAGAGTGCCAGCACTCTGAGGGACAGTAGAGTGCCAGCACTCTGAGGGACAGTAGAGTGGCCAGCACTCTGAGGAACAGTAGAGTGCCAGCACTCTGAGGGGACAGTAGAGTGCCAGCACTCTGAGGGACAGTAGAGTGCCAGCACTCTGAGGGACAGTAGAGTGCCAGCACTCCTGAGGGACAGTAGAGTGCCAGCACTCTGAGGGACAGTAGAGTGCCAGCACTCTGAGGGACAGTAGAGTGCCAGCACTCTGAGGGACAGTAGAGTGCCAGCACTCTGAGGGACAGTAGAGTGCCAGCACTCTGAGGGACAGTAGAGTGCCAGCACTCTGAGGGACAGTAGAGTGCCAGCACTCTGAGGGACAGTAGAGTGCCAGCACTTCGAGGGACAGTAGAGTGCCAGCACTCTGAGGGACAGTAGAGTGCCAGCACTCTGAGGGACAGTAGAGTGCCAGCACTCTGAGGGACAGTAAGAGTGCCAGCACTCTGAGGGACAGTAGAGTGCCAGCACTCTGAGGGACAGTAGAGTGCCAGCACTCTGAGGGACAGTAGAGTGCCAGCACTCTGAGGGACAGTAGAGTGCCAGCACTCTGAGGGACAGTAGAGTGCCAGCACTCTGAGGGACAGTAGAGTGCCAGCACTCTGAGGGACAGTAGAGTGCCAGCACTATGAGGGACAGGTGGGGATATTGCAGTTCTGAAGATCATTTTAACTGTGGTGTCTGTGTTTACATTTCATTCCAGTTTTGGCACCAGTTGCTCCTAATTGTGTATTACTAACCATTACTTTTACTTCGTTAAAACGTTGTACAAATTATATTGCCTAACTGTACTAGAGCTTCCGCTGATGTAGAATTATTATTTTCCAGTATTTTTGTTTACTGAGTCAATAATCTATGTTCAAATTTAGTGTTCTAAAACTATTAAAACGTAGATGATCTGAACAAGTATTAGTTTGACATACTGATGTTATTAGGAGTAAATGATGTTTTTATTTATCTTAGTTCGGAAGTCAGTACACACACCTAAGATCAGTTTTTCCTACCCTTCAAGAAATTACAAACTGATTTTATGCCAATTCCTTCGTCCTCTAAATCCCTTCTTTATTGTTTAGTTAATGTTTTCATTCTGTTGTTTCTGTCAGCACAGAATATTTTGAAGCATACATGTGGCATGTATCGGACATGTCTGAGTTCTTTAAATTAAACCATGCCTTGATTTGTGTGGTAAATTAAACCATGCCTTCATTTGTGTGATAAATTAAACCATGCCTTGATTTGTGTGATAAATTAAACCATGCCTTGATTTGTGTGGTAAATTAAACATGCCTTGATTTGTGTGATAAATTAAACCATGCCTTGATTTGTGTGATAAATTAAACCATGCCTTGATTTGTGTGGTAAATTAAACCATGCCTTGATTTGTGTGATAAATTAAACCATGCCTTGATTTGTGTGATAAATTAAACCATGCCTTGATTTGTGTGATAAATTAAACCATGCCTTGATTTGTGTGATAAAATTAAACCATGCCTTGATTTGGTGTGATAAATTAAACCATGCCTTGATTTGTGTGATAAATTAAACCATGCCTTGATTTGTGTGATAAATTAAACCATGCCTTGATATGTGTGATAAATCATATTTACTTGTGCAAGCAAGAAAATTTTCCTTATATTATCTCAATGTTCCTCATTGCTTTTTTCCTTATTTCTTCGCTTTTCTTAGTACCTATTATTTATAACTGCACAGTCTCACACAAACATTACACCTCATGTTGCACGTCGAGTAGCAGCTCATCTCAACCCGGTTGAGATGAATTCTAATGAGCTGCCCAAATTTTCATCTGTTAATCGCCTATTTTCTATCAAATATCTGTTTGTCTCCCTAATTTCCTTTTGCGCCCCATCTATTTCCTTCTGCATAAATAAGCACTTTCGCTTCATCCTGATACTTCCTCCCTCTGTGTGGTAATTAAACAGATGAACGCTGCTGTCACCCTATAACCATTATATGGGTATGACTAGCCAGGTGCTGTGTTCCCATTTCCATTCCTGGAAGGCTGGAACCCGAGCTGGTATTCCAGCGGCTGGTGAGATTTGCCACATTCCTTCCGTCTCTCGCTTCTCTTTCTTTGTTGTTTCTAGAGGATTTCTCTTTCTTTTTATTTTTTTTTGTTCTCCAGAGATTTAATTTCCAGGCTTATGAACCAGAAAATATATCCTATCACTCCTATTTCCCTTCCTCCTTCCATAAATCTCTCTCCCTGCATACATTCCATTTCTTCTCCCTCTCTTCATCCATTCTTCCATCCCTTCATTTATTCCTTCCTAGCTTCCTTCCTTCAACTTTTTACCCCTCCCTCTTCCCTATCAGTTCATACCAAACCCTCTCTTTCTATCTTCTACTCAATCTCCTCCTTCCTCCGTCCCTCCTTCACTCAATTCCTTCTCTCCCTTCCATTCTCTCATCCTTCCTCCCATCCTCCGCCTTTCTCACTGTCTCACTCCCTCGTGACGCGATATTAGCCGCTTTGGTAATTTAGGTTAACACACAAACATTGCCTTCCCCTCTCCCCCGAGGAACTTGTGTGTTTAGGTGTGTCAGAGAAATCGTGTGTAATCGCTAAATGTTGTTCGTGGAGGTCAAGTCACAGCTCCTGGCTCCGCCTTCAGTTGATCACGTTATTGGTTCCTGGCCTCTTGGGCTCTACCATACCTACTTTCGAAACTGTGTTTAAAAATGACCACATCAAGCTCTGTCGATACTTATAACACTACAACGACTAAATAACTGTTTTTCACTGCTTCTGCGACTTTCCTGTGTGATTCTGTAATAGTCTTATAAATAGTCTATAGTCTTCAGACTATCTTGTACACCATACATATTTCTCTCCAGTGAGGATACTGTAACAGGATATTGTAGCAAGAATGTAGTTAATATCCCAAGTAGCGTGTCAGTTATTTGTGTTTTAATGTATCTATGCGGAGAGGTTCACTAAATGTGAAGTTATGGAGAAGATTATCAGGATAACAGTGGTGGAGCACCTAGAGAGAAGTGAGTTCACACAGGACAACCAGCACGGCTTCAGGGAGGGAAAAATCCTGTGTCACCTACTAGAGTTCTACGACAAGGCATTTTGTTGGACTGTAAGAAAGCTTTTGACACAGTCAAAAAACAACGCAGTGATACTACGTGAGGTGTTGGAATGGGTGCATGTGAGGAGTGGGGCCCCACATGGATCAGTCCTAGGGTTAATGCTGTTTCTTGTACATGTGAATGATACAGCAGAAGGGATAGTCAGAGGTGTCTCTGTTAGCAGACGAAATCAAACTAATAAGGGGAATACAAACGGACAAGGGTCAGGAAAACTACAAATGGATTGAGACAGGCACTTTCCGGAAACATTCCATACATCTCATTCTCTGTCTGTCCCTCTGGCTTTCTTCCCCACTGCACTTCATAGAGGAATTGGCTTCTCACCTCCAAGTTCTGCTTCACTTTACACTCTTAATTTCACAGGGTATTCGAAAATCAGAACCATGTAATCACTAGCACCGAAGGGCCTTTCAAATGTTATATCCCGTGTGTGAGTGGCGCGCGCGAGCGTGTGCATGTGTGTGTATGTGTACTCGCCTTTATGTACTCACCTATATGTGGTTGCAGGGGTCGATTCATGGCTCCTGGCCCCGCCTCTTCACTGGTCGATAATAATTCACTCTCTCTCCCTGCTCCATGATATTTGTCATACCTCTTCTTAAAGCTATTTATGGAACTTGCTTCCACTGTATCACTCTCCAGGTTATTTCAGTTCCTGACAACTCTAAGACTAAAGAAATACTTCCTAACATCCCTATGACTCATCTGGGTTTTCAGCTTCCAATTGTGTCCCCTTGTTTCTGTATCCCATCCGTGAAACATTCGGTCCTTGTCCACCTTGTCAATACCTCTTAGTATTTTATACGTTGTTATCATGTCCCCTCTATCCCTCCTATCCTCTAGTGTCATCAGGCTGAGTTCCCTTAACTTCTCCTCATAAGACATACCCCTCAGTTCCGGGACTAATCGTGTTGCAAATTTTTGCAACACGATTAGCACCGTGCCTAGGACTGAACCTTGTGGAACCCCACTCGACACATTCGTCCACTCCGACACTTCAGCACGTACCAACACACGTTGTTTCCTTCCTGTCAGGTATTCCCTGATCCATTGCAGTATTTTCCCCGTTATTCCTGCCAGCTCCTCTAATTTTTGCACCAGTCTCTTGTCTGTGTCAAAAGCTTTCTTGCAGTCTAAAAAGATGCAATCTACCCATCCCTCTCTCTCCTGTCTTACTTCTGTTACCTTATCGTAGAACTCAAGTAGATTTGTGACACAGGATTTCCCATCTCTGAAGCCGTGCTGACTGTCATGTATGAGCACAATCTTTTCAATGTGTTCCACCACTTTTCTCCTGATAATATTTTCCATGACTTTACATACTATACAAGTCAGTGACACTGTTCTGTAGTTTAATCGCTGCCTGTCTGTCCCCTTTCATGAAAATTGGAACTACATGTGCTGTCTTCCACGCCTCAGGCAACTGCCCTTTCTCGATAGATTTACTGAAGATTGCCGCTAGCGGCACACACAGTTCCTCTGCTCCCTCTCTCAGTATCTATGGAGATATGTTATCTGGGCCCACCGCCTTTTAGGTTCTAGTTTGTCTAGTCGTTTCTTCACCTCTACATTGGTTATGTGTATTGTGTCCAGCACCTGCTAGTGCGCCCTACCTCCACAGTTTGCTGGAAGCATTCCTGAGTCTATTGTGAATACTTCTCTAAATCTTTTGTTTAGTTCATCACATACTTCTTGGTCACTCTTCGTGAGCTCCCCTCCTTCTTTCCTCGACCTGATTACCTGGTCCTTCACTGTTGTTTTTCTCCTAATGTGGCTGTACAACAACTTTGGCTCAGATTTGGCTTTTGATGCTATGTCGTTCTCGTATTGCCTCTGGGCCTCTCTCCTTATCCCTGCATAGTCGTTTCTGGTTCTTCTGCTCAGCTCTTTGTTTTCTTGAGTCCTTTGCCTTCTATACCTTTTCCATGCTCTAGCACACTTGGCTTTGGCCTCTTTACACCTCCAGTTAAACCATGGGCTCACTCTGGTCTTACCATTTTTTCGGTTGCCCTTTGGTATGAACCTTTCCTCTGCCTCCCTGCACTTAGTGGTCACTATTTCCATCATTTCATTTATTGTCTTTCCATCTAGTTCTCTTTCCACTGCACATGCAGGAAACTTCTCATTCCTATGTAGTCCCCTATTTTGAAGTTCGGTTTCTCTCTTTGTTCTTGTGCTGCTGCATTCTCCTCTGTTAACTCTACAAGATATTCATAACTCAGGACATCATGATCACTAGCGCCAAGGGGTATTTCGTGGGTGATATCCCCTATGTCTGAACTATTCAAGGTGAATATGAGATCCAGTCTTGCTGCAACATCCTCTCCTCTCTCTCTCTGGTTGTATCCCTAACATGTTGGCATACAGTCTCCAACATCTTCGCACTCCATGTTTCTGGTTTCCCATGTGGCTCTAGGTTTTCCCAGTCAATCTCTTTATGATTGAAATCCCTCATCATAAGCAATTTTGTCCTACCCATATGAGCCCTCCTGGCCACTTCGGCTAGTGTATCCACTATTGCCCAATTGCGCACATCATACTCTTCTCTTGTTCTCCTGCTGTTAAGTGGTGGATTATACATTTCTGCTATCATCACCTTTGGACCCCCAGTCTGAAGTGTTCCTACAATGAAGTCGTCTGTTTCCTTTCTTTCGATTCCTCCCATCTCCTGAAAACTCCACTGTTTTTTTTTATGAGCAATGCTACTCCTCCCCCTCCTCTGTTCTCTCTGTTTTTCCTCATAATCTGACATCCAGGTGGAAAAATTGCATCTGTTATCATCCCTGTAAGTCTTGTCTCTGTTAGTGCTACGATGTCAGGTGATGCATCAATGATGCATTCTTGCCACTCTTCAATCTTATTTCTTATTCTATCTGCATTGGTGTACCATACCTTTAGCTTCCTTTCCATTACTGTATTTTGGGAGATGGAAGAGGAAGGTGCAGGCTGGGAGGGTGGGAGGCAGGGCACAATATTATTGGAGACTGCTGTGGTTGTGGAATTAGTGCTTAAGGGGTTGGTGGCTATGAAGTGAGGGTCGTTTCTGTTTACTGTGTTTGGTTGATATGTGGTGACAGGGGTTGAGAGGTTTCTGTAAGCATTTGTGTTTGATGTTTCCCCAAAGGCTGAGCTTTCTTGTCTGTCGTTGCCTGTCCTGTCTCTCTTGACTTCCACTGATTTTTTCTTGCTCTCATTTCAGTTGTTCCCTTTCCTTTCGTGTTCTGTCTCGATTGAGGAACACTTTTTGATAATCTGGAGAGTCCTTTAACAGTGGTTTCTGTTGTAGTATCCTGTTCTGTACCACATCTGTCTTGAATGTCAATCTGATTGGTCGATTTTTTTCCATCGAAAACCCCCCCAAGTCTGTGAAAATTTTCTACCTGAGACTTGTCCCTCTCTCCTGTTATTGCAATGATGTTCTTAATCTCTATTTTCTCCAAATGCTTTCTTTAATCATAGTTATGCATTTCAGCCTCCTGAAGCCCATGAATAATTATTGACCTCCCCCTCTCCTCTTCCCACTTCTTTTCCCTCTGTATCTCTGGATCTGATTTAAGCATCTCCTTTGCTATTTTCCTAATCATCTCCCAGACACCATGATGGCCTGATATTACTGCTGCAAAAGACTTCTTAGCTCCATCCCCTCCTTCAGTCCCCTCACTGAATGCTGATGTTCCCATTTCAGTCATCTTGCTCCTTTCGGACCTCATCTACAGAACCTACTGCAGCACATCCATTTCTTCCTCCAATCTCTGTATCTTTGCCTCAGCTATTACAGCTTGTGATTCCCACTTCTTGCTCTCTACAGATATTTGCTCTAACATGTTATTGCAAAGCTCGTTTAACCTTTTCTCCCATTGTTGTTCCATTTCGTTCTTGAGCCGTTCTACCCATTCTTCCTTTTCCGACCAGCCATCATCGGTTCCCTTGCCTTTACGTCCTCCCTTTTGAGATCTCATTTTGTTTTTATCCTGTTGGGATGTTCTAGCTGCTTCAGCTTACCGTAAAAATGTGTGAGTGGTGGGGGATTTATGAGCTAATGTGTTAGGTTAGGTTTGTGTGTGTGTGTGTGTGTGTGTGTGTGTGTGTGTGTGTGTGTGTGTGTGTGTGTGTGTGTGTTGTGTGTGTGATGTGTGTGTGTGGGTGTGTGTGTGTGTGTGTGTGTGTGTGTGTGTGTGTGTGTGTGTGTGTATGTGTGTGTATGTGTATGTTCATGTATGTGTATGTGTGTGTATGTGTATGTGTATGTGTGTGTGTATGTGTATGTGTGTATGGGTGTGTAAGTAAGTAAGTAAGTAAGTTTATTCAGGTATACACAAATACAGTTACATAGAATTATCATACATAGCAGCATATGTGTAGAGAACCTGGGATAACCCAAAAAAGTCAGACAGAGTGACTTATTTCCATTGGGGTCCTTTTACCTTATTATTATAATATAAAGGTTATAAATATTTTCTTATTATTCTACAATGAAGATAACATCTTATTATCATACTAAAAAGACTGTCTACTACACGAGGGTCATTAAGACTATCTACTACACGAGGGTCATTAAGACTATCTACTACACGAGGGTCATTAAGACTATCTACTACACGAGGGTCATTAAGACTATCTACAATACGAGGGTCATTACTAGGATAAGGAATAAATTTACACGTATATTAGCTAAAAAATAGAAAATCATTCCCCTCCCTTTCTGTAGCTACATTCATCAGACACCTTTTGGCACTCTTCTTGAACTGGTTCATGCTATGACTGGCTTTGACATGCGCGGGTAGTCTGTTCCATTCCTTTATTGCTGTACAATAAAAGGTGTTTGAAGCCTGGCCACTGACTGTGGGTACTACAAAGTTGTGCTCTCTCCCCTAGTACTATGATTGCTCTGGTTCCCAACCTTGACAAAATTGACAGCAAGATATTCTGGACATTGTTTGTGAGCAATTTTATAAACATGATTTAGCTTCAGTTGTTTTACTCTGTCTTCAACATTCAGCATATCCAACTGCTGTAATTCATCCTGGCCTACATGTTCTCTTGGTCCCAGCCCCAGGATGAATCTTACGATTTTGTTCTGGGTGATTTGCAGTCTATCTTTCAGTTTTTTTTGTCAAGGCAGAGTACCATGAAGAGCAAGCGTAATCCATATGGCATTGTATAAGGGCTAGACATAGGGTCCTGCGAGCCTCAGTAGGTAGACACTGTGCTTGTCTATACAGGAACTTCAGTCTGGCATTCGCTTTCTTTACTACACTGTTCCCTATCAAATTCTCCTGACATGCATGGGTCAAAGGGAATTCCCAAATATTTTACTGATGAAACCAAAGTGATGGGCTCCCCATTACACTGAACTTTAAAATTATTTACCCTTCTCAGTTTATGTTTCGTGCTAAAGAGAATGGCTTCAGTTTTCCCTAGGTGTAATGATAGTTTGTTGTCTACTAACCATTTGCTGCAGGACTCCAGTTCCAGTGTTAAAACATTAGCAATATCTTGTGGGTCTTTACCTGACACTAACAGAGCACTGTCATCTGCATACAGTAGGAGTTTGCACTTGACACTGATAGGCATATCATTGACATAACATAAGAATAATAAGGGACCCAGAATACTACCTTGGGGAACTCCACATGTTATCGGCAGGGGTTCTGATTCTGTTTTGACTATTTGTGTCCTGTTGCTAAGGTAGGACTTAAACCAGTCTACAGAACCTATACCGATAGCTTGAAGTTTATTACATAATATATTGTGGTTGACAGTATCGAAGGCCTTTTGCAGGTCTAAGGTTACCATACCATCAGATTAATAAGGGAGGTGTCGGTTGAGTAGGATCTTCTAAAGCCAGATTGATAGCTATGGAGAATGTTGTTGTCATTAAGGTACTTAACTACTTGAGAATACACCGCCCTCTCTAGAATTTTAGATATTATACTGAGTATACTAACAGGCCTATAGTTGCTTACATCAGACCTACTATTTTTCTTGAAGATAGGAGTAACTCTGGCCTCCTTGAACCCCTCCGGTACGGTATTAGTGGTGATTGATAGATTTATTATGTGAGCAATAGGGATTGACAGTTCAGAAGCACCATCTTTTAGGAACTTAGACGGGATGTTATCAGGGCCTGTGCTCTTAGTTGGGTTTAACCTGCTTAGTTCTTTTTGAATAAAGTCATGAGATATACTTACTAGTTGACAACTGTTTGGGGTTACCCCTTTATTGGTATAGTATGTTTGAAACTTATCAGAGTCTGTGTTAAAGGTATTTGATGCAGCTGGTAGTTTACTTACTAGTGTTGATGCAACAGATGTGTAGTATGAATTAAAGCAATTTGCCACCTTCGATGTTTCGTGGCATACCTCATTATCGATAGTGAGTACTATGTTAGACCTATCTACTGGCTTATGGCTATACCCCAACTGTTTTAGTTGTTGCCAGAGCTTTCTGGGGTTATGCTTATACTCTTCAATTTTTGAGCAGTAGTGCTTTGCCTTTGCTACTTGTATAAGTCTCTGTACTCTGTTCCTCATCCTTTGGAATTCATTTAGTGCTGCAATATCCTGCCTGTTTGCTTTAAATCTTTTTAGCAGCTGGTCTCTGAATTTCATATTATCTAATATCTCAGTATTCATCCAGGGTTCAGTTCTTCGTTTAATCCTAACCTCTTTAACTGGTACAATATTATCAAGGATGGTAGTGAACATTGTTTTGAATTTTTCCCAGGCATCGTTTACGTCCGTGCAACTTGTTATCTCTGTCCAGTCACAATTGTGTAGCCTATTTACCAGTGTTTCTTTACTGTAGTTTCTAGTTGACCTCATTTTTATTGTCCTGTGTAGGCCTATCCTATCCCTAGTGATTTTCCTGGTGCAGTAAATGATGAAATGATCACTAAGACCTGTGGTAATGACGCCTGACTGACTAATGTTCTCAGAGCGGTTACAAAGTATGTGGTCAATTAGGGTGGCTGAGAACTGTGTGATCCGGGTTGGAGAATTAATTAGTTGAGTGTAACTATTTAATCCTAGAATTTGCTTATACCTTTTGCATAGCCCGTTATTTTGTTGCTGAAAACAGATATTGAAGTCGCCCAGTATTATTGTCTCGCAATTGTTTTCAACTCCTGACAAGACTCTGGAAAAGTCTTCTAAGAACTGGTCCTGGGTAGGAGGGCGGTAACTAGTTCCTACTAAGATGGGTTTGGTCTTAGGAAGCAGCACTTCAAACCATAGAATCTCCAGTTTATTGTTATTTAAATCAGGTCTTGGGTTGTAAGTCATTTCTAATGTAGGCACATACTCCACCACCCTTTCTGTTCCTATCTAAGCGTTTTATATTGTAACCATCTATTTTGACCTCGTCGTCAGTCACCGAATCATCCAACCAAGATTCAGAGATGGTTATAACTGCCGCCCTAATTTTGTTAGCTAGAATCCTAATCTCTGCCAATTTAGGAAGAAGTGATCTTGCATTGACATGAATAAAGTGAAGGCCTGTTTTCATAAAACAATCATAATCATCAATATATGGCAATGGGTCATTTGTATTAAAATTAGGTAAAATCATGTCATCCACTGCTAAAGGGTAACTGTGCCAAAGTGCATTTGTTACACACAAAAATGAATTCTGGCACCGTTGCTATAATTGTACATACATCCATCATGCACCCACTCCTTACACATTTTACATAAGGTGCCTTTTCTGTTTTTCATGCGTACTTTAGTACAGTGTATGCACCTGTTTGGTAGTGTTTGAGATAATAATGGCTGTATTGTCTCACATTGACCTATGTATGCATTACATATGGAGTTAAGGTTATCATTCCTAGCTACTAGACCGTCATTATCGCCGTCATTTTATCTGTTGTTTTGCCTCTGCCACAATAGTTTGAGGTCCTGGATTAATTGGATATCACCACTTAAGAGCGCTACAATAAGAGCTGTGTGCCACTGTTTTTGTTTGGGTATGCGGTGCTGCCATACCTTGCGGCGATAGTGAGGTTTACTTTTCTGGTAGGATGGCAACTGTTGGGCTTTTACTGTCCAGGGCGTGTTTACTCCATTCACCTTTTCCAGCCCCCATGACTGATTTCTTTCTTCATGGAATTGAAGAAGAAAGATAAATATAATTATGGCAGCCTGTACCCCCTAATGCCTGCCATTTTCACTCTTCGCTCTTTTACTCATATACAATAATATTTATTTCTCTTTTCCTGTCCCTAGTACACTTAGTATCTGCTTTAGCAATCACCACTGAATTACTAGTAAAATTTCCTCTTCAAAACCCTCTTCACAAAACCTTTACAGTTAACCCCTTATTACACACTCCCCTTCCCATCTCACTTCACAGTCTGGCTTCCCCAATTAACTTCTAACTCCTTTCCATTCTGATAGATCAGAAAGGTTTAATCCATGGTTTTATCCTTCCAAATCTCCCTCAATTCCATTTATCGGGGGTTGTGTGGTGTTGTTGTCTCCTGACCTGTTCTGCTGACTCAGCCATTTTTAAAACACTGAGGGGAGTAACGCCACCTACAACCTGATTTTCCTTGAGTTTATAGATATATTTGGCGTTTTCTGCTATGATTCTCTCACTGTACACTGGTCAGCTGAATATAGGTCAGCTACTAAAACATTAACCTTGACTGTTTAACTATTCACTTCTTTCTCACGACTGGCACTGAGGGATATCCGACCTATAACCTTGGAGTTTTGTACTGTTGATTTGACGATGTCTCCTGTGTTTCCCTCTCGTTAGCACTGGTACAGGTGATATGATGGTGGTACAGATATGATGCTACTGTCAACAGATGAACGTCAGTAAAGATGAGAATTTCACTTCGCTAGTTGTACGTCTGGCAGTAGCGGCTGTTTGGATGCCGGTTCAGCCATGTTTAAAATGCTCAATTCTTTCCCTCGTTTGGCACTGAAGAAAAAAGTCCTACAGACCTGTTATTTCCTTGGAGATTTAGTTGATCAGGTTTTCTGCCATGTTGTCTTCCCGTTAAACACTGGTGCAGTTGATATGGAGGTCAGTTATTTCATTGTAGTGGAAAACGTCTCATGTCTGGTTCACGTCTGGCAGCAGGTCTGGTACTTGAATGCCGGTCCCTCTTTCGTCATATTTAGTCCATTTCGTTGTCGTCACCGTCAGTTTTTATGTCACTATAGGTTCCTTGCATGTTGTTGCAGCAGTACTTGCCAATTTGGCCATCACTGGAGTTCGGATAGGCCCAGGGGACGGCAAGATATAGGAGCAGCCTTGTTGCTGCTTGCTGCGGCTGCGGCTGCCATCATGTGTATGTGTGTGTGCGCACGCGCTTTTGTCTTAGTCTAAAAAAAAAGGGGGGGTTCATACATCACACTAGGCTACGCTACTCTTTTGAAGATTATGGAATTATTTCACAATCAATTCCTTATTAATATACACTAATATATACTACTATAATATTTACTGTGGACACTTGTGTTTGTGTGTGTGTTTACTAGCTTGTCGTTGTTTGAAAAAGAGGGAGGGTGGTCACGTTAACACACTATTGTTATTGTTGTTCGTTCACCGGTACTCTCCCGGCCCGGATCTTTGTTGTTCTTGGTTCACTGGTACTCTCCCGGCCCGGATCTTTGTTGTTCTTGGTTCACTGGTACTCTCCCGGCCCGGATCTTTGTTGTTCTTGGTTCACTGGTACTCTCCCGGCCCGGATCTTTGTTGTTCTTGGTTCACCGGTACTCTCCCGGCCCGGATCTTTGTTGTTCTTGGTTCACCGGTACTCTCCCGGCCCGGATCTTTGTTGTTCTTGGTTCACCGGTACTCTCCCGGCCCGGATCTTTGCACACTATTATTATTATTATTAAAGATTCGCGGGTATTCTCCCGGCCCGGGCCTTATCCAAGTGGTGGCCCGGCCTTGGGAGTGTCTGAGACCTAAGTCTCCCATGGGAGGAGGCACAAGCACCTCCTCATCTTTGGGACCAACTGTCCCCAGGCCTAGCCACAAGCTAGGCCTCTCTGGTCTGCCATCCCCGCCCCAAGGGGGCAAATGGGAATGACAGTCTTATGAGCTAAAGACTTGGGGTCGGCACCTACCCACCCTAGAAGGGGTTTGGGTGGGTCGATTTTTTTCACCTATTATTATATTTTTTATTAAAAATTCGCCGGTATTCTCCCGGGCCCGG
>NC_069431.1:43515651-43523151 GCF_026875155.1 Cherax quadricarinatus
TGTGTGTTGTGTGTGGTGTTTTGGGGGTTGTCGGGTGTGTGGTTTGTGTGTGTTTTGTGTGTGTGTGTGTTTTGGTGTGTGTTGGTTTTGTGGTAGTGTGTGTGTGTGTTTTTGTCTTGTGTGTTTTGTGGTGTCTGGTGTGTGGTGTGTATGTGTATGTGTGTGTGTGTGTGTGTGTGGTGTGTGTGTGTGTGTGTTGGGTGTGTGTGTGTGTGGTGTGGTGTGTTGTGTGGCGTGTGTTTTATTTGTGTGTGTGTTGGGGTGTGTGTGTGTGTGTGTGTGTGTGGGTGTGTGTGTGGTGTTTTGTGTGTTTTTGTGTGTGTTTTGTGTGGGGTGTGTTTTTGTGTGTGGGGTGTGTGGGTTTTTGTGTGTGTGTGTGTGTGTGTGTGTGTGTGTGTCTGGTGTGGGGTTGATTTGGGGGTTTGGTGTGTGTATCGGGTGTGGGGTTGTGTGTGTGTGTGTGGGTGTGTGTTTTGTGGGGTTTGTCTGGTGTGTTGTGTGTATTGGTGTTTGGTTTTTGGTGTGTGGTGTGTGTGTTTTGTGTGTGTGTGTGTGTGTGTGGGGTTTGTGTCTTGTGTGTGGTGGTGTGTGTGTGTGTGTGTCTGGGTGTGTGTGTGGGGTGTGGTTTTGTGGTGTGTTGTGTATGTGTATGTGTGTGTGTGTGGGGTGTGTTTGTGTGTGTGTGTGTTTTGTGGGTCTGGTGTCTGGTGTGTTGTGTATGTGTGTGTGTGTGTGTGTGGGTTGTGTTTGTGTGTGGGGTGTGGGGGTGTGTGTGTGTGGTTGTGTGGGGGGTGGTGTGGTATGTTGGGTGTGTGTGTGTGTGTGTGTGTGTGTGTGTGGGGTTGTGTGTGTGGTGTGTGTGTGTGTGTGGGGTTTGTGTTTTGTGGGGGGGTGGTGTGTGTGTGTGTGTGTGTGTGTGGGGTTGTGTGTGTGTGTGTGTGTTGTGGGGTGTTGGGGTTTTGTGTATGTGTTGTTGTGTGTTGTGTGTGTGTGTGGTGTGTGTGTGTGTGGGGTGTGTGGTGTGTGGGGTTTGTGTGTGTGTGTGTGTGTGGTGTTGGTGTGTGGTTGTATGTGTATGTGTGTGTGTGTGTGTGGTGTGTGTGTGTGTGTGTGTCTGGGTGTGGTAGTGTGTTTTGTGTGTGTGTGTGTGGGGTTGTATCTGGTGTGTGTGTGTGTTTGGTGGGGGTTTGGTGTGGGGTGTCTGGTGTGTGGTGTGTGTGGGTGTTTTGTGGTGGTGTGTGTGTGTGTTTTGTTGGTGTGTGGTGGTGTTTTGTGTGTTTTGTGTCTTGTGTGGGGTGGGTGTTCTGGTGTGGGGTTTGTGTATGGGGTATGTGTGTTTTGGGGTGTGTGTGTGTGTTGGGTGGTGTGTGTGGGGTTTTGGGTGTGTGTGTTTTGGTGTGTGTTTTGGTGGTTGTGTTTTAGTGTGGTGTGTTGGTGTGTGTGTGTGTGTGTGTGTTTTGTGGTGTGTGTGTGTGGGTGTGTGTTTTGTGTGTGTTGTGTGTGTGTGTGTGTTTTGTGTTGTGTGGTGTGTGGTTTTTGGTGTGTTTTGGTGTGTGTGGGGTTTGGGGTGTGTGTGGTATGTGGGGTTGTGTGTGTCTTTTGTTTTGGTGTCGGGGTGTGGGGTTTGTGTATGTGTATGTGGTGTGTGGGGTGTGTGGGTGGTGTGTGTGGTACTCCCCTTTTGAAACTCACCTTTTTTGGGGTTTTGCGGGGGGTCGGGGCCTAGTTCCCCGGGCCCCCGCCTTTTTCCCCGGTTGCAAACTAGGCCCTCTCTCCCCCCGGGCTCCTGAGCTTTACAAACCTCGTTTTAAAAACCTGTCCCATGGTTCCTGCCTCCACTACGTCTTTTAGGCTTTTTCCCCAACTGCCTTTAAAAATCTATGACTGAAGAAAAAAATTCCCTTTACTACCCTCTCGACTCATTTTTTGTCTTAAAATTCCCAAATTGTGGCCTCTTGTTTTGTGTCCCCCCTGGAACACCTGTTTTGCCCACCTTGTCTTTTTCCACGCAGTTTTTTTTTATGTCGTTATCTTGTTTTCCCCCTGACCCCCCCTGCCCCTCCGTGTCGCCCGGGCGTTTTCCCCTTTAATTTTCTTCATAGGACATTCCCCTTAGCTTGGAAAACCTTGTTCCCAAACCCTTTTTTACTTTCTCTTTTTCTTGACGTGCTTTATCAAGTGCGGGTTCCAAAAGGTGCTGCAAAATAAAAGTATGGGCCTGACATCCCACTTTTGTACAGTGTCTTAAAGGGTTTCCCTTTAATAAGGTGTCGGAATGCTGTTCTCGGGTTTTGCCAGGCCCCCATATGCTTCAGCATTTTTATCTGTTTGGGTTTGTTTTTGTTTCCAAAGACATGCTCGGTTTTTATACTCACCCCAAGATTTTTCCCTCCTTAAGTGAGGTTTGCAGTCTTTGGCCAATACCCCTTTTCTCTGTCGGTGGTCTTCTGGGGCCCTTCCCCATTTTTCATGACTTTGGGATTTTGGGAAGGATTAAATTGAGAAGCCATTTGCTGGACCCGGTGGACCGTCGTCCAAAGGGCTTTTTTGAAAACCCCCGGGCCCGGGGCCTCATTTTGATTTAATTTTTTCCTCATTTTTCTTACATCATCTGCAAACAGGGACACTTCTGGTCTAACCCCTTTCCCTCATTGTCGTTAATTTTAAAATACCCAAAAAAAGCAATGGGTTTTGGGCCCACCCCCGGGGAAACCCCCCTTTGTCACAGGTGCCCCTGTGATACTTTAAATTTCGTACCAAGGGCTCGTTGTTTTCCTCCCTTTTAAGGTATTTTTGATCCATTTCAGTGATCTTCCTGGTTTTATGCGCCCGAATTTCTCTAGTTTGCACAATCTCTTGTGGGAACCCGTGTCAAGGCCCCTTCTTGCAAATCCAAGAAGATTTCAACCCAAAAAACCCCTCTCCTTTGTCTTACCCTTTTGTTATTTTATCGTAAAACTCCAAAAAGGTTTGTGAACAGGTTTTCCTTCCGTGAAACCGGGGCTGGTTGGTTTTATTTCTCCTGTTCCGTTTTCCCGGTGCTCCCCCACTCTCCCCCCTGGGTAATTTTCTCCATAATTTTGCATTTTTTTTTTTCTTACACGTCAATTTAAAAAGGTCTATAGTTTGGGGCCTCTTTTCTGTCTCTTTTTTTTAAAAAGGGAAATACATTTGCCCTCTTCCTACCTCAGGAGTTGCCCAGTTTCCAGGGATGTGTTTAAATTGTGGTAAGTGGTACGCCCATATCTGTCCCCCCTAAGGACCCATGGAGGATGTTGTCGGGGCCCCTTGCCTTTGGGGGTATCGGATGTCCCTTAGCAGTTTCTTCACCTCCCCCTCTTTGTATGTATGTCGTCCAAAAACTTGTTGGTGTATTTTTGTTGGTGTCCCCATCTGGTCTGTCCCCCGAGTCCTTCCCGCTCTACTGTAAAATACTTCCTTAAATCTCGGGTTTAGCTCCTTTTACATACCTCTTTATCGTTTCTTTGAGTTCTCCACCTTTTTTTTCCTCAGCCCTTTTCACCCGGTCCCTTTACTGTTGTCTTCCTCCCAATGTGGTTACAGCCGTTTCGGGTCAGATTTGAATTTTTGATGCTATGGTTTGTTTTCATACTGGGCGTGGCCCCCCCCTTCCCTTTTCTGCGCCCTACTCGTTTCTGGGGTCTTCTCTAAATTCCCTTGGGGTGGTGTGTGTGTGTTTGTGGGGTGTGTGTTTTTTGTGTGTGTGGGTGTGTGTGGGGTGTGTGTGTGTGTGTTTGGGGGGTTTGGGTGTGGTGTGTTTGTGTTTGTGTGTGTGTGTTGTTGTGGGGTGTGTGTGTGTGTTTGTGGGGGTTTTGTGTGTGTTTTTTTGTGGGTGGTGTGGGTTTTTGTGTGTGTGTGGGGTGTGTGTTTTTGGTGTTTTTGGGGTGTGGTTTTGTGGTGTGTATTGGGGTGTGTGGTTGTGGTGTGGGGTGGGTGTGGGTGTGTGTGTGTGTGTGTGTGGGGTGTGGTGTCTGGGGGGGGTGTGGTGTGGTTTTGTGTGTGTGTGTTTTGGTGGTGGGGTGTGGTGTGTGTGGGGTGTGTGGTAAGTGTGTGTGTGGGTGTCTGGTTTTGGTGTGTGTGTGTGTGTGTGGTGTGTGGGGTGTGTGTGTTTTGTGGGGGTGTGTGTGTGTGGAGTGTGTGTGTGGTGTGTGGGGTTGTGGTTTTTGGGGTTTTGTTTGGGGTGTGTGTGTGTGGTTTTTGTGGTTTTGTGTGGGTGTGTGTTGTGTGTGGTTTTCTTTTTCTGGTGGTGGTTGTGTGTGTATGTGTTTTGGTGTGTTTTGGTGTGTGTGTGTGTGTTGTGTGGTGTGTGTGTAGTGTGGTGTTGTATGTGTGTGTGTTTTTGTGTTTTGTGTGTGTGTGTGGGTGTGTGTTGTGTGGTGTTGTGTGTTGTGTGTGGGGTTGTGGTGTGTGTTTTTGTGTGGTGTGTGTGTGTGTGGTGTCTTTGGTTTTGTGGTGTGTGTGTATGTGGGGTGTGTGTGTGTGTGTGGGGTTTTGTGTTGTGTGGTGTGTGTGTTTTGTGTGTGTGTGTATGTGGGGTTTTGTGTGGTGTGTGTGTGTGTGTGTGTGTTGGTGTTGTGTGGTTTTGTGGGTGTGTGTGGTGTGGGGTGTTTGTGTGTGTGTGTGTGGTGGTTGTGTGTGTGTGTGTGTGTGTGTTTTTGTGTGTGTGTGTGTTTTTGTGGGTGTTGGTGGTGGGTTGTGGTGTGTGTGTGTGTGTGTGTGTGTGTGTGGGTGTTTTGGGGTTGTGGGTGTTTTGTGGTGGTGTGTTTTGTGTTTTTGGGGTGTGTGTGTGTGTGTGTGTGTGTGTGTGTGGGTCTGGTGTGTGGTGGTGGTGTGTATGTGTGTGTGTGTGTGTGTTGGGGTGGTGTGTGTATGTTGTGTGTGTGTGTGTGTGTGTGTGTGTTTTATGTGTGGTGTGTGTGTGTGTGTGTGTGGGGTGTGTTTGTGGTTTTCTGGTGTGTGGGTGTGTGGTTTGTATGGGTGTGTGTGTGTGTGTATGTGTGTGTGTGTGTATTTTGGTTGGTGTGTGTGTGTGTGTGTGTGTGTGGGGGTGTGTGTGTATGGGGTGGTGTGTGTATGTGTGTGGTGTGTGTGTGTGGTTTTGTGGTTTTGTTTTGTGTTTTATGTGTGTGTGTGTGTGTGTGTTATGTGGTGTGTGTGTGTGTGTGTGTGTGTGTGTGTGTGTGGGGTGTGTGTGTTGTGTGTGTTTTGTGGTGGTGTGTGTGTTGAAAGGTGTTTTTGTGGTGTGGGGGTGTGTGTGTGGTATGTGGGGTGTGTGTGTAAAGTGTGTTTTGGTGTGTGGGTGTGTAGTTGTTTGGTGTGTGTGTGTTGTGTGGTGTGTGGGGTGTGTTGGTGTTGTGTTTTGGGGTGTGTGTGTGGGTGTGTAGGGGTGTGGGTTTGTATGTGTGTGTGTGTGTGTGGGGTTTTTGTGGTGTGTGTGTGTGTATGGTGTTGTGTGGTGTGTGTGGGGTGTATGGTGTTGTGTGGTGGGGGTGTTTTGGGGTGTGGGTATGTGTTGTGTGTGTGTTTGTGTGTTTGTGTGTGTGGGGTGTGTGTGGGGGGGGTGGTTTGTGTGTTTTGTATGGTGTTGTGTGGTGTGTGTGTGTGTGTGTGTGTGTGGTGTGTGTGTGTGTGTGTGGTGTGTGTGTGTGTGTGTGTTGGTGTTGGGTGTGGGGTGTGTGGTGTGGTGTGTGTGTTTTGTTGTGTGGTGTTTTTGTGTGTGGGTGTTGTGGTGTGTGTGTGTGTGTGTGTGGTGTGTGTGTGTGTGTGTTGGTGTTGGGGTGTGTGTGTTTTGTGAGTGTGTGTGTTTTGTTTGGGTGGTGTGTGTGTGTGTTTTGTGTGTGTTTTGGGTGTTTGTGTGTTTTGTGTGTGGTTTTGTGTGTTGTTTTGTGTATGGTGTTTTGGGGGTGTGGTGTGTTTTGTGTGTGTGTGTGTGTGTGTATGGTGTTGGGTGTGTGGTGTGTGTTTTGGTGTTTATGGTGTTGGGTTTGTGTGTGTTTTGTTGTGTTTGTGTGTGTTGTGGGGTATGGTGTTGGGTGTGTGTGTGTGTGTGGGGTGGGGTTGTTTTTGTGTTGGGGTGGTGTGTGTGTGTTTGGTTTTTGTTTGGTGTGTGTGTGTGTGTTTTTTGTGTATGGTGTTTGGGGGTGGGTGCGCACGCGCCCCCTCTGGTAGCAGCACAAACAATGGAACATAAAAAAGTTTAACAAAAATGATTCTTCTTCCCTAATCCCAAAAAGTCGTTTTTTTGTTGGCCAAAAAAAAAGTTTTCTTAAAAAAAACAGAAAACACTATGTTTTAATCAAAATTTGTCTATAAGAAAAATGATTATTTTTCAAAACCCAAAAAGGTTTTAGAAATTTATTAAGAAAATTTTTCCCCAAAAAACCCTAGTTTTAAAAACCCCCTGGGGGAAAAGATTTGGTAGCAGCGGGCACCTGGTTTAATCTTTTAGAACCCGTGCAGCTTCCCACTCCAACCCAAACTTTTATACTTATTATTATATTTTTCTAGAATTTTAATTTTTTTTTTTATTTTTTGTTTTTTCACTGTCTTTTTTTTTTTTTTTTAATTCTTTTTTATATTATTTTGAATAATTCGAAAATGCCCCCCCCCCCCCCCCTTTATTTAATCGCCCTCAAATTTTTTAAGGGTTTTTGGGTTTAAAGGTTTAAAGGGCACAAAATTCTTTGAATAATGCCACCCGAAAATTTTCCCCAAAAACCCGAAATATTAGATAAACCCAAAAATCTCGCTACTGGAAATTTAAAGGGTTTAGAAAAAGTTGCCCCAAAAAAATAAAACAGCAGGGAAAATGAAAAAAGTTTGATTTTTTTTATTTATGCTAAATTAGGTTATTTTCTAAGTTTACTTGTGGGAAAAACTTCAATTTTTTTATAGACTGATGCATCTTTGGAAAAATACCCCATCGATCAACTTTCTTGAAACCTTTTTATAAAAAAGGAAAGAAAACCCCCATTTAATTCAAAAGCCATTTAATTGGAAAATTTTTTTGAAATTTTCCCAAAATTGGAATCGTTTTGGGAAAGAGATCGTTAGTAAAAAATAATATGTGGGGCCCCCAATAGGTTAAAAAGGGGTTTTTAGCAATACCCCGTTGAAAAAAATTAGGGAAAATGTCCTTTTCTTGGTTTTCTTTTTGCGAAAAAGTTTCGCCCCACATTGACTTCACAGTCCATAAAAAGGGGAATCGTGAAGAAAAAGGAAAGTATTAGGTAATCAGTCCCTCAACCCTTTAGTCGATGTGGTCAGTCCATCAATCTTGAATAGAAAAAACAAACATATTCTTTTTTGTTCTTCCACCTTCTCTTTGTATGGGGCTGGGTTTAAGCCCCTGTGTGGCGAAACGTTTTTTAATAAAAACCCCCCAAGTGTTTCACATGTGGGCTAATTTATCAAACGTGTGGTTTTACTGAACCAAATTTGGTTTTAGCAAGAACTTATTTAAAATTTAGTCCTTTCTGA
>NC_069431.1:43528151-43605050 GCF_026875155.1 Cherax quadricarinatus
AATATTTTTTCCTTAAATAAATAATCGGACCGGATATTCTAGAAGAATATAACGTCGGAATGACCAATTTCGGGATAAAATTATTTCACCTTTATTCTTTCTTGCCTAAAATAAAAACAATGAAAATAAAATACGAATCCTTCATTACAACATTATTGAAGACCACCAATGTACACAACCTGGTCAAGATGGCGACGTTGAAAGTTGTGAACCCCAAACACAGCAATCTCCTCAAAGAGGAACTTAACTTTCAGGGAGCAACCACTCCACCTGAGCAACATTCCATATATGAAATTATAACAATGTATTAATATCATGATATACAGACTGATGTAATTACACGGAGGCACACAGATATCAGCGCCTCATAATTAACACTCGCCTTGTGGAAGGTTCGACTGTAGTCCAGCCAGACAACTACAAGTCTCAACCACTCTCCACAATGAGTGGCCATCTATTGAGAAATCTCCAGACGGTCCCTACTTATACTTCAAAGTAGATCTACATAATTTAATGGATTTTCAATAGACGAACTGTGTACAGCATATTTTTTATGCTGTGTTTTTTTGTACACAGGTGAATGTTTTTATGTTTGTAATCTTGTACTAACAATGACAACTGCAACAACTGATAAAACTTATATGGGCGCTCGAGTTTCTTGAAAGTAAAGACGAAAATGTTAAAGGTACAATTACTGTAGCACAAGAGCCAACAGTTACATTTACACTAACTTAATGTACAAGCTCACGTCAAACTATAACTAAACAAAGTTTCTCTTTAATGAGTAACATATTCGGTATACAAGTTTTGTTGACTTTAAAATGTTGCTGGGTAAAACACTGATTATATCATCTTTGTTACCTTCCTCATTAAACTTGTTGTATGTCCATACATATCTTTGTCACTTGTAACACTCCATCAACACTTTACTTAACATACGAACATAGTCACACAACACACTTATTCTACTATAATTAATACACACTTTACTGTTCATGTTTATTCCGTTACCAGGAAGCTACACACTTGATCCCTGTTATTCCGTTACCAGAAGCTACACTCTTGACAACTGTTATTCCGTTACCAGGAAACTACACACTTGACCGTTATCCGTTACCAGGAAACTACACACTTGATCACTGTTATTCCGTTACCAGGAAACTATACACGTTGATCACTGTTATTCGTTACAGGAAACTACACACCTGATCACTGTTATTCCGTTACCCAGAAACTACACACTTGATCAATGTTATTCCGCTACCAGGAAACTATACACTTGATCACAGTTATTCCGTTACCAGGAACTAACACAATGATCTCTGTTTATTTCCGTTACAAGGAACTACACCACTTAAACTAATCACTGTTATCCGTTACCAAAACCTACACACTGATCCACTGTTATTTCTCCCTTACCAGGAAACTACACACTTGATCACTTTTATTCCGTTACCAGAAACTACACACTTGAATCACTGTTATTCCGTACCAGGAAACATACAACACTTGATCACTGTTAATCCGTTACCAGGAAACACACACTTGATCACTGTTATTCCGTTACCAGAAACTACCACACTTTGGATCACTGTTATTCTGTTACCTGTAAACTACACCCTTGATCACTGGTTATTCCGTTACCAAGAAGCTACACACTTGAACACTGTTATTCCTGTGACCAGAAAACTACACACGTTGATCACTGTTATTCCGTTACCAGGAACAACACACTTGATGCACATGTTATCCGTTACCAGGAAGCTACACACTGATCAAAGTTATTCCGTTACCAGAAACTCACACTTGATCAATGTTTATTCCGTTACCAGGAAGCTACACACTTGATCACTGTTATTCCGTTACCAGGAAGCTATACACTTGATCACTGTTATTCTGTTACCAGTAAACTACACACTTGACCCTGTTATACCGTTACAGGAAGCTAATACACTTGATCACTGTTTTTTCTGTTTACCAGTAAACTACACACTTGATCACTGTTTTTCCGTTACCAGGAACTACGTACTTGCTCATCGTTTAAACCGCTACAAGGAAACTACACACTTTTTCACCTGTTATTCCGCTACCCAGGAAACTAACCCACTTGATCACTGTTATTCCGTTACCAAGAAACTAACACACTTGATCACTGTTATTCCGTTACCAGGAAAACTACACACTTGATCACTGTTTATTCCGTACCAGGAAACTACACACTTGTCCTATTATTCCGTTACCAGGAAACTACTCAATTGATCACTGTTATTTCCGTTACCAGGAAACTACACACTTGATCACTGTTATTTCCGTTACCAGGAAACTACACTTTGACACTGTAATCCGTTACCATGGAACACAACACACTTGATCACTGTTATTCTCCGTTACCAGGAAACGACACACTATGATCACTGTTAGTCCGTTTACAGGAAACTATACACACATGATCACTGTTATTTCCGTACCAGAAACACACACTTGATCTCTGTTATACCGTTACGCAGGAAACTACACACTTGACACCGTATTCCGTTACCCGAAACTACACACTTGATCAACTGTATTCCGCTAACCAGAAACTACACACTTGTTGGTCGCACTGTTATTCCGTACCAGGAAATTCCACACTTACCACTGGTTTATTCCGTTACCAGGAACTACACATTTGATCACTGTAGTTACTCGTTTACCAGGAAAACTACAACACTGAAACTGTTATTCCGTTAACCAGGAAACTACACACTTTGATCACTGATATGCCGTTAACCAGAAACTACACACTGATCACTGCTATTTCCCTTACCAGGAAACTACACACTTGATCACTGATATCCGTTACCAGAAACTACACACTGCTCACCGTTATTTCCGTTACCAGGAAAACGACACACTTGATCACGTGTTATTTTCCCCCGCTAACCATGAAACTACAACAACTTGGTCACTGTTTTCCTTACCAGGAAATTACACACTTGACCACTGGTTATTCCGTTACCAGGAAGCTACACTTGACCACTGTTATTCGTAACCAAAACTACCACACTTGATCACTGTTTATAACCTCTACCAGGAACTACACACTTGATCACTGTTTATTCCGTTTACAAGAAGCTCACAACTTTGACCACTGTTTATTCCGTTACCAGGAAACTACACACTTGATACCTGTTTTCCCGTTACCAGAAAATACACACTTGATCACTGTTATCCGTTACAAGGAAACTACACACATGATCACTGTTATTTCCGTTACCAGGAAGCGCTACACACTTGATCACTGTTATTTCCGTTACGCAGAAACCTACAACACTTGACACTGTTTAATCCGTTACCAGTAAACTACACACTGATCACGTTATCCCGATACCAGGAAACAAGACACTTGATCACGGTTAGTCCGTTACCTATGGAAACAAACACACTTGGTCACAGTTATTCCGTTCACCAGGAAACAACACACTTGATCACGTTATTCTCGTTACTGAAACTACACAACTTGGTCACTGTTATTCCGTTCCCCAGGAAATAACACCACTTGACCACTGCAATTCCTTTACCAGGAAGCCTACACTTGGACCACTGTTATTTCCTTACCAGGAAACTACACACTTGATCACTGTTATTCCGTTTACCAGGAAACTAACAACCACTTGATCACTGTTATTTCCGTTACACAGGAAACTACAAACACACTTGATCCACTGTTAATCCGTTTACCAGGAAACTACACTACTTGATCACTGTTATTAAAATTCCGTACCAGGAAACTACACACTGATCACTGTAATTTCCGTTACCAGAAAACTACACATTTTGATCACTTGTTATTCCGTTACCAGGAAACTACACACTTGATCACTGTTTTACGTTACCCAGGAAACTACAACACTTGATCACTGTTATTCCGTTACCAGGAAGCTTACACACTTTGAGCACTGTAAATCCGTTACCCCCCAGGAAGCACACACTTGATGCACTGTTATTCTGTTACCAGTAAACTACACACTTGATCACTGTTATTCCGTTACCAGGAAGCTATACACTTGATCACTGTTATTCCGTTACCATAAACTACACCTGATCACTGTTATTTCCCGATTACCAGGAAACTACACGACTTGATACACTTTATTCCGTTACCAGGAAACATACAACTTATCACTGTAATCCGTTTACCAGAACTACAACACTTGACACTGTTGTTTATTCGTTACCAGAAACTACACACTTGATCCCTGTTATTCCATTACCAAGGAAACCTACACGCACTTGCTCATAACTGTTTAATTCCGTTACCAGAAACTACAACACGTGATCACTGTTATTACCGTTACATAACGACACACTTGATCACTGTTTATTTTCCGTTACCAGGAAACTACACACTATGATCACTGTTATTATTCCGTTACCAGAAACTACACCACTTGATTCATTGTTATTCCGCTACCAGAAAATACAACTTGGTCACGTTATCCGTTACCAGGTGAAAAACAACACTTGACCACTGTTACTTCCGTTAAAAGTAAGCAACATACACTTTACCAACTGTTATTCCGTAAACCAGGAAACCTACCCGCTTGAGTCACTGTTATTCCGTTACCACCAGGAAACTACACACTTGATCCTGTTATTCCGTACCAAGGAAACTACTCACTTGAATCACTGTTATTCCGCTACTAGTAAACTACACACTGATCACAGTTATTCCGGTACCAGAAACTACAACACTTGATCCACTGTTATCCCTTACAAGAAAACTACAACACTTGATCAACTGTTATTCCGATACCAGGAAACTACACACTTGATCACTGTTATCCGTATAACCAGGAAACTACACACTTTGACACTGTTATTCCGGTTTACTAATAAACAACACCACTAGATCACAGTATTCCGTTACAGGAAACTACACCTTGATCACTGTTATTCCGTTACCAGGAAAACTACACACTTGATCACTGTATTCCGTTACTAGTAAACTACACACATGATCACAGTTATTCCGTTACCGAGGAACAACACACTTGAATCACCGTATATCCCGTTACAGGAAACTACTACACTTGATCACTGTTAATCCGCTACCAGAACTACACGACTTGTGCACTGTTTATTCCGTTACCAGGAAATTACACACTTGACCCTGTTATTCCGTTACCAGAAGTCTACAACTTGACCACTGTTTATTCCGTAACAGGAAACCACACCACTGAACACATTATGTTCCGCTACCGGAACCTACACACTTGATCACGTTATTTCCGTTTACCAGGAAACTACACTCTTGATCACTGTTATTTACCGTTACCAGAAACTACACACTTGATCACGTTATTTCCCGTACTCTGAAACTACACCTTGATCACGTTATTCCGTTACCAAGGAGAAGCTACTCAACTTGATCAACTGTTATTTCCGTTACCAGAAACTACACACTTGATCAGCTGTTATCCGTTTACAGGAAACACACACTTGAATCACTGTTATTCCTTTACCATGAAACTACCACTTGATCACTGTTTAATCCGTTACCAGTAAACACACAACTTGATCACTGTTATTCCGTTACCAGGAAAACTACACACTTGATCACTGTTCTTCCGTTACAAGGAAACTACACACTTGATCAAACTTGTATTCCCCTACCAGGAAAACTACACACTTGCACTGGTTATTCCGTAACCAGGAAATTACACACTTGACCACTGATAATTCCGTTACCAGAAGCTACACTTGACACTGTTATTCCGTTTACCAGGAAACTACACACTTGATCACTGTTTATTCCGCTACCCAGAAACTAACACACTTGATCCTGTTATTCTCGTTACCAGGAAGCTACACACTTTACCACTGTTATTCCCGTTACCAGCGAAACTACACACTTGATCACTGTTATTCCGTTCCATGAAACCTACACACTTGATCACTGGTTATTCCGTTACCAGGAAAACTAGCACACTTGATCACTGGTTATTCCGTTACCAGGAAACTACACTACTTGATCACTGTTATTCCGTTACCAGAAACTACACAACTTGATCACTGTTTTTTCCGTTACCATAAACTACACTTTGATCACTGTTATTCGTAACCAGGAAACTACACACTTGATCACCTGTTTATTCCGTTACCGAAACGACAAACACTTATCACTGTTATTTCCGTTACCAGGAAGCTACACAACTTGATCCCTGTTATTCCGTTACCAGGAAGCTACACACTTGATCACTGTTATTCTGTACAGTAACTACACACATATCAGACCATGAGAGTCAGTCTTAAATTCCGTTACCAAGGAAGCAATTACACTTGATCACTGGTTATTTCTGTTACCAGTAAACGACACACTTGATCAATGTAATTCCGTTACAGGACACTACACACATGATCACTGTTATTCCGTTACCAGGAAACTACACTACTTGATCACTTTATTCCTTACCAGGAAACTACACCTATGATCACTGTTTATTCCGTTTACCAGGCACTACACCCTTGATCAACTGTTTATTCCATTACCAGGAAACGACAACACTATGATCACTGTTATTCCGTTTACCCAGGAAACTACACACTTGATCACTGTTATTCCGTTACAGTAAACTACAACACATGATCACAGTTATTTCCCGTTTACCAGGAAACTACTCACTTGATCACTGGTAATTCCGTTACCAGGAAACACACACTTGATCACTGTTATTCACGCCTACCAGGAAACTACACACATTGGTCACTGTTATTCCGTTACCAGGAAATACACACTTGACACACTGATATTCCGTTACGAGGAAGCTACACAGGACCACTGTTATCCCCGTTACCGGAAACTACACACTTATCACTGTTATTCCGCTACCAGGAAACTACACACTTGACACAGTTATTCCGTTACCAGGAAGCTACACACTTGACCACTGTTAATTGCCGCTTACCAGGAAACTACACACTTGATCAGCTGGATATTCCGTTACCCAGGAAACTACACACTTGATCACTGTTATTCCGTTACCAGGAAGCTACACACTTGACCACTGTTTCCGTTATCAAGGAAAACTACCCACTTGAACATGTTATTTCCGTTATCAGGAAACTACACACATGATTCACTGTTTTACCGTTTACCTAGGAAACTACACACTTGATCACTGTTATTCCGTTACAGGAAGCTACACACTGATCACTGCGATTTTTCCGTTACCAGGAAACTACACACTTGATTACTGTATTCCGTACCAGGAAAGTCTACGCACACTTGATCACTGTTATTTACCGTTTATCCGCAGGAAACTACACCCTTGATCACGGTTATTCCGTTACCAGGAAACTACACACTTTGGAAAAAAAATCACTGTTATTATTTCCGTTTACCAGGAATGCTACACACTTGATCACTGTTCACGACGTTGATCACTGTTAACAACTTGTTTCACTGTTAACAACTTGATCACTGTTAACACTTGATCACTGTTAACACTTGATCACTGTTAACACTTGATCACTGTTAACACTTGATCACTGTTAACACTGACACTGTTAAACGCAAACTTGATCACTGTTACCACTTGATCACTGTTACACTTGACACTGTTAACACTTGAATCACTGTTAAGCACTTGATCACTGTTTACACTGATCACGTACACCATGTACATCTTCACTTCCTGTACAAACACACTGAACAAAACCACCAACAATTTCTCTCAACATTACATTAATCTATACTAACTTTCCTACTGTTAACTTTCCTACTGTTAACTTTCCTACTGTTAACTTTCCTACTGTTAACTTTCCTACTGTTAACTTTCCTACTGTTAACTTGCTGTCTCCTACTGTTAACTTTCCTACTGTTAACTTTCCTACTCTTATCTTAACTTTCTACTGTTAACTTTCCTACTGTTAACTTTCCTACTGTTAATCTGCTGACTCATTCACTCACTTCCTTTATACTCTTTTTTTTATTTATTTACTTTATATTCACTTTATTTTATTCTCCCAATTTCTCACCAATTTCGTATTTTTTTATTTAAATTTCTCCAAAATCCCTTACTGCAAGCCTCCTTCCTTCATATTGCCTTCATTCCCACTTCCTTCATATTACCTTCATTCCCACTTCCTTCATATTACCTTCATTCCCCACTTTCTTCAATTACCTTCATTCCCACTTCCTTCATATGCCTTCAGTTCCCACTTCCTTCAATACCTACATTCCACTTCCTTCATATTACCTTCATTCCCACCTGCCTTCCCAATATTGCCTTCATTCCCACTTCATCATATTACCTTCATTCCCACTTCCTTCATATTACCTTCATTCCCACTTCCTTCATATTGCCTTCATTCCTACTCCTTCATATTGCCTTCATTCCCTCTCCTTCACTTGCCTTCATTCCCATTCCTTCATTTGCCTTCCTTCCCACTTCCTTCATATTAACGTTCATTCCAACTTCCTTCATATTGCCTTCCTTCCCACTCCTTCATACTTACTATCAATCATTCATCACACTTCATACATACCCATTTAATTTCTTTCCTTTATTCTCCCCTCGTTCATATTCTTTTACCAATATTCTCGCCTCTTAGCTTCCTTCAAGAAAAGCTCTATGAACTTTATTCATCACTATCAGAGCTTCACTGTCAGTATTGGTTGTTATGGTGATAGTAGTGCTGATGGATCCATAATATACATACATGCATAGTCATAGCAGATTGCAAGATTGCATATGAATACACATGCACAAGACCGCATGTGAATACCCATACACAACTATGCATGAAAATACTTATGCATAAAAATATTTCGTTCATATATACTTACATAAGTGTTGCGCACAATTATGCATTATTAAATACATACAAATATACATACATTCATGCAGCACTGGGGCCCTGATGGTCACTGGGGCCCTGATGGTCACTGGGGCCCTGATGGTCACTGGGGCCCTGATGGTCACTGGGGCCCTGATGGTCACTGGGGCCCTGATGGTCACTGGGGCCCTGATGGTCACTGGGGCCCTGATGGTGACTGGGGCCCTGATGGTCACTGGGGCCCTGATGGTCACTGGGGCCCTGATGGTCACTGGGGCCCTGATGGTCACTGGGGCCCTGATGGTCACTGGGGCCCTGATGGTCACTGGGGCCCTGATGTGTCTACCTTCTTGCTGTATCCTCGTGCTCAATTGAGATTATTTTATTATACATGTATTTGATGCCTTTTCACAACTATGTTATGAATAAGCTTGTATGAATAATCTAATAATTGTGTATAATTAGTGTTATTTATAGTTTAATTACTTTTTTATTCATTTTACTGGTAACATGGGTTTACGACAGGAGAGTCCTTCTTCCCTATATTATCATTGTAAATATTATGAAAATATGTGCTGCCACACATTTTTTAAAACATAAATATTCTTCATAGTGACTAGCAGAAGTCCTTGATACAGTGAAAAGTCCAGGCTTACACCCAATCAGCACAAAATATTTTCCTGTTTATGTCTCTCATAAACTGCTTTAAAAACAGATTAGAATTACCTCGTGAAGACCCACAACTCCATATTTCCTGTGAAACATTTTAGACAATTTGAGAGAAATTTAAAAGCCACGCTTTTGATTACATTTTTGTGTAGTAAATAATGACAGTTTGCCTCATTGATGATTCTAATGATTGCTTAAAACGTTTGTTCTTGTTCATGAGTGCACCTTATATCAACTTCCATGATCAATGAAATTACAACCAAATTTCATTGTGTGTCTTCAGTTTTCAGCCTTAATGTAGATTAATCTTCCTCCCCGCATGTAACGATAACCCACTTTCTAATTGATCTAACATAAGCAATAGTAAAATATACATCCATTTTTCAACAACCTGTATCAGAACATTTTTCAAGGCTTTTCAGAAATGTTCAATAAATACATTTCCCTATATCTATAATCTAGTCCATTATAGCAGTAAAATGGTTTAGAAACTTGTCTATTAAACTTTATCAATGTCATTATTAAATTTATTATAAATTACACTGGAAATATACAAGCAAATATTGTCTTTTATTACTGTTGAGAACATTAAACATCCATACGGTAAACGATCAACAATTTGTCATTATTTCAGAAAACTTACAATGAAAATCGAGAATGCAAAACTGTGTTGCTGATATCTAGCAAAATTCTCAAATATCACTAAAAGTCATTGTTTATATATTTTGTACAATAGATGACAGCAGCAAATAGAAAAAACAGTAAGAAAAAAAAAAAAGGTCAAAAAGGCGTCATGGCCAGGTTGAGACATGGACCATCACTGACCGTTGGGTCAGCTGGCCAGGTCTTCATGGCCTCAGCCTTAATTTTTAATTCAAATTTCTTCCTGTGTTACGTATATTATTCTAACTCTTAATTAATTACATTTGTATTTCTACGTCTCTATAAAAAAATTATTCAACAGCAGAAACACTATACAAATTTTGGAGAAGCGCCGAGCATGACTTAGGTAGTTTGTACCATCATCACTGCACAGTCCATTTGTACCAATCATCACTGCACGAGTTCCAGTTGTAAATCATCATCAGCTGCACGAGTACAGGTTGTACCAAACATCAGCTGCACGAGTCCAGTTTTGTGCCAGCATCAGCTGCACTAGTCCAGTTTGTTACATCATCAGCTGCAGCGAGTCCGTTTGTACGCAACATCAGCTGCACGAGTCCAGTTTTGTACCATCATCAGCTGCACGAGTTCCAGTTTGTACCATCCACACTGCACGAGTCCAGTTTTGTATAACATCAATCAGCTGCATCAACGAGTCCAGTTTTGTACCATCATCAGCTGCATCGAGTCCAGTTGTACATCATCACCAGCACGAGTCCAGTTTAGTACCATCATCAGCTGCATTGCGAGTCCAGTTTCTACCATAATCCGCTGCACGAGTCCCAGTTTGTACACCATCAGCTGCCCTAGTCCAGTTTGTACCATCATCACCTGCACGAGTCAGTTTGTACATCATCAGCTGCACGAGTCCAGTTTGAACCACATCAGCTGCACGAGTCCAGTTTGTACCATCATCAACTGCAAAGTCCAGTTTGGTACCATCATCAGCTTGCACGAGTCCAGTGTGTACCATCATCAGCTGCACGAGTCCAGTTTAGTACCATCAATCAGCTGCACCGAGTCCAGTTTTGTACCATCATCAGCGCACGAGTCCAGTTTGTATCATCAAGCTTGCACGAGTCCAGTTTTTACCATCATCAGTGCACGAGTCCAGTTTGTACCATCATCAGCTGCACTAGTCCAGTTTGTACCATCATCAGCTGCACGAGTCCAGTTTGTACCATCATCAGCTGCACGAGTCCCAAGTTTGTACCAACATCAGCTTGCACGAGCCAGTTTGTTCCATCATCAGCTGCACGAGTCCAGTTTGTACCATCATCAGCTGCACGAGTCCAGTTTTACCATCCTCAGCTGCAGCGAGTCCAGTTTTACCATATCAGCTGCACTAGTCCAGTTTTGTACCACATCAGCTGCAGAAATCCAGTTTGTACCATCATCAGCTCACGAGTCCAGTTTGTACGCATCATCAGCACCACGAGTACAGTTTGTACCATCATCACTGCAACGAGTCCAGTTTTGTATCATCATCAGCTGCACGAGTCCATTTGTACCATCATCAGAGCACGAGTCCAGTTTGAACCATCATCACTGCAGCACGAGTCAGTTTGTGTAAACATCATCAGCTGCACGAGTCCAGTTGTACCATCATCACTGCACGAGTCCAGTTTGTACCATCATCACTGCACGCGTCCAGTTAATTAAACCATCACAGCTTGCACATTCCCATTTGGTACCAATCATCACTGCACGAGTCCAGTTTGTATCATCATCAGCTGCACAGTCCAGTTTTGTGCCATCATCAGCTGCAGCGAGTCCAGTTTGTACCATCATCACTGCACGAGTCCAGTTTGTACATCAATCAGCTGCACCGTCCAGTTTTGTACCATCATAAGCTGCACGAGTCCAGTTTGTAACCATCATCAGCCTGCACAGAGTCCCAGTTTGTATCACATCAGCTGCACGAGTCCATTTTACCATCATCCTGCACGAGTCCCAGTTTTTGATACCATCATCACTGCACGAGTCCAGTTTGTACCATCAGTCGCACGAGTCCATTTTGTATCAAACAATCAGCTGCACGAGTCCAAGTTTGTACCATCACAGCTGCACGAGTCCAGTTTGTACCATCATCAGCTGCACGAGTCCCGTTTGTATCATCATCAGCTGCACGATCCAGTTTTGACCCATCATCCGCGCATCGAGTTCAGTTTGTACCATCAACAGCTGCACGAGTCCAGTTGTAACCCATCATCACTGCAAGAGTCCAGTTTGTACCATCATAAAACTGCACGTAGTCCAGTTTGTACCTTCATCAGCTGCACGAGTCCAGTTTGCACCACCAGCAGCTGCACGAGTCCAGTTTTGTACATCCATCAGCTTGGGCACGCAGTCCAGTTTTGTTCCACATCAGCAGCACGAGTTCAGTTGTGCCATCACAGTCTGCACGAGTCCAGTTTTGTACCCATTGCCACTTCACTATTCCAGTTTGTAAAACCAACATCAGCTGCACGAGTCCCATTTGTATCATCATCAGCTGCACGATTCCATTGTACATCACAGCTGCACGAGTCACAGTTTGTACCAATCATCAGGCCTGCACGAGTCCCAGTTTGTACCGACCATCATCTTCAACGAGTCCAGTTTGTACCACCATCAGCGTGCACAGTCCAGTTTGTACCATCATCAGCTGCACGAGTCCAGTTTGTACCATCATCAGCTGCACGAGTTCCAGTTTGGTACCACCATCAGCTGCAACGAGTCCAGTTTTGTAACCATCATCAGCTGCACGATCCGCAGTTTGAACCATCATCCAGCTGCACAGTCCAGTTTGTTCCATCATCAGCTCGCAACGAGACCCCCATTTGTACCATCAGCTGCATAAAGCGAGACCAGTTTGAACCATCCATCAGCTGCACGAGTCCATTTGTACCATCATCAGCTGCAACGAGTCCATTTGTACCATCACAGCTGCCACGAGTCCAGTTTGTATCAATCATCAGCTGTACGAGTTCCAGTTTGTACCACATCCAGCTGCAACGATCCAGTTGTACCATCATCCAGCTGCACGAGTCCAGTTTTGTATCATCAATCAGCTGCACGAGTCCAGTTTGTACCATCATCAGCAGCACGAGTCCAGTTTTGTTACCATCATCAGCTGCACTAGTCCAGTTTGTACCATCATCAAGCCTGCACGAGTCCAGTTGTACCATCATACCGCTTGCACGAGGCCGGTTTGTAACCATCATCAGCTGCACGAGTCCAGTTTGTATCATCATCCAGCTCACGAGCCCAGTTTGTACCATCATCAGCTGCAACGAGTCCATTTGTACCATCATCACTGAACGAGTCCATTTGTACATCCATCAGCTGAACGAGTCCAGTTTGTACCATCATCAGCTGCACTAGATCCCAGTTTCACCACATCAGCTGCACGAGTCCAGTTTGTACCATCATCAGCTCCGAGTCCAGTTTGAGGTACCATCATCAGCTGCACGATTTCCAGTTTGGGTACCATCATCAGCTGCAGAGTCCAGTTTGTACATCATCAACTGCACGAGCCAGTTTGTACCATCTCAGCTGCATGAGTTCCAGTTGATCATCAGCTGCCACGAGTCCAGTTTGTACCATCATACAGCGGCACGGAGTAACAGTTTGTACCATCATCACTGCACTAGTCCGGAGTTTGTACCATCATCACTGCCCCGAGTCCAGTTGTAAACCATCATCAGCTGCATAGTCCATTTTGTACCATCAACAGCTGCACGAGTCCAGTGTGTACCATCATCAAGCTGCACGAGTCCATTTTGTATCCATCATCACTGCACTAGTAAATTTTACCCATCATGAGCTGCACGAGTCCAGTTTGTACCATCATCAGCTGCACGAGTCCAGTTTGTACCATCATCAGCTGCACTAGTCCAGTTTGTACCATCATCAGCTGCACTAGTCCAGTTTGGTAACCATCATCCATCTGCACAGGAAGCAGTCCCAGTTTGTAACCATCACGCCTGCACGAGTCCAGTTTGTACCACCATCAGCTGCACGAGTCCAGTTTGTATCACATCAGCTGCACGATCTTTGTACCATCATCAGGCTGCACAGTCATTTTTTACCACCCATCAGCTGCAACGAGTCCAGTTTGCTACCATCATCAGCTGCACGAGTCCAGTTTGTACCATAAATCAGCTGCACATCCATTGCACATCACAGCTGCACGAGTCCAGTTTGTAAACCATTGATCACTGCAAACGAGTCCAGTTTTGTACCATCATACTGCATAGAGTCCAGTATTGTAAAAATCATCAGCTGCACGAGTCCAGTTTGTACCATCAACAGCAGCACGAGTACAGTTTGTACATCATCATCTGCACTAGTCCAGTTTTGTACCACATCAGCGCACGAGTCCAGTTTGTACCATCATTCCAGCGCACTGCACGATCCATTTTGTACCATCATCAGCTGCACGAGTCCAGTTGTGTACCATCATCAGCTGACGAGTCCAGTTGTACCATCATCAGCTGCAACTAGTAAAAGTTTGAACCATCATGAGCTGCACGAGTCCAGTTTTTGTACCATCATCAGCTGCACGAGTCCAGTTCGTACATCATCAGCTGCACTAGTCCATTTGTACCATCACATCAGCTGCACTAGACCAGTTTGTACCATCATCAGCTCACGAGTCCAGTTTGTACCATCATCAGCTGCACGAGTCAAGCTTGTACCACCATCATCTGCACGAGTCCCATGTTGGTATCATCAGCCGCTGCACGAGTCCAAGGTTTGTACCATCATCAGCTGCACGAGTCAGTTTACCACCATCAGTCTGCACGAGTCCAGATTGTAACCTACACAACAGCTGCACGAGTCCAGTTTTGTCCATCATCCCCCAGCTGCACGAGACCAGTTTTGTACCATCATCACTGCACGAGTCCCAGTTTGTACCATCATCAGCTGCACGAGTCCAGAGTTAAACCATCATAAGTCTGCACGAGACCATTTTGTACCATCATCAGCTGCACTAGTAAAGTTTGGTATACCATCATTCACTGCACGAGTCCAGTTAGTACCATCATCAGCTGCACGCGTCCAATTTGTACCACATCAGTCTGCACTAGTCCAGTTTTTTACCATCAGCGCTGGCACGAGTCCAGTTTGTACCATGATCAGCGCACGAGTCCAGTTTGCCCCATCATCTGCTGCACGATCCAGTTTGCACCATCATCACTGCACGAGTCCAGTTTGGTACATCCATCAGCACACGAGTCCCCATTTGCACACCATCATCACTGCTCGAGTCCATATGTACCATCACTAGCAGACTGTGCACTAGTCCAGTTTGTACCATCATCACTGCAACGAGTCCAGTTTTACGCTCATCAGCTGCTACAGTCCAGTTTGCACCATCATACAGCTGCACACGAGTCCCAGTTTTGAAACCATCAACAGCTGCACGAGTCCAGTTTGCACCATCATCACTCACGAGTCCAGTTTGTACCATCATCAGGCTGCACGAGTCCTGTAGTATTAGGTGTATTAGTCAAGAATAGAAAAGCAAAAAATGGTTCTTTCCGCCACCCTCCACTAACTGAAACCCGAACTCTTCTAAAAAAAGAGCGTAAAAATAGACCGAATTGGAAAAATGGTCTGGAAATCACAGGAGAGATGGAACTAAGAGAACAGTGAACTACAAACTGTCCTTTAACTATATTATTACTGCTTACATCTAAAGGTTTTGTGTTACTCAACTGTCACACCATAGTGTTGTGTGTACCATGGTTCTACTTCTGGTTACACACCACACCTAGTGTTTGTGTGTACCCAGTGGTTCTACTTCTGTTACCACCACACATAGTGTTGTGTGTAACCAGGGTTCTACTTCTGGTTACCACCAACTTCTGTTATGAAGATCAAAACCCTCTATCATTTCTAACCAAGTGTGTTAACACTGACTCATGCTGCCTCGTTCCTCAGCTGAGAGTTCCCTGGTGCTCAACCCTACATAGTGTAATTCTGTCCACCTTTCTGACTCCTCCATCTATTGTAATATTATGGTCCCACCTAGGAATTGTTTTGTTTTAGTAAGTATGGTATCGTGGATTTTTACCCTCAAAGGGTTACGTCGAAGAGCTCCTGATCCAAGGAATGGGATTTAACCTCACCTTCCTTGCTTTCTCTAAATGTCCTTCTAGTAACTGGCTTATGAAACGTTCTTATTTAAGTAGAAGTAAAAACAAAGAAGATTCAAGGAAGCAAAAGAGAATTATTGCTAGGAGAATATTTTTTCCTTAAATAAATAATCGGACCGGATATTCTAGAAGAATATAACGTCGGAATGACCAATTTCGGGATAAAATTATTTCACCTTTATTCTTTCTTGCCTAAAATAAAAACAATGAAAATAAAATACGAATCCTTCATTACAACATTATTGAAGACCACCAATGTACACAACCTGGTCAAGATGGCGACGTTGAAAGTTGTGAACCCCAAACACAGCAATCTCCTCAAAGAGGAACTTAACTTTCAGGGAGCAACCACTCCACCTGAGCAACATTCCATATATGAAATTATAACAATGTATTAATATCATGATATACAGACTGATGTAATTACACGGAGGCACACAGATATCAGCGCCTCATAATTAACACTCGCCTTGTGGAAGGTTCGACTGTAGTCCAGCCAGACAACTACAAGTCTCAACCACTCTCCACAATGAGTGGCCATCTATTGAGAAATCTCCAGACGGTCCCTACTTATACTTCAAAGTAGATCTACATAATTTAATGGATTTTCAATAGACGAACTGTGTACAGCATATTTTTTATGCTGTGTTTTTTTGTACACAGGTGAATGTTTTTATGTTTGTAATCTTGTACTAACAATGACAACTGCAACAACTGATAAAACTTATATGGGCGCTCGAGTTTCTTGAAAGTAAAGACGAAAATGTTAAAGGTACAATTACTGTAGCACAAGAGCCAACAGTTACATTTACACTAACTTAATGTACAAGCTCACGTCAAACTATAACTAAACAAAGTTTCTCTTTAATGAGTAACATATTCGGTATACAAGTTTTGTTGACTTTAAAATGTTGCTGGGTAAAACACTGATTATATCATCTTTGTTACCTTCCTCATTAAACTTGTTGTATGTCCATACATATCTTTGTCACTTGTAACACTCCATCAACACTTTACTTAACATACGAACATAGTCACACAACACACTTATTCTACTATAATTAATACACACTTTACTGTTCATGTTTATTCCGTTACCAGGAAGCTACACACTTGATCCCTGTTATTCCGTTACCAGAAGCTACACTCTTGACAACTGTTATTCCGTTACCAGGAAACTACACACTTGACCGTTATCCGTTACCAGGAAACTACACACTTGATCACTGTTATTCCGTTACCAGGAAACTATACACGTTGATCACTGTTATTCGTTACAGGAAACTACACACCTGATCACTGTTATTCCGTTACCCAGAAACTACACACTTGATCAATGTTATTCCGCTACCAGGAAACTATACACTTGATCACAGTTATTCCGTTACCAGGAACTAACACAATGATCTCTGTTTATTTCCGTTACAAGGAACTACACCACTTAAACTAATCACTGTTATCCGTTACCAAAACCTACACACTGATCCACTGTTATTTCTCCCTTACCAGGAAACTACACACTTGATCACTTTTATTCCGTTACCAGAAACTACACACTTGAATCACTGTTATTCCGTACCAGGAAACATACAACACTTGATCACTGTTAATCCGTTACCAGGAAACACACACTTGATCACTGTTATTCCGTTACCAGAAACTACCACACTTTGGATCACTGTTATTCTGTTACCTGTAAACTACACACTTGATCACTGTTATTCCGTTACCAAGAAGCTACACACTTGATCACTGTTATTCTGTGACCAGAAAACTACACACTTGATCACTGTTATTCCGTTACCAGGAACAACACACTTGATGCACATGTTATCCGTTACCAGGAAGCTACACACTGATCAAAGTTATTCCGTTACCAGGAAACTACACACTTGATCAATGTTATTCCGTTACCAGGAAGCTACACACTTGATCACTGTTATTCCGTTACCAGGAAGCTATACACTTGATCACTGTTATTCTGTTACCAGTAAACTACACACTTGACCACTGTTATACCGTTACAGGAAGCTAATACACTTGATCACTGTTATTCTGTTACCAGTAAACTACACACTTGATCACTGTTTTTCCGTTACCAGGAAACTACGTACTTGATCACTGTTATACCGCTACAAGGAAACTACACACTTTTTCACTGTTATTCCGCTACCAGGAAACTACACACTTGATCACTGTTATTCCGTTACCAAGAAACTAACACACTTGATCACTGTTATTCCGTTACCAGGAAAACTACACACTTGATCACTGTTTATTCCGTACCAGGAAACTACACACTTGATTCCTATTATTCCGTTACCAGGAAACTACTCACTTGATCACTGTTATTCCGTTACCAGGAAACTACACACTTGATCACTGTTATTTCCGTTACCAGGAAACTACACTTTGACACTGTAATCCGTTACCATGGAACACAACACACTTGATCACTGTTATTCTCCGTTACCAGGAAACGACACACTATGATCACTGTTAGTCCGTTTACAGGAAACTATACACACATGATCACTGTTATTTCCGTACCAGAAACACACACTTGATCTCTGTTATACCGTTACGCAGGAAACTACACACTTGACACCGTATTCCGTTACCCGAAACTACACACTTGATCAACTGTATTCCGCTAACCAGAAACTACACACTTGTTGGTCGCACTGTTATTCCGTACCAGGAAATTCCACACTTACCACTGGTTTATTCCGTTACCAGGAACTACACATTTGATCACTGTAGTTACTCGTTTACCAGGAAAACTACAACACTGAAACTGTTATTCCGTTAACCAGGAAACTACACACTTTGATCACTGATATGCCGTTAACCAGAAACTACACACTGATCACTGCTATTTCCCTTACCAGGAAACTACACACTTGATCAACATATGAAACATTGGAATCTTAGTTTTCTTTTTTTTTATTGTTTAAACAGCAACCAAAGGATCATGCTTTAACATGTACGTACACATACACACCACACACCATACGACACACACAACACCAACCACACACACACACACACAACACACAAACACAACACACAAACCAAACACAAACAACACACACACACACACACCCACACACACACAAAAAAACACAAACACCAACACACACAACCAACACACACACACACCACACACACAGACACACACGTGCCCCTGTGACCAGCGGGGCCCCGCGGGGTCTCCTAAGACAGTGCTTTTTTGTATTTGTGAACGACATGCGAAGGAATAGACTCTGAGGGTCCCTGTTTGAGATGAGTGAAGTTGATGAAAAGAATTACTCGTCGAAGACCAGGGAACTACAAAGGGTTTGGGACAGGCTGCAGCCTGGTCCAAAATTTGGGCTCCTGGATTTTAAAACCCACTAAGGCAAAGTCTGAAGTTGGGGAAGGGCAAAAAAGCCCGCGAGGGGTACAGTCTAGGGGGCCAGAGACTACAAACCTCACTAAGGAAAAGTCTTGGGGTGATATAACCCCAGGCACATCCCCTGAGGCTATCAACCAAATAACTGCGCAGCATTGGGGCCTAGCAAACCTCAGAACAGCATTCCGACATTTTAAAAAGGGAAATCTTTCAGGACCCTGTACACCGTGTACGTTAGGCCCATATTGGAGTGGGGCACCGTTTGGAACCCACACCTAGCCAAGCACGTGAAAAAACTAGAAAAAGTCAAAGGGTTTTTGCAACAAGACTAGCCCCAAGCAAAAGAGGTAGTCCTACGAGGAGAGGTTAAGGGAAACAACCTGACGACACGGGAGGCAGGAGAGATAGGGGGGACATGAAAGACTAAAAAAATATGAGAGGAATTGACAAGGGGCAAAAAAGGATGTTCCAGAGTTTGGACACAGTAAAAAGGGGGGACACAGTTGGAAGTTAAGACACGATAAATCACAGGGATTTTAAAAAGTATTTTTCAGCACAGAGTGTCAGTAAGTGGAAAGTTTGGAAGCGAGTAGTGGGGCAGGATCCATACTATTTAAGCAGGGGTATGATAAAGCTCAGGCTCGGGGAGAGTGACCTAGTAGCGATCAGTGAAGAGGGGGGCCCAGGAGTCGGATCGACCCCCGAACCTCAACTAGGGATCAACTAGGGGAGTACAAACAAGGTTCGTTATTATTGAAAAAGTGTTGACTCTTAAAATTGAACTAAATGTTGTTATTCTAAAACCTTCTTTTTTTTTTTCCCCTATTGAAAAAACAACAGTGTTCTTGCTTGCTTTCGCTCACCCTAATGAACATGTTGTTGTTCACTGCTTTGTTCAATCATCCAAATGAAATTACGTTGGTTATTCTTCACTGTTCTTCATCCCCAGTGAACATCTTGTTCACCCCCCATTGTTCACTCATCCTGTGAACATTATCCTGTTCGCTCACCCTTGTTTAACCCCCTCCCAGTGAACATTATCGTTTATTACTCACCATTGTTATATCCATGAACATTTGTTGATTACTCCCATTGTTCCTATCCTAGTGAACTTTTTGTTTATCACTTCTATTGTTCACTCACTATGAACATTATCGTTGATCATTTTATTGTTCACTCATCCTTGTGAACATTATCGCTGTTCACTCACATTGTTCACTCATCATAATGAACATTATCGTTGATCACTTACTATTGTTCACTCATCCTTGTGAACATTATCGCTGTTCACTCACCATTGTTCACTCATCATAGTGAACATTATCGTTGATTACTCACCATTGTTCACTCATCCTAGTGAACATTATCGCTGATCACTTACTATTGTTCACTCATCATAATGAACATTATCGTTGATCACTTACTATTGTTCACTCATCCTTGTGAACATTATCACTGTTCACTCACAATTGTTCGCTCATCCTAGTGAACATTGTCGTTGATCACTTACCATTGTTCACTCATCCTAGTGAACATTATCGTTGTTCTCTTTCCATTGTGAATATTAACATCGGTCGTTCATTATATTGAACAATTTTGTTACTCACACGAGTAAACATTAATGTGAGTGAACATAAATGTTATTATCAATGTTCATAGTGAACATCACTGTTGTTTACTCGCTATACTGAAAAATGTTATTCACTAACAGACTGAACACAAGTGTTGTTTACTTAACATAGTGAACACTAGTGTTGTTCGCTCACCAGAGTGAACACCAGTATTGTTCACTTATCATAGTGGACAAAAGTGTTGTTTACTCACCATAGTGAACACCAATGTTGTTTACTTATCATAGTGAACATCAATGTTGTTTATAAACCAGAGTGAACACTCGTGCTGCTTACTCACCAGAGTGAACACTAGTATTGTTCGCTCACCAGAGTGAACACTAGTATTGTTCTCTCACCAGAGTGAACACTAGTTTTCCCACTCACCAGAGTGGAACACTAGTTTTGTTCTCTCACCAGAGTGAACACTAGTATTGTTCGCTCACCAGAGTGAACACTAGTATTGTTCTCTCACCAGAGTGAACACTAGTATTGTTCGCTCACCAGAGTGAACACTAGTATTGTTCTCTCACCAGAGTGAACACTAGTATTCACCCCACCAGAGTGAACACTAGTATTGTTCTTCACCGAGTGAACATAGTATTGTTCGCTCACCAGGGTGAACACTAGTATTGTTCTCTCACCAGAGTGAACGCAAAGTATTTGTTCGCTCACCAGAGTGAAACACTAGTATTGTTCTCTCACCAGAGTGAACACTAGTATTGTTCCCCTCACCAGAGTGAACACTAGTATTGTTCTCTCACCAGGGGTGAACACTAGTATTCATCACCAGAGTGAACACTAGTATTGTTCGCTCCACCAGAGTGAACACTAGTGTTGTTTCATCCCCAGAGTGAAACTAGTATTGTTCTCTCACCAGAGTGAAAAATTGTATTGTTCGCTCACCAGAGTGAACACTAGTATTGTTCGCTCACCAGAGTAAAACACTATTATTGTTCGCTCACCGAGTGAAAAATAGTGTTGTTCACTCACCAGAGTGAACACTAGTATTGTTCGCTCACCAGAGTGAACACTAGTATTGTTCGCTCACCAGAGTGAACACTAGTGTTGTTCACTCACCAGAGTGAACACTAGTATTGTTCTCTCACCAGAGTGAACACTAGTATTGTTCGCTCACCAGAGTGAACACTAGTATTGTTCGCTCACCAGAGTGAACACTAGTGTTGTTTACTCATAGCGAGCACTAGTGCTCTTTACTCACCATGGTAAACAGTGTTGTTTGCTCACCATAGTGAACACCAGTGTTGTTCACTCACCATAGCGAACACCTGGGTTGTTTACTCACTATAGTGAACACCTGGGTTGTTTACTCACCATAGTGAACACCAGTGTTGTTTACTCACCATAGCGAACACCTGGGTTGTTTACTCACTATAGTGAACACCTGGGTAGTTTACTCACCATAGTGAACACTAGTGTTGTTTACTCACCATAGTGAACACCAGTGTTGTTTACTCACCACAGTGAACACCTGGGTTGTTTACGCACCATAGTGAACACGAGTGTTGTTTACTCACCATAGTGAACACGAGTGTTGTGTACTCACCACAGTGAACACCTGGGTTGTTTATGCACCTTAGTGAACTCCTGGGTTGTTTACTCACTACAGTGAACACGAGTGTTTTTTACTCACCATAGTGAACACGAGTGTTGTTTACTCACCACAGTGAAGACCAGTGTTGTTTACTCACCATAGTGAGCACCTGGGTTGTTTACGCACCATAGTGAACACGGTTCAGGGAGAGTGACCTAGTAGCAATCAGTGAAGAGGCGGGGCCAGGAGCTAGGACTTGACCCCTGCAACCTCAACTAAGTGAGTACAACTAGGTGAGTACATCCATACACACACACACACACACAAACACACACAACACACACAGTATTGATGCCTCATTCCCACTACTTTTGTTGTGCAAGAATGGTATACAATACCGACAAGATGAAATTAAGACACATGTGCAACATCTGGATATCTTTATTGTAGACGTTTCGCCATCCAGTGGCTTTATCAATACAAATTCCAGGACATAACTTGAAGACAGTAGGACTATATACAGAAGATGAGGTAATCAGTCCCTCAACCTTGGAGTAGGTGCGAAGAGCACCGTAGTCGTGGAGATTCTGAAGCAGAAGCAAGGAGCCTGGCGCTTATATAGTAACGTTAGGTGTAGCAGACGAGGGCATAGCCACTGGTAGGCGGAATTCCCCAGTAGAAGTAGGTCCTTCCCAAAGAGATGGGTTAGTTGTAGTAGTAGTTGTCGTAGTCGTGAAAGTTATGTACCTGTCCTCAGAATCAGGATTCCATGATGTTGCAACTAAAGATGCCAAGCCACTGATGACACTCTCAGGGTCACTTGCTCTCTCTAGGCTGGAATATTGCTGTGTGGTAACGGCCCACTTCAAGGCAGGTGAAGCTGCAGAACTGAAAAAAAATATGTATACAGACATCCTTTACTGCTCGTATAAACTCAGTCAAGCACATAGATTACTGGGAGCCACTGAAATCCCTTGAACTGTACTCCTTAAAATGTAGACGAGAAAGATACATGATAATCTACACCTGGAAGATTCTGGAGTGATTGGTCCTAAATCTGCACACCGAAATTCACTACATATAATAAGGGGCTGACAGACGTTTCAGAAAGCCTCTTGTGAAACAGAAGAGCGATGAGTCAGCGAGAGAACTCAGTAAGTGCAAAGGGACCACGATTCTTCAATACCATCCCTTCATGCATAAGGGGGATTACCAGAAAATCCCTGGGTGTCTTTAGGAGAGACTCGGCAAAGTCCTCAAAGCTGTTTTGATCTGCTGTGGTGCATATGTTGGGCTCAAGCACCTAGCACCAACAGCCTGGTCGATCAGGACTAAAATACCCCAGCACTCATTCAAGCTCAAACACTCTACTTTTACCACAAGGACTAAGTTAAAACTAACCAGACTTGAGTGCTGGAGGTGGAAAGTAGAGTGCCAGCACTCTGAGGGACTGTAGAGTGCCAGCATTTCTGAGGGACAGTAGAGTGCCAGCATTGAGGGACAGTAGAGTGCCAGCACTATGAGGGACAGGTGGGGATATTGCAGTTTGAAGATCATTTTAACTGTGGTGTCTGTGTTTACATTTCATTCCAGTTTGGCACCAGTTTCTCCTAATTGTGTATTACTAACCTTTACTTTTACTTCGTTAAAACGTTGTACAAATTATATTGCCTAACGGTACTAGAGCTTCCGCTGATGTAGAAAATTATTATTTTTCCAGTATTTTGTTTACTGAGTCAAAAATCTATGTTAAAATTTAGTGTTCCAAAACTATTAAAACGTAGATCTGAAACAAGTATCAGTTTGACTTATGATGTTATTAGGAGTAAATAATTTTTTTATTTATCTTAGTTCGGAAGTCAGTACACACACCTAACATCAGTTTTTCTTACCTTCAAGAAATTACAAACTGATTTATGCCAATTCCTTCGTCCTCTAAAATCCCCTTTTTTATTATTATTAATGTTTTTTATTCTGTTGTTTTGTCAGCACAGACTATTTTGAAGCATACTGGGCATGTATCGGACATGTCTGAGTTCTTTTAAATTAACCATGCCTTGATTTGTGTGGTAAATTAACCATGCCTTGTTTTTTGTGATAAATTAACCATGCCTTGATTTGTGTGATAAATTAAAACCCTGCCTTGATTTGTGTGATAAATTAAACCCTGCCTTGATTTGTGTGATAAAATTAAACCATGCCTTGATTTGTGTGATAAATTAAAACCATGCTTGATTTGTGTGATAAATTAAACCATGCCTTGATTTGTGTGATAATTAAACCATGCCCCTTTATTTGTGTGATAAATTAAACCATGCCTTGATTTGTGTGATAAATTAAACCATGCCTTGATTTGTGTGATAAATTAAACCCTGCCTTGATATGTGTGATTAATTAAACCATGCCTTGATTTGTGTGATAAATTAAACCATGCCTTGATTTGTGTGATAAATTAAACCATGCCTTGATTTGTGTGATAAATTAAACCATGCCTTGATTTGTGTGATAAAAATTAAACCATGCCTTGTTTGTTGATAAATTAAACCATGCCTTGATTTGTGTGATAAATTAAACCATGCCTTGATTTGTGTGATAAATTAAACCATGCCTTGATATTGTGATAAATTAACCATGCCTTGATTTGTGTGATAAATTAAACATGCCTTGATATGTGTGATAAATCATATTTACTTGTTTCAAGGAAGAAAATTTTCCTTATATTATCTCAATGTTCCTCATTGCTTTTTTCCTTATTTCTTCGCTTTTCTTAGTACCTATTATTTATAACTGCACGTCTCACACAAACATTACACCTCATGTTGCACGTCGAAATAGCAGTCATCTCAACCCCGGGTTTGAGCTGAATTCTAATGAGCTGCCCAAATTTTCATCTGTTAATCGCCTATTTTGTATCAAATATCTGTTTGTCTCCCTAATTTCCTTTTGCGCCCCATCTATTTCCTTCTGCATAAATAAGCACTTTCGCTTCACCCCCCATACTTCCTCCCCCTGTGTGGGTAATTAAACAGATGAACGTGCTGTCACCCTATAACCATTGTATGGGTATGAAATAGCCAGGTGGTGGGTTCCTTTTCCATTTTCCCGGAAGGCTGGAACCCCAGCTGGTATTCCAGCGGCTGGTGAGATTTGCCACATTCCTTCCGTCTCTCGCTTCTCTTCTTTGTTGTTTCTAGAGGATTTCTCTTTCTTTTTAATTTTTTTTTGTTCTCCAGAGATTTAATTTCCAGGCTTATGAACCCGAAATATATCCTATCACTCCTATTTCCCTTCCTCCTTCCATAAATCTCTTTCCCTGCATACATTCCATTTCTTCTCCCTCTCTTCATCCATTCTTCCATCCCTTCATTTATTCCTTCCTAGCTTCCTTCCTTCAACTTTTTACCCCTCCCTCTTCCCTATCAGTTCATACCAAACCCTCTCTTTCTATCTTCTACTTGATCTCCTCCCTTTCCCCCGTCCCCCTTCACTCAATCCTTCTCTCCCTTCCATTCTCTCATCCTTCCTCCCATTTCCCCCGCCTTTCTCACTGTCTCACTCCCTCGTGAAAGCGATATTAGCCGCTTTGGTAATTTAGGGGTTAAAAACACAAACATTGCCTTCCCCTCTCCCCCGAGGAACTTGTGTGTTTAGGTGTGTAAAAGAAATCGTGTGGGAATCGCTAAATGTTGTTCGTGGGGGGTCAGTCACAGCTCCTGGCTCCGCCTTCAGTTTGATCACGTTATTGGTTCCTGGCCTCTTGGGCTCTACCATACCTACTTTCGAAATTGTGTTTAAAAATGCCACATCAAGCTCTGTCGATACTTTTAACATACAACGACTAAATAACTGTTTTTCACTGCTTCTGCGACTTTCCTGTGTGATTCCCGTAATAGCTTATAAATAGTCTATAGTCTTCAGACTATCTTGTAACCATAGATATTTCTCTCCAGTGGGATACTGTAACGGATATTGTAGGGGAAGGGAAAGTAGTTAATATCCCAAGTAGCGTGTCAGTTATTTGTTTTTATGTATCTATGCGGAAGAGGTTCACTAAATGTGAAGTTATGGAGAAGTTATCAGGATAACAGTGGTGGAGCACCTAGAGAGAAGTGAGTTCACACAGGACAACAAACACGGCTTCAGGGGGGGAAAAATCCTGTGTCACTACTAGAGTTTTTTACGACAAGGCATTTTGTTGGAACTTAAGAAAGCTTTTGACCAGTCAAAAAACAACGCAGTGTACTACGTGAGGTGTTGGAATGGGTGCATGTGAGGAGTGGGGCCCCACATGGATCAGTCCTAGGGTTAATGCTGTTTCTTGTACAATGTGAATGATATGCAGAAAGGGATAGTCAGAGGTGTCTCTGTTTTGCAGACGAAAAACAAAAATAATAAGGGAATACAAGCGGACAAGGGTCAGGAAAACTACCCAAAAAGGGTTGAGCAGGCACTTTCCGGAAACATTCCATACATCTCATTCTCTGTCTGTCCCCCTGGCTTTCTTCCCCACTGCACTTCATAGAGGAATTGGCTTCTCACCTCCAAGTTCTGCTTCACTTTACACTGTTAATTTCACAGGGTATTCGAAAACAGAACCTGTAATCACTAGCACGAAGGGGCCCTTTTAAATGTTATATCCCGTGTGTGGTGGCGCGCGCGAGCGTGTGCATGTGTGTGTATGTGTACTCGCCCCATATGTACTCACCTATATGTGGTTGCAGGGGTCGAGTCATGGCTCCTGGCCCCGCCTCTTCATGGTCGATACTAATTCACTCTCTCTCCCTGCTCCATGATATTTTGTCTACCTCTTCTTAAAGCTATTTATGGAACTTGCTTCCACTGTATCACTCTCCAGGTTATTTCAGTTCCCGACAACTCTAAGACTAAAGAAATACTTCCTAACATTTCCCCATGACTCATCTGGGTTTTCAGCTTCCAAATTGTGTCCCCTTGTTTCGTACCCCTCGTGAAAAATTTTGGGCTTGTCACTTGTCAATACCTCTTAGTATTTTATACTTGTTATCATGTCCCTCTATCCCTCCTATCCTTAGTGTATTGGCTGAGTTCCTTAACTTCTCCTCATAAGACATACCCTCAGTTCGGGATAATTTGTGTTGCAATTTTTGCAACGATTAGACCGTGCCTAGGAATGACCTTGTGGAACCCCACTCGACACATTTCGTCCACTCGAACTTCAGCACGTACCACACACGTTGTTTCTTCTTTTCAGGTATTTTCCTGAAACCATTGAAGTACTTTCCGTTTTTCTGCCCGCTCCCCTAATTTTGCACCAAGTCTCTTGTGTGGTACTGTGCAAAAGCTTTCTTGCAGTTAAAAAGATGCAATTTTAACCATCCCTCTCTCTCTGCTTACTTCTGTTACCTTATCGTAAGAACTCAAGTAGATTTGTGACAAGGAAATTTTTCATCTGAAGCCCTGCTGACTGTATGTATGAGCCCAATCTTTCAATGGTTCCCACCACTTTTTCCTGATAAATTTCCCTGACTTTAATATATACAAAGTAGTGACATGTCTGTAGTTTAATGCTGCCTGTTTCCCCTTTCATGAAAATTGGAACTACATGTTTCTGTCTTCCACGCCTCAGGAACTGCCCTTCTTTGTAGATTTACTAAGATTGCCGCTAGCGGCACCCACAGTTCCCCGCTCCCTCTCAGTATCCATGGAGAAATGTTATCTGGGCCCACAGCCTTTTGGTTCTAGTTTGTCTAGTCGTTTCTTCACCTTACATTGGTTATGTGTATTGTGCCAAGCACCCGCTAGTCGCCCTACCTCCACAGTTTGTGAAGCATTCCTGAGTCTATTGTGAATACTTTCTCTAAATCTTTTGTTTGTTCATCACATTACTTCTTGGTCAATCTTCGTGGCTCCCCTCTTCTTTCCTCGACTGATTACCTGGTCCTTCACTGTTTTTTTTACCTAATGTGGCTGTACAAAACTTTGGTTCAGATTTGGCTTTTGATGCTCTGTCGTTTTGTATTGCCTCTGGGCTTCTCTCCTTATCCCCGATAGTTTTATGGTTTCTTCTGCTCAGGCTCTTTGTTTTTGATGTCCTTTGCCTTCTAACCTTTTCCATGCTCTAACACACTTGGCTTTGGCCTCTTACACCCCCAGTTAACATGGGCTCACTTGTTTTTACCATTTTTTTGTTGCCCTTTGGTATGAACCTTTCCTCTGCCTCCCTGCACTTAGTGGTTACTATTTCCACCATTTCATTTACTGTCTTTCCATCTAGTTCTCTTTCCCACTGCACTTCATGCAGGAAACTTCTCATTCCTATGTAGTCCCCTATTTTGAAGTTTGGTTTCTCTCTTTGTTCTTGTGCTGCTGCATTCTCCTCTGTTAACTCTACAAGATATTCATAACTCAGGACATCATGATCACTAGCGCCAAGGGGTATTTCGTGGGTGATATCCCCTATGTCTGAACTATTCAAGGTGAATATGAGATCCAGTCTTGCTGCAACATCCTCTCCTCTCTCTCTCTGGTTGTATCCCTAACATGTTGGCACATGAAGTTCTCCAATACAGTCTCCAACATCTTCGCACTCCATGTTTCTGGTTTCCCATGTGGCTCTAGGTTTTCCCAGTCGATCTCTTTATGATTGAAATCCCTCATCATAAGCAATTTTGTCCTACCCATATGAGCCCTCCTGGCCACTTCGGCTAGTGTATCCACTATTGCCCTATTGCGCACATCATACTCTTCTCTTGTTCTCCTGCTGTTAAGTGGTGGATTATACATTTCTGCTATCATCACCTTTGGACCCCCAGTCTGAAGTGTTCCTACAATGAAGTCGTCTGTTTCCTTTCTTTCGATTCCTCCCATCTCCTGAAAACTCCACTGTTTTTTTTATGAGCAATGCTACTCCTCCCTCTCCTCTGTTCTCTCTGTTTTTCCTCATAATCTGACATCCAGGTGGAAAAATTGCATCTGTTATCATCCCTGTAAGTTTTGTCTCTGTTAGTGCTATGATGTCAGGTGATGCATCAATGATGCATTCTTGCCACTCTTCAATCTTATTTGTTATTCCATCTGCATTGGTGTACCATACCTTCAGCTTCCTTTCCATTACTGTATTTTGGGAGATGGAAGAGGAAGGTGCAGGCTGGGAGGGTGGGAGGCAGGGCACAATATTATTGGAGACTGCTGTGGTTGTGGAATTAGTGCTTAAGGGGTTGGTGGCTATGAAGTGAGGGTCGTTTCTGTTTACTGTGTTTGGTTGATATGTGGTGACAGGGGTTGAGAGGTTTCTGTAAGCATTTGTGTTTGATGTTTCCCCAAAGGCTGAGCTTTCTTGTCTGTCGTTGCCTGTCCTGTCTCTCTTTACTTCCACTGATTTTTTCTTGCTCTCATTTCAGTTGTTCCCTTTCCTTTCGTGTTCTGTCTCGATTGAGGAACACTTTTTGATAATCTGGAGAGTCCTTTAACAGTGGTTTCTGTTGTAGTATCCTGTTCTGTACCACATCTGTCTTGAATGTCAATCTGATTGGTCGATTTTTTTCCCTCGAAACCCCCCCCAAGTCTGTGAAAATTTTCTACCTGAGACTTGTCCCTCTCTCCTGTTATTGCAATGATGTTCTTAATCTCTATTTTCTCCAAATGCTTTCTTTAATCATAGTTATGCATTTCAGCTTCCTGAAGCCCATGAATAATTATTGACCTCCCCCTCTCCTCTTCCCATTTCTTTTCCCTCTGTATCTCTGGATCTGATTTAAGCATCTCCTTTGCTGTTTTCCTAATCATCTCCCAGACACCATGATGGCCTGATATTACTGCTGCAAAAGACTTCTTAGCTCCATCCCCTCCTTCAGTCCCCTCACTGAATGCTGATGTTCCCATTTCAGTCATCTTGCTCCTTTCGGACCTCATCTTCAGATCCTGCTGCAGCACATCCATTTCTTCCTCCAATCTCTGTATCTTTGCCTCAGCTATTACAGCTCGTGATTCCCACTTCTTGCTCTCTACATATATTTGCTCTAACATGTTATTGCAAAGCTCGTTTAACCTTTTCTCCCATTGTTGTTCCATTTCGTTCTTGAGCCGTTCTACCCATTCTTCCTTTTCCGACCAGCCATCATCGGTTCCCTTGCCTTTACGTCCTCCCTTTCGAGATCTCATTTTGTTTTTATCCTGTTGGGATGTTCTAGCTGCTTCAGCTTATCGTAAAAATGTGTGAGTGGTGGGGGATTTATGAGCTAATGTGTTAGGTTAGGTTTGTGTGTGTGTGTGTGTGCGTGTGTGTGTGTGTGTGTGTGTGTGTGTGTGTGTGTGTGTGTGTGTTTGTGTGTGTGTATGTGCGTGTGTGTGTGTGTGTGTGTGTGTGTGTGTGTGTGTGTGTGTGTGTGTGTGTGTGTGTGTGTGTGTGTGTGTGTGTATGTGTATGTTCATGTATGTGTATGTGTGTGTATGTGTATGTGTATGTGTGTGTGTATGTGTATGTGTGTATGGGTGTGTAAGTAAGTAAGTAAGTAAGTTTATTCAGGTATACACAAATACAGTTACATAGAATTATCATACATAGCAGCATATGTGTAGAGAACCTAGGATAACATAAAAAAGTCAGACAGAGTGACTTATTTCCATTGGGGTCCTTTTACCTTATTATTATAATATAAAGGTTATAATATTTTCTTATTATTCTACAATGAGGATAACATCTTATTATCATACTAAAAAGACTGTCTACTACACGAGGGTCATTAAGACTATCTACTACACGAGGGTCATTAAGACTATCTACAATACGAGGGTCATTACTAGGAATAAGGTAAAATTTACACGTATGTTAGCTAAAAAATAGAAAATCATTCCCCTCCCTTTCTGTAGCTACATTCATCAGACACCTTTTGGCACTCTTCTTGAACTGGTTCATGCTATGACTGGCTTTGACATGTGCGGGTAGTCTGTTCCATTCCTTTATTGCTGTACAATAAAAGGTGTTTGAAGCCTGGCCACTGACTGTGGGTACTACAAAGTTGTGTTCTCTCCCCCTAGTACTATGATTGCTTTGGTTCCCAACCTTGACAAAATTGACAGCAAGATATTCTGGACATTGTTTGTGAGCAATTTTATAAACATGATTTAGCTTCAGTTGTTTTACTCTGTCTTCAACATTCAGCATATCCAACTGCTGTAATTCGGTCTTCTGTGTTACTGTACTGGTCTTCTGTGTTACTGCACTGGTCTTCTGTGTTACTGTACTGGTCTTCTGTGTTACTGTACTGGTCTTCTGTGTTACTGCACTGGTCTTCTGTGTTACTGTACTGGTCTTCTGTGTTACTGTACTGGTCTTCTGTGTTACTGTACTGGTCTTCTGTGTTACTGCACTGGTCTTCTGTGTTACTGTACTGGTCTTCTGTGTTACTGTACTGGTCTTCTGTTTTACTGCACTGGTCTTCTGTGTTACTGTACTGGTCTTCTGTGTTACTGTACTGGTCTACTGTGTTACTGCACTGGTCTTCTGTGTTACTGTACTGGTCTTCTGTGTTACTGTACTGGTCTTCTGTGTTACTGTACTGGTCTTCTGTGTTACTGTACTGTTCTTCTGTGTTACTGTACTGGTCTTCTGTGTTACTGTACTTGTCTTCTGTGTTACTGTACTTGTCTTCTGTGTTACTGTACTGGTCTTCTGTGTTACTGTACTGGTCTTCTGTGTTACTGTACTGGTCTTCTGTTATTGCACTCTTCTTCTGTGTTACTGTACTGGTCTTCTGTGTTACTGTACTGGTCTTCTGTGTTCTGTACTGGTCTTCTGTGTTACTGTACTGGTCTTCTGTGTAACTGTACTTGTCTTCTGTTATTGCACTCTTCTTCTGTGTTACTGTACTGGACTTCTGTTACTGCACTCTTCTTCTGTGTTACTGTACTGGTCTTCTGTGTTACTGTACTGGTCTTCTGTTATTGCACTCTTCTTCTGTGTTACTGTACTGGTCTTCTGTTACTGCACTCTTTTTCTGTGTTACTGTACTGGCCTTCTGTGTTGCTGTACTGGTCTTCTGTGTTACTGTACTGGTCTTCTGTGTTACTGTACTGGTCTTCTGTGTTACTGTACTGGTCTTCTGTGTTACTGTTCTGGTCTTCTGTGTTTCTGTACTGATCTTCTGTGTTACTGTAGTGGTCTTCTGTGTTACTGTACTGGTCTTCTGTGTTACTGTACTGGTCTTCTGTGTTACTGTACTGGTCTTCTGTGTTAATGTACTGGTCTTCTGTGTTACTGTACTGGTCTTCTGTGTTACTGTACTGGTCTTCTGTGTTTCTGTACTGGTCTTCTGTGTTACTGTACTGGTCTTCTGTGTTACTGTACTGGTCTTCTGTGTTACTGTACTGGTCTTCTGTGTTACTGTACTGGTCTTCTGTGTTACTAGTGTCAGATGATCGTCTTCCTCCTGAACAAGAGAAAGGAAAAATAACTAATGAATTACTTGATGGATAATAACTGTAATTTTCTAATTATTTTAATTAAATATAAATTAAATAAAAATTGGCCGCTGTCGTTCCAGTATTATGTTGAGACAGGAGTATCTTATTCCTAGGATGGTCTTGTGTGGTGTTGTAGAAGAAATAGTGTTGGTTATCCTGGGTGGCGGAGTTCGTCTCATGTCCTGAAATTCCTGTTACTACTTGGTCCTAGTACCACAGTTCAGATTTCAGAGGTGAGGAGCCATAATGTCCCACTACGTCCTCTAGACAGGGATCATTCTCCAATTAATTAGCGCCTACCCTGGTTGACCAGGCCAGCATCTGTGTTGATAATAAAAAAACAACACTGGCTACTTAAGGGTTAAATAAATATAACACTGAAGAAAGACAAAGGCTGGTATTCTACTTCAGTGTCATTACTGGTAACCAGGTAAATCAGTGACAGTGAACAGAAATACTCCAGGTAGATCACTTCACCTGATCAGGAGAAAAGTGCAAGTGAAATGCTTCTCCAAGCTTCAACCCACACCAGGTAAGGTTAATACTACCAGGAGTAGAAATTAAAGCAAATCAGACCCGAGAAACTGAAGTTTAGCCTCAGCCCGCTAGATGGTAGTGCGGGTGGTAACACGCTAATGGTTTCTGAGTGTCTGAACAACCATGAGCCCCACTTTTTAAGGGCTTTTTTCCCTCACAATGTCCCCTTTCCAAAACTTATGGTCGGAGGCAATAAGTTAAGTTACAGAGGAAAAAGTATAATGTACAACCTCGACTCAGCCAATCTGAGAAGTGGTCTTCTAAACCAGATATATATACAACTTTAAACTTATAGGACTGGATAGCCAAAGTCCATCTTAAGAGTCGGCTATTGGAACCTTTGAAGTTTTCCAGGTACATCACTGGCTTGTGATCTGTTTCAAGCACAAAGGGTTTTCTGTATAAGTAGTATTTGAACCTACTTATACCCCAAACCAATGTATAACATTCCTTCTCCACAGTGGTGTATCTTTATTTCTTCGGCAGAAGCTTCTTACTGGTGAAAGATATAGGGAAGAGAATCTCATCATAATACTGTAGTAGAACAGCCCCAAAAGAGGCAAAAGACAAGAGACAAAAGACTTTATTAATATCAGGTAATTTCAGAACAGGATGAGGGGTTGGAAAATATTCTTTTAATTTGCTCGAAGCTTTCTGCAGCCTCTTCAGAACAAACAAGAGGTTCCGTTACATTCTTTTTCAAATAGTCTGTGAGAATGGAAGTCAGACCTCTTAAATTAGGTACAAAAATTCTGTAGAAATTTACTGACCCTAGGAAACTTCTTAGCAATTTTTTTGTAGTTGGGAAGATGCTTTCTAGAACCACTTTAGTCTTGTTAGGAAGAAGTGATACATTATCAGAAATAATAAACCCCAGAAATTAAACCTTGAAATAGCCAAGAAAACATTTCTGTGGTTTAATTGTAAGGCCATGAGCTGTTAGTCGTTTTAAAACAAGCGACAGTGTAGTAAGATAATCTTCCCGAACCTGGGTCATGATATAAATATTATCGAAATATTTTGAAACATTCTTGAGGTGAGAAAGGACTATTCTCATAAGCCGGATATACGTGGCACACGCGGTGACCAAGCCGAAAGACATTGTGCGATATTGTATTAGTCCTTTATGAGTAGGGAAAGTCGTGTATGGTTCAGAGTCTGGGTGTAATGACACTTGATGGTACGCTTGTGAGATGTCAAATTCAAAGAAGAGTTTACAGTCCTGAAATTTATACACGTCATAATCGATTACTAACATGGCCTCCGCGTCCCATTTAGTGATAGCATTTAAATAACGAAAATCTTGTGCCAGTCGGTAAGAATTGACAACTAGTGAACAGAAAGCTGATTTAGAAGGTTCAATGATATTTAACTTTATGAGTTTGTCAACTTCGTTATCAAATGTTTTCCGTAAGTGAACGGGGACAGGATAGTGCTATCCAACACCCATCCTATAGTCTCCCACAGCACTTTAACACCAATATTATACTCTAAGATAGTCCAGCACCCATCCAATACTCTCCTATAGCACTTCAGCACCCATCCTATGCTCTTGAGCACTCCAACACCTATCCAGTACTCTCCTAGATCACTCCAACACCCATCCTATACACTCCCAACTATACACCCCAACAATCATTCTATACTCTTTTAGATCACTCCAACACCTGTCCTATTCTCTCCCTTAGCACTCCAACACTCATTATATATACTCCAAAGGAACTCAACACCCATCTTGTACTGTCCCTGAACATTAGAAAGCCCATCTTATAATCTACTTAAAGACTCCAATACTCATCCTACAATCTACCTAAATGCTCCAACACTCATCCTATAATCTACCTAAACACTCTAGCAATCATCCTATAATCTACCTAAACACTCTCACAATCATCCTATAATCTAACCTAAACACTCTAACAATCATCCTATAATCTACCTAAAACACTCTCACAATCATCCTATAATCTACCTAAACACTCTAACAATCATCCTATAATCTACCTAAACACTCTCACAATCATCCTATAATCTACCTAAACACTCTAACAATCATCCTATAATCTACCTAAACACTCTAACAATCATCCTATAATCTACCTAAACACTCTAACAATCATCCTATAATCTACCTAAACACTCTAACAATCATCCTATAATCTACCTAAACACTCTAACAATCATCCTATAATCTACCTAAACACTCTAACAATCATCCTATAATCTACCTAAACACTCTAACAATCATCCTATAATCTACCTAAACACTCTAACAATCATCCTATAATCTACCTAAACACTCTAACAATCATCCTATAATCTACCTAAACACTCTAACAATCATCCTATAATCTACCTAAACACTCCAACACTCATTCTATAATCTACCTAAACACTCTAACACTCATCCTATAATCTACCTAAACGCTTCAGCACTCATCCTACCATCTACCTAAACACTCCAACACTTATCTTATAGTCTTATAATGCTACCAGTTGTGTTTACCACTGTAGGTTATTGCCACTGTCAGCACCGCTGAGAGCACTGCACTATCCCTGATAGTGTTCCTAGATGATTGTTCACCATCTTCATCGCTGACAGCTCTGGGTGAAAATGAAAACTGTATCATTAAACATATATTACAACCCATTTGTTGACAGGACAACGACAGGTTTTCCCTTTGTTCTCTGTAACTGTCAGCTTTGGCATTTCCGAGAATATTTTTTTGCAACTCACCATAAAGCATACCAGGCATTTTTCTCCTCATTAACTAGTATACAGTTAAACTCATCATCTCAAACAAGCTCACGAATCTGTGGATCAACAAATTCATCCCCATTGATTTTTGCTTCACTGTCCCTCAAGTATTTACCACCGAGGTTCATCAATGCTGCCGCCGTTTTGTCCATTACTTTAACGTGTAAGAATTGTAACAAAATCTTGCTCGAGTCTTGAACATTTTTTGTTCAAGGATTCATTGAGTGTCAGGGTAACAACAAGTCCTCGTCCGGATATCCTCTTCACAAAGAACACAGCAATACTTAGTGTAGCCTCGTTGCTGCAGTACAAGCAACTTCATGCACCACGAAGCTTCCACTGTTGTTTGTTGCGAGGGGAAAGTCAGTTCTGCACCAATATAACAAAAGTTATCAATACTGTTCACGCAGTTATGTGGCAACTTTTTCCAAATTTAGCTGAAAATGTCAACATCCAAAGCAAATAGGAAACTGAGTTTGACACGCGAGCACTGCATGACTTACGGGAATGTACTGATATAGTCTAGTAAGTAATTAGGTTAATATAGTATCTAAATTTTGTCGTCAGACTTGACTTAGAAACAAACTGTGCCATAACCAAAGAAAGTTGTACAATTGGTTGTCCTTTCAGCACCAGCCCGACCCCATCATCACCTCCAGTCCTGTTACTTTGATTGATTCATGGCACTATCAGTGTTCTGTTGTTCCCTCCATTCCTGTTACTTTGATTGATTCATGGCACTATCAGTGTTCTGTTGTTCCCTCCATTCCTGTTACTTTGATTGATTCATGGCACCATCAATGTTCTGTTGTTCCCTCCATTCCTGTTACTTTGATTCATTCATGGCACCATCAATGTTCTGTTGTTCCCTCCATTCCTGTTACTTTGATACATTCATGGCACCATCATTGTTCTGTTTTTTCCTCCATTCCTCTTAGTGGTCATTCAAAAATAATTGAAAATAATTCACTGGTGTTGGAAAAAGTCTTGTTTATTCTTGGTGATTGTTATATCGTTTATTAATGAAGGTCACACAAGTTATTCTCAAATAAAAGATCACCTACCACAGTAATGTAAACAATAAAAGGTCACCTACCACAGTAATGTAAACAATAAAAGATCACCTACCACAGTAATGTAAACAATAAAAGGTCACCTACCACAGTAATGTAAACAATAAAAGGTCACCTACCACAGTAATGTAAACAATAAAAGGTCACCTACCACAGTAATGTAAACAATAAAAGATCACCTACCACAGTAATGTAAACAATAAAAGGTCACCTACCACAGTAATGTAAACAATAAAAGATCACCTACCACAGTAATGTAAACAATAAAAGGTCACCTACCACAATAATGTAAACAATAAAAGGTCACCTACCACAGAAATGTAAACAATAAAAGGTCACCTACCACAGTAATGTAAACAATAAAAGGTCACCTACCACAGAAATGTAAACAATAAAAGGTCACCTACCACAGTAATGTAAACAATAAAAGATCACCTACCACAGTAATGTAAACAATAAAAGGTCACCTACTACAGTAATGTAAACAATAAAAGGTCACCTACCACAGTAATGTAAACAATAAAAGGTCACCTACCACAGAAATGTAAACAATAAAAGGTCACCTACTACAGTAATGTAAACAATAAAAGATCACCTACCACAGTAATGTAAACAAAAGGTCACCTACCACAGAAATGTAAACAATAAAAGGTCACCTACCACAGTAATGTAAACAATAAAAGGTCACCTACCACAGTAATGTAAACAATAAAAGATCACCTACCACAGTAATGTAAACAATAAAAGGTCACCTACTACAGTAATGTAAACAATAAAAGGTCACCTACCACAGTAATGTAAACAATAAAAGGTCACCTACCACAGAAATGTAAACAATAAAAGGTCACCTACTACAGTAATGTAAACAATAAAAGATCACCTACCACAGTAATGTAAACAAAAGGTCACCTACCACAGAAATGTAAACAATAAAAGGTCACCTACCACAGTAATGTAAACAATAAAAGGTCACCTACCACAGTAATGTAAACAATAAAAGGTCACCTACCACAGTAATGTAAACAATAAAAGGTCACCTACCACAGTAATGTAAACAAAAGGTCACCTACCACAGAAATGTAAGCAATAAAAGGTCACCTACCACAGTAATGTAAACAATAAAAGGTCACCTACCACAGTAATGTAAACAATAAAAGGTCACCTACCACAATAATGTAAACAATAAAAGGTCACCTACCACAGTAATGTAAACAATAAAAGGTCACCTACCACAGTAATGTAAACAATAAAAGGTCACCTACCACAGTAATGTAAACAATAAAAGGTCACCTACCACAGTAATGTAAACAATAAAAGGTCACCTACCACAGTAATGTAAACAATAAAAGGTCACCTACCACAGTAATGTAAACAATAAAAGGTCACCTACCACAGTAATGTAAACAATAAAGGTCACCTACCACAGTAATGTAAACAATAAAAGGTCACCTACCACAGTAATATAAACAATAAAAGGTCACCTACTACAGTAATGTAAACAATAAAAGGTCACCTACCACAGTAATGTAAACAATAAAAGGTCACCTACCACAGTAATATAAACAATAAAAGGTCACCTACTACAGTAATGTAAACAATAAAAGGTCACCTACCACAGTAATGTAAACAATAAAAGGTCACCTACCACAGTAATGTAAACAATAAAAGGTCACCTACCACAGTAATATAAACAATAAAAGGTCACCTACTACAGTAATGTAAACAATAAAAGGTCACCTACCACAGTAATGTAAACAATAAAAGGTCACCTACCACAGTAATGTAAACAATAAAAGGTCACCTACCACAGTAATGTAAACAATAAAAGGTCACCTACCACAGTAATATAAACAATAAAAGGTCACCTACCACAGTAATGTAAACAATAAAAGGTCACCTACCACAGTAATGTAAACAATAAAAGGTCACCTACCACAGTAATGTAAAAGAAAATAATAAATATTTCAAATGCAAGAAAAATATTTAATAATCGTTGTAGATTTTGGAGAGAAAATATCTGGTGAACGACTGAAGTTTTTCAATTTGATGTTTGAAACTGTTAGACGTCTACAACACAATGACAGTCCAACATTTTTGCTAAAAAAAATCTGCCAGAGGCAACCAAACTTCTCTCCTGCAGCAAAACAAACTAACCTTGAAAGTTTGAAGCTGATCAGACGAGACATTCTCTAGTTATCACCAAATGGTATGAAATCTGGGACCAGGTTATATAAGTTTGTCCATTGTTCTCCCACACATGCAAATAGTCCCATGAAAGTTGCTCTAAATGCAGTACACGAATTTTGAAAATTTGAAGCCGATCAAATAAGTCATTCTCCAGTTACAAACGAAAATTTTGGAAAAAGAAAAGAAACATTCTGGTGAGTGTAACGAAAATGGGAAAGTTTTGGGAATCACAATCCTCGTTAGGGGAAAAAAATGCTGTAAAAACGTTTTTTTTTTCAGTTTTCTTTTATCATTTATCTTGTGTTTAAGTTTTTTACAATCCTATAAGAAAGATATTGAAGCTTTATTTAAAAAAAAAGAATAATTTGATAAAACAATTTAAAAAAAATGCAACTAAACACTTCCCAAAAACCCCAAAAATTTCAATGCTTTTAAAAAGTTTGAAGCTAGCGAAAAGATTATGTTTTATTACAGGGAAACCACTAATAAAACTGGCAAAATTTAATTTACACAGATAAAGTGAAGATTAAAGTTTTTTTTTTAAAAAATTTCCCCAAAACCCAGGGGAAAGTGGATCAGAAAAAATCAAACCCAAATTTGATTTTTCCCCCATAACTCCCCCCCATTTTTTTTAAACTGTTTCAGTAAAATTTTAAAAATTTTTCACCTACAGGGGAAAACTTAAAAGGTATCCTTCCCATAATGAAGGGGACACGCTGCAAGCAAACCAGGGTACGGGGGGGGGCTTAACTCGCGGTGAAGTGAGTCGAAAAATTTTGCGGGTCACGGGGTAAGCCACTGCACCCTGGGCACTTCGAAAAAACTGCGGGTTTCACTTTTAAAGCCACGGAAACCGCTGGGGCAGCTTCGTAAAACCGGGTCAGCATGAAACCCACTGCCCCAGTGAGCGCTTCGTAAACGAGGTAGTTTGAAAAGCCACTGAAACCAGTGGGGCAGCTTCTTTAAAAATGCAGGTCGAAAGTAAGCCACTGCCCCACTGAGCACTTCTTTAAAACCCCAGGTCACATGAAAGCCACGGCCCCAGCTGGCAGTTTCCCGTAAAACCCCAGGCAGCATGAAGCCACTGCCCCAGGGGGGCCCAATTTCGAAAAAACTGAGGTCAGCATGTAAGCCCTGCACCGCTGAGCAGCTTCGTAAAACTGCAGGTCAGCTTTGTAAGCCATGCCCCAGGGCGGGGCAGCTTTTTAAAAAAACTGGGGTTTCGAATTAAGCCCCTGCACCAGGGGGCAGCTTCGTAAAACGGAAAGGTCAGCATTTTAACCACTGAAACCAAGGGGCAGCTTGGGAAAAACTGCGGGCCAGCATGAAAGGGGCCACTGCCCCAAATGACAGCTTTTTAAAACTGCGGGTTCAGAGGTAAGCCCCCTGAAACCAAGCGGGCAGCTTCGTAAAACTCCCGGTCAGCAGGTAACCCAAAGGGCCCAGCGGGGAAGTTCAAAAACTGCAGGTCAGCATTTTAACCACGGACCACGGGGCCCACTTCGAAAAAATTGAGGCCCGATGAAACCCAAAGCCCCAGCGGGGCCCCCAAGCTTCGAAAAAATGCAGTCAGCTTGTAACCCAAAGCACCAGCTGGGCGCATGGGTAAAATTAAAAACCCGGGGCAGGTCGAAAATGTAACCCCACTGGACCAGTGGGCAGCATCGAAAAAAATTTGCATTCAGCATGTAAGCCACTGCCCAGCTGGGAGCTTCGTAAAATTGCGGGTCAGCAGTAAGCCACTGGACCAGGGGCCCATCGTAAAACTGCAGGTCAGCATTTTAACCACAGGAAACCAGCTGGGGGAAAGCTTCAAAAAGGGGGAGCCCGCAGGGAAGCCACGGACCAGCGGGCAGCTTCGAAAAACTGCAGGTCACCTTTTAAGCCATGGCCCAGCGGGCACTTCGAAAAACTGCAGGTCAGCAGGGTAAGCCACGGGACCAGCTGGGCGGGCTTCGTAAAATGCAGGTCACAGGGAAAGGGCCCCCTGCACCAGCTGGGCAGCTTCGAAAACTGCGGGGCAGAAAGAAAAGGGGCCATTTGCACCACGGGGGCAGCATCGTAAAAGCGGTCAGCATGTAAGCCACTGCACCCAGGGGCGATCGTAAAATTTCGGTCAGCTGTAAACCCAAAACGGGCCCCCCTGGGCAGAAATCTTTAAAACCCGGCAGGTCAGCGTTAAGCCCTGGCCCCAAGCTGGGCAGACCCTTTAAAAGCAGGTCAGCATGAAAACCACTGGCCCCAGCGGGGAAAGCTTCGAAAAAACGGGCGGGTTTCAGCATGAAACCCCACGGGACCAGCTGGGAAATTTTGAAAAAATTTGCAGGTCCGCATGTAACCAAACTGAACCAGCGGGGACTCGAAAATGCAGGTCAGCATGTAAGCCACTGCACCAGCGGGGCCATCGTAAAATGCAGGTCCCCTGTAAGCCACTGCCCACGGGGGCCAGCTCTTTAAAAACTGCGGGTTTAGCTGTAAGCCATTTGGCCAGCTGGGGCCTCGTAAAATGGGGTCAGCTTTTTTAAGCCACTGGACCGCTGGGCAGCATCGAAAAACCCTGAAGGTCAGCTTGAACCCACTGGACCACTGGGCAGCATCGAAAAAAACTGCGGTCAGAAATGTAACCCACTGGCCACGGGAAAGAAATCGTAAAACTGCAGGCCCAGCTTTAAAGGGAAAGGGACCAGCTGGGCAGCATCGTAAAATTTGCAGGTCAGCTTTTTAAGGGCCCACGGGCCCACTGGGAAACACGTAAAACTGCGGGTTTTCCGTGAAAAGCCACGGGCCCAAGTGGGAGCCTTTCGAAAAAATTTGCAGGTCAGCGGGGTAAGCCCGGGACCAGGGGGCCCGCATGGAAAAACTGAAGGTCGCGGGTAACCCACGGGACCGGGCTGGGCAGTTCCTTTAAAACTGAGGGTGGGCTTTTGTAAGCCCCGGCACCGCGGGGGCCAGTTTTTAAACAACTCATCGCAGTAAAAATCCCTCCTCCAAAGTTTCTACTCTAAAAGAAATAAACTACTAAAAACCCCCAACACTAGCATACTTACCACAATTTACTACAACATTTCTACCAAAATTATAAACTATTACCAAAGTACTCCCAATTTACTATTTCCCCAAAATTACTACAAACAAACTACCAAAGGGTTACAAAATACTAACCACAAAGTACTAAAATTACTACTGAAACCACAATTTCTCCCCAATACTAAAATTTTTCCCCCCAAAAAAGTACTAAAACTATACAAACCAAACAAAACTAACACTATACTCCCACAAGTACTCCCAAATTACAATAAAACAATTCTAAAAATTATATCCCCACAATCCCTTACATTACTTTAACCAAGGCTCCCAACTAGTCCCACAATTTTTAAACCCTACTACTACCAAAAGAACTACAGCTACAACTCCCAAAAAGTACTACAATTTTACCCCCCCCAAGTACTAAAAAATTATTTACTCCCACAAGTCTAAAAATTACTATTCCCACAAAAATAAAACCAACTGCTACCAAAAGTACTAAAAAACAAACTACTACCACAAGTTACTGGCTACTATCCAAAAGGGAAAACACAACTATCCTACCACAATTTTAAACAAACAACAAATCCTACAAAAAGTATTTACAACTACTACTCCCGAAAAATTTCCTTAAAACACTAATCCCACAAAAAAAAAGTACTACAACCCAAGCTCCCTTACTACCCACAAGTACTCCCAACGTACTCAACCCCCAAGAAACTACAACTGCTATTTATTCCCCCCCCAAGTATCCAACTGTTTCCTACTACCACAAAAAACTCAACTACTACCAAAAAATTCTAAAAAACCTCCCACTCCCAAAAACACCCCAAAATTACTACAACTACTACTCCCACAATTTTACTCCAATTACTACTCCCAAATTCTAAAACTGCTCCTCTACCAAAATTACTACAACGCTCCCAACTACCACAAAACCCTACAACTCTACTACTCCCCCAAAATTACAACAACTATAAACCCCAAAAATTCTACAACAACCCTTCCCACAATTACACCAACTGCAAAATTTACCATAGAAAAAAAAATAATTAACTACTACCACTTACTCCAACTATGTTTCCAAAAGTACAAACAATTTAATGCTACCAAAGTACTAAAAAACTACTATACCAAATTACTACAACAACTACTCCCAAAAGTACTCCCAAACTTTTGAAACCACAAGTCCACAACTCCTATTTCCCAAAGTACTAAAAATACAACTACCAAAAGTACTACAACTACTGCTACCACAAGAAACTCCCAACTCTCTACCCACAAGTATACAACTACTACTACCCCCAAGTACTAAAACTATACAAATCACAAGTACTATACTACCTACAAAAAATTATATTATAAATTTAAAACCTCACTCTGTTCCTATATAAAAATCCCCTTCCCTCCCCTGTTTTCCTTGTAAAGGCGTGACAAAAGCTAAGGGAAAAGGCAAAACTTTTCCACTATTTTTCCCCCGGGTTTTTTCCTGGGGAAAAACGGAGAGGAAGCATGTATAAAAAAAATTTCAAAATTTATGGGATCACTGTCAGGTTTTTGACCAGATTTTACTTTTTAAGTGAGTCTACCCTTGGGCCCCAAATCTTACTTTTTAAATTTGGGGTTTTGTCTTCGACCCTTTGCGCCCTGAGCCAAATAATCCCTTTTTGCTTTTCTTTTTCCCTTTTTTTATTTCTTCTCTTTAACTGAGAAAATTTTGATTTTTACGGGCCCAAACCCCCCCTTTTTTGGGATACGCCTTTAAATCCCCCTTTTTTTGCCAATTTAAAGATGTTTTAATCTTTTTTTTCATCCTTTTGGGGATATTTTTGTTAGATCAAATTTTCCCTACTGGGAAAAAAAAGAAATTTTCCTGGGCAGCTAGAACTAGCTCAAAAAAATTGTCGTATTGGGCCAAACCAAGTCACCTACCGGGCCCCAAATAGTCAGGACATAAAAAATTTTTAGCCCCCCCGGGTTATTTTTTTAAAGCCCCATGAAATGGGCCAACGAGAGTCTGGGAAGAGATTTGATTGCAGTTTCGGGGAAATTCCTTATATATAAAAACTAATTGATTTGTGATCACTCCCCCAAAGGGGTCATCTTTAACCTCTGTTTTAAATTTAGTGATTCTTTTTTCCCAAAACCAAATCAACAGATTTTTTCCCTTTAATTTGGTTTTCTGTCACAAATTTTTTTTAAAAAAGAATCCGGGAATCGTGTAAAAGAAAGTCATAAAATTACGTTTTTGCTGTCGAAATTTCTTCCAAAAAATTTTTTTAAATTTAAAACCCCCTTTAAAACCAAAACCTTTTTCATATCTGTTTCCCTTTTTAAAATTTCGTCCTGAAACACTTACGCACTCCCTATCAATTTTTGGGGGGCCAAATGAATCACCCCCAAAAATTTAATTTGTCACGACACTCGAGAAACTTGCCAAAAGTTTCTGTTTTCGTTGTTTTTTAATCTTTTATCATATCTAAAAACAGCTTTTTAAATTATCACGGGCTTTACATCGCCATCCACCACCCTTCCTGTTGACCATATAAAATTAAATGGAATTTTTTTAAAACCCCTGTATTTGCTTCAAAGGCATTTTTTTCCCTTTTCAAGTTAAACCGGGGCCTCTGTTATCCCAAATTATCTATTTTACCTGCCCTTGCAAAAATTCTTAGCTCATCTATTCTTATTTCTTAAACCTTACTTTTTGGGTTAAAGAAAACTTAAGGGAGCTAGTCCCGTTGCCTTTTTCTATCTCTCTTTTTTTTTTGGGATCAAGTGATTTGCCTTTACTTGGAATTTTAAATTTTAAATTTTGGTTTTTTAAAACCCTTACCCCTGGGTATCCCGGTAATAACTTTTGGGTTTTTCAACCCAAATACTGCAGCCTAAATTTCTCTTTAAACACCCAAAACCTCTATATTTCCATTTTTTAAAATTTCCCCTAGACAAGCCCATAAATTTAACCCCTCTCGATCAAATTGGCTAATGAAACCCTCCGGGCCCCGTGAAATAAAACCCCATCCCTTGCATAATATCACGTTTCCATAAAATTAACATGCAGGGGCGTCGTAAGGGGGGGCGGGGGGGACCCCCCCGGGTGCACCTTTTAGGGGTGACCCCCACAAGCCTCTAATAAAGGTGACAAAATACCCAAAACAGTGCTGCCCCAACATAAGAGAAAAACCCCTTATTTTTCTATATATAATTTTATATATTAACAAATTTACAAATAAGCTAATGGGGGAAAATCATTGATTTTGATGATGTGATAATGATTTTGCATAATTGAAAAAAAGGGAATTTGGGAAAAATCAGAGGGTTCCCCTTTTACTCAAGGTCAATTCGGAACAAGTTTTTCCGATATTGAAATGTTTTTTTTTAATTTTTCAAGTTTTTTTTTTTTTTTTTTTTTTTTTACATTGCCCAAAGATGAAAAAATGTAGGATCTGTTGCCTGACTCAAATTTGGTTTTTGAGTTTAAATTTTTTCCTCAATATTACAACACTTATTTTTTTATAATTAATAATTTGGGAAAAGTATTCCCCCTGTTCATTTTACCCCCCTTTAAAACGTTCTCATTGCCAAAACATTGTCACTGGTCATCCCAAAGCCCCCAAAACTGGAGTTTACCCCCCATCCCCCCGCCCTTAAATTTAAAGGGGGCTGAAAAAAAAAAGGTTTGTCCCCCCGGGTGAAAAACCGGGGGTTTCCCCCCCCGGGTTTGACACCAACTCTATGACCCCTTCTGGGGGAATTTATGCCCAGTTATCAATGAATGAGACTGCAATTTCCTTGCGTCCTTTGTCAACCCAGCAATTTATCCCAAATTGCCCTTTTAGATTTCCCTTTCCTTTTTGCCCCCCCTCCCTTTCTAGGCAACAGGCTACATATGCCTGGGAACCCCCCTTATATCCTAACTTCTAGGGCCTGACCTGTATTTTCCCCTACAGCTTTGTCCCCTGCCCTTCCCATGTCATTACCCCCCAACACAAAGACAGAAATGGGCTTTTTCCCCTTACCTGACATAATTTACCCAAACCCTGCGGACTATTTTTCCCAACACCAGCTGGGAAAGGGCCCCCCCCCTTTTTGCCCTTTTCCCAAATCTCTTTTAAAAAAACCCCCGGGTCCATTTATCTTACCTGAGAATCCCTACAATTAAAAAAATTTTTTCCTTGTTTAAACGGGGGGAATTTCAGGGGTTTACCTTAAACCTCACTAACCACAAAATTTAAAACCTTCATCTGGAGAACAGAGAATGGGAATTCCCTACCTTCATATTTTTCTCTTTTAAACCCTCCTAATCTACTTTTATAAAAAACTGTAAACCACTTGCCATTTTAAAAGCGGTTGGCCACTGCATTTGCGGTGCCCCATTTCCCCCTTTAACAGTAACCCCCTTTCCCCACACTCACCCCCAAAAATCACAAATGCAAAAGTTTTCAGCCTCCTTTTTTCCCTCCTAAAGAAGTGGGAATTTCCCCTTTCTTCAACACTTGAACCTGAGATTCTAAAACAAAAAAAAAAAAACAAAAAAAAAAAAAGGGCCCCAATGGTGCTTGGTAAAAACCGCACCAAAACCCCAAGAGCTTGGGCAGGTAGGACCACACTTGCCCCATTGACCTCGCGATAGGAAAACAAAAAAAATTGGGTGCGAAAGATTGGATATCAGATTGGGGGAGAAGTATGGAGGAGGTGAATTTTTCCCAGTTATTTGGGATGGTTTGTGTCAGACGATGGGTCAATAAAAAGATGAGGTGAATCATAAAAACTGTTGAGGGGAAAAAAGGGTTGGCGGTGATAATTTAACGTTTTAAACCTGTTTGGTAAATCCCTGTTTAGAAAAATTTATTTTTTAAGTTTCCCTTTTTTATGTTCGGGTTGGTGGGATAAAATTTTAAAAAGACTAAAATAAATATTGAAAAAATACTACGGAAGGTTTTGCCCCCAGAAGACTAGGGTAAAAAACCCTGGTGGGTTTCTGTGGAAATAGAGGGCTGGCGGGACCCCTTTTTGGAAAAAAGATTTCAGGCAGGGGTTTTCGTTTTTTTAAACTTATAAGATGAATAAAGGGCCAGGGGGGAAATTATATCCCGGGCGGGGAGGGGTTGGGTCTCCACCGAGATTATTCTTTCAGTGATTTTTTTAATTTCGGGTTCCCTTTGGAGGGAAAGCTTTTCCCTCTGTCACATGCAATTAATCGGGGGCAGAGGCGAACACAGTAGAGGGTGAAAATTTTGTCTTTCCACGATTTGGTGTCCTCTTTCGTCCGCAGAAAAAACAGTATTTTGAGGAACAGAAAACCTCCCCAAACTTCGAATCCCAACATCAATACATTCCAAAAATTTAAGAAAGGCACCAACCCCAGCAGCTTGACCCAACTGCTAATAAAATGCTGCCCAATAGAAAATTACTGTGCGGGAATAAAATAAAAGTTGGAATGTGGAATTGCTCCACAGGGGAACCCAAAAAATTAAAACAATGCAGAATGTTTATTTTTTCCCCGGGAAATGTTTGATGTTATTTGATGGGGGTATATGTAGGGACACTTTTAGCAACAAAAAATATTGAGGGGAAAACCCCCAAACGATGTTTTTTAAAAAAACCCAAGTGAAACTTTTTTATGGGCCGGGGGAGTGTGAGGGGAATGACAGCAAAATACAAATTTTTTTAAAAAAATGCTAAATAAAAAATTTTTTTTACATACTTTTTTTTTTAAAATTTTTTTTTTTTAAATTTTAATTTTTTGTAAAAAACAGTTGGTGTGACAAGTTTTGGAAGTTCACTGTAGAAATCAGAAAATGTACAAAATTAAGATCAGTATAAAAAACCTGATTATAAAAAATTTGAAAAACAGTTGTTATAATTATTAGGAAAAGAAAAAAATTAAAAAGGGGAAACTAAATTAAGAGAGTTACTTTGTTTCTAGTTATATAGTTTTATTTTCTTTATTTTTAGATTTCGGAACCAGCAGAATCCCCCCTGTCCGTTTTCATAGGTTTTCTTGTGTTCCAGCACCTACGTGGAAACTGACGCCCGGGCTTGGTTTTTCCCGCCTTTTCGTTTTTAAACTGACGCCAGGTTTGTGTTCCACATCCTACGGGGAAAAGGGCGCCCGGGTCTTTGGGGTTTCCCGATCCTACGTGGAAAGGGGCGCCCGGTTTTTGTGTTCCAGTATCCTACGTGGAAACTGAAGCCAGGTCTTGTGTTCCCCGCATCCATGGAAAATGACGCCAGGTCTTGGTTTTCCCGCATCCCACCCTGGAAAATGACGCCCGGGCTTGTGTTCCACATCCCACGTGGGAAATGACGCCAGGGCTTGGGTTCCGCATCCACGTGGGGAAATGACGCCAGGGCCCCTTTTGTTCCAGATCCTACCCGGAAAGAAAGCCAGGTCTTGTGTTCCCGTAAACCTACGTGGAAAACTGACGCTAGGTCTTGTGGTTTCCAAACATCCCCAGTGGAAACGACGCCAGGGCTTGTTTCCAGTTCCCCTGGAAACTGACGGGCCCGGCTTGGTTCCCCATCCTACGTGGGGAAAATGACGCCAAGGGCTTGTGTTCCAGCAAACCTACGTGGGAAAATGCGCTAGGGCTTGTGTTCCAGCATTACGTGGGAAAATGACGCCAGGCCCTTTTTGTTCCGCCCTTCGGGGGAAACTGACGCCGGTCCCCTTTTGTTCCAGCATCCCACTGGAAAAATGCCCCCAGGGCTTGGTTTTTCCAGCATCCTAAAGTGGAAACGGGCGCCAGGTTTGTGTTCCCCAAAACCTAGTGGGGAAAATGACGCCAGGTTTTGTGTTCCAGCTCCTACGTGGAAACGGGCCAGGGGCTTTTTTTGTTCCGATCCTACGTGGGGAAAATGACCCAAAGGGTTTTTGTTTGCATCCTACGTGGAAAATGGGGCGCCCGGGCCCCTTTTGTTCCGCATCCTACGGGGGGAAAAATGACCCAGGTCTTGTGGTTTTCCCGCATCCACTGGAAAATGACGCCAGGTCTTTTGTTCCGCTTTCCACGGGGGAAACTGACGCCAGGGTTTGGGGGTTTCCCCCATCCCACGTGGAAACGGCGGCCCAGGGCCCTTTTGTTCCAGCATCCTACGGGGAAAATGACGCCAGGCTTTTATTCCCGCATCCCCACGTGGAAAAAAGACGCCAAGGGGCTTGTGTTCCCCGCACCCCACGTGGAAACTGCGCCCGGGCCCCCTTTTGGTTCCAAATCCAAAGTGGGAAAAAGAAAGGCCCGGGTTTTTTTGTTCCAGCATCCTCCCCGGAAAAAGGAAAAGCCCGGTCTTTTTGTTCCCGCATCCTTCCCTGGAAACTGACGCCATTTTTGTATTCCCCGAACCCACGTGGAAACTGGCCCCCAGGTCTTGCTTCCAGCATCCTACGTGGAACTGACGCCAGGGCCCTTTTGTTCCAAATTTCCACGTGGAAAACTGACCCCCGGGCCCCTTTTGTTCCCGCATCCCACGGGGAAAATGACGCCCCGGCCCTTTTGGTTTTTAGCATCCCACGTGGAAACTGACGCCAGGCTTTTTGTTTTCCCGCCTCCTATTGGGGAAAATGACCCCCGGTCCCTTGGGTTTCCAAACATCCCTACCTGGGAAAATGACGCCCGGTCTTGTGTTTTCCCGCACCACGTGGGGGAAAGGGCCCAGGTCTTGGTTCCCCTCCTACGTGGGGGAAAATGACGCCCCGGTCCCGTGTTCCCCGTATCCAAGTGGAAAAATGACCCCCAGGTTTTTGTGTTCCCGATCCTTTCGTGGAAACTGACGCCAGGTCTTGTGTTTCCGCCCTCCCCGTGGGAAAATGACGCCAGGTCTTTTGTTCCAGAAGCCTTGGGGGGAAACTGAGCCCAAAGGGCTTTGTTTCCAGCATTTCCCCCCTGGAAAGACGCCCGGTCTTTTGTTCCAGCCAAACCTACCTGGGAAATGACCCCCAGGGGCTTTTGTTTTCCCGGGTTCCCACCCGGGAAAAATACGCCAAAGGGCTTTTTGTTTTCCCGCATCCTACCCGGAAAAAAACGCCAGGGTTTACTGTGTAAAAAGGCCCCTCTTGACGAGGATTTTTTTTCATTCCTTTTTTTCCTTTTTTTCTGGGGGGGGGAACCCAATTTTTAATTTTTATAAACCCGTATTACGATAACTAAATATTCGCTTTTTTTCCCAAATAATGTTATGGAAAATTTTTGTTTCTTTGTCGTCCCGGGGCAGTTGTCTTATAATAGTTTTTTTTTCTTGACTTAGTACAAAAACCTCTTGGTTTTACGGAAACTTCCGGGTCTAAGCGGCCCGGCCCAGCCAAAAACCCCCAAATTTTCTTAAAAGTGGACTGACATTGCTCTTATTTAACTTACCCTTTGATTGGGGTTTCCTTTAAAAAATTGACACAAGTTTTGTTAGGAAAACTTTTTGGGAAAAGTGAGTGGTTCTTATTTTCTTGTAATTTCCTTGTCTTTCCGGCTGGTTTTCGTTTTTTCTTTTTGGTTAATTTTTCCTTCCCCAAAATATATGTTTTGTGGGGGTTTTCTTGTTCTTTTTTTTATTTCCATTTTCCCAAAGAATGTTTTATTTCCCTTTTCCCAAAGGGGCTAAATTTTCCCCATTCTAAAAAAGTTTTTTTTTTTGTGTTTGCTGCCATCTTCAGTGGAGTTCCCTTGTTCCTTCCCCTTTTTCCTTGTTTATTTTGTTTTTGGGGGAGGGGTTTTTTTTCGGTGCTTCGCTCCTCCCGGGAGTTTTTTTTCTTTCGAGTTTTTTGTGATTTAAATGAATAATTTAAATTTTCCCTGGAAACAGTAAAAAAATTTAAGCAAAATATCGTTATTATTTAGAGTCAAAAACCTTTTGGGTTTTTTCAAACCCTTTAAATAGTGAACAGAAGTGCTTTTGGGCTGTAATTTTAGGGGGGGTTTTTCACAACAAGCACGCTTTGTAAAAAAGAGACAAACAGGTTCAGGGGGGTTGGGGCTCAAAACCCAAAGGGGCTTGTCAAAAACAGGTTCCGGGTTTGTTTACAACAAGCACCTTTGTAAACAGAGGGCAAAACAGGTCTTTGTGGTTTTTTTTTACAACAAGCACAGCTTTGTTTTAAAAAGGGGAAAAAGGAAAGGGCCCCCAGGTTTTTGTTTTCAAAAAAGACAGCTTTGTAAACGAGACAAGCAGGGCTCCCGGGGTTTTTTTACAACAAGCACAGTTTGTAAACAGAGACAAGCGGTCCTCAGGGTTTTTGTTTTCAAAAAAGCCCCGCTTTTTTTAAACAGAGCAAAAGGTTCAGGGTTTTTGTTTTAAAAACAAGCCCAGCTTTTTAAACAGAGCAAGCAGGTCTTCCCGTTTTTTGTTTACAACAACCCCAGCTTTGTAAAAAAAGACAAGCAGGTTCAGGGTTTTTTTTTACAACAAGGGAAACTTTGGAAACAGAAAACAGGTCTCAGGGGTTTTGTTTACAACAAAACACAGCTTTGTTAAAAAGAGACAAAAGGGGCTCCCGGTTTTTGTTAAAAAAAGCACAGCTTTGTAAACAGAGACAAAAGTCTCATGTTTGGGCTACCAAAAAGCACAGCTTTGTAAAAGAGACCCAAACAGGTTCAGGTGTTTGTCTACCAAGCCCCAGCTTGTAAGAGAAAACAAGCAGGTTTTAAGGGTTTGTCTCAAAAACGCCCAGCTAAACAGGACAAGCAATCCAGGTGTTTTTCTACCCAAAAAGCACTGTAGGGAAGCAGAAAACAAGGGTCTCAGGTTTTTTGTCTGCAACAAGCTTGTAGGTTTAAAAAGAAAACAAGCAGGGCTCGGTGTTTTTTCCCGCAACAAGCTTGCAGGTAAAAAACACAAACAAAGGGCTCGGTGTTTGTCTGCAACAAGCTTTAGGTAAGAAAAAAAACAAGCAACAAGGGGGGGACCCCCGAACAAGAGACCAAAAAATACACAAGCAGCAACAGGCACAAGCCCAAAAAAAATACACAAGGGGAAAGAAAACAAAAAGACACCCAAACAGACACAAGAGGTTGGGAAATATAAAATTTAAGTGTCCTTTTATTTGTTTTTTTAATTAACTTGAAAAAAAAAAATGAATCCCAGGAAAAAGTATCAATTTTAAAATTTTTTTTAATCTGAAAGCATGGAAAATTTTTTTCATAATATTTTATATAAAAATATAATTCCCCCCAAAATTTATAATGATTTTTTGTTTTAATTTCGTTTTGTAATACTTTTATTTAATTTTTTTTATCCCAAAAAATTTATAAAATTTTAATTTTCCTTTTTTTCTTTTAAATTTTCATTTTTGCAAAGTTTTTTTTGAGGGTTAAATTAAAAATTTCGTTAATTTTTCTCTTTTGTTTAAATTTTTTGTTGTATTTCATAAATTTTTTGTTAAAATTGACAAAAGTTATTGCACTTTCAACCTTTTTTGCGGAGTTGACAGTTTTATTGCATTAAAAAATTCCTATAAATTTTACAATAAATTTTAAAACAAAAAAAAGGGGGAAATTTTTTTGTTAGGTTCAGAATGATTTTTTGGGAAATTATTGCAACCAAATTTTCACTCGTCTTATTGGAAGATGACGGTTTTTTTAAACCAAATCGCAAAATTTTTGCCTATTCGGCATTTAATTTTATAAATACAATATTCCTCCCCCCGGGAAAAGGAGAATTGCGAAACTTGGCTTAAATTTGCAAAGTTTTTCTTGCCATATAGGGCCAAAGGGGAAAAATTTTTTATTTCAATAATTTCCCAAAATCTTTGAAATTTTCGAAAAAAAAAAAAATTTTTTCATTTTGTTTTTTTTTGTATTTAAAATTAAATGAAACAAATTAAAAAATATTTTTGTTGGGTTTTGGCTAAAATAAATTGCTCTTGTTTTTAAAAAAGGTTGTTGGTAAAATTTTCTAAAATTTCTTTTGGTGGGAAAATTAATTTTTTTTACATTAAAAATTAGTGAAAAAAAATTTTTTCTTTAAAAAAGTAAAAAAGAAAACTTTGGAAAGGTTTAAATTTTTAAAAGAATATTGCTAATGACCAGTTTTAATATTTGGGACGACCTTTATATAAAATATAAATTTAAAAAAAATATATTTATATATATTATATATATATAATATATTTATTATATATATCCTTTTGCCTCACTTTTAATAATTTAAAACTTAGGAAACATTCATCACATATTTATTCCCTACATACATCACAAAAAAAAGTAAATTTCCTTCTCCCATGCAAAAAGATGTTTTATTTTTGATTTTTCCTTCCTAAAGATTCCCCAAAAAGGGCCCCAGTAATACGAAATTGAGATGTTTCACTTTAAAACATTTTTCTTTGTTTGTCCCCAACACTATAGTTTTATTTTTTGTTGTTTTGTCATTTAATAACGACAATATTTAATTTTTTTTTGAAAAAATTAAAAACAAAGTTTAAAAAACACTTCCCAAAACTTGTGCTGCTTTCGTATTTGATTGAAAATGCTTACCCTTTTTTTACCCAAAAGTTTGTTTTTTAAAAAATCTTTAATTTTTTTGAAAAACTGTTTTTTCCTTAATTACTTGTCTGTATTGTATTTCCTTGTTATTTTTGTTCTTCCGACACGGGAAAAATCAGGGAAATTTTTGGGACAAAGGGAAAATGACAACTTTATTTTCCCAATAGTAGTTTTTAGGGAAAGAGGGTGATTTGAGAGGGACTTGCCCAAATTGAAAGTAAGTTTACTTCAACCCCTCGTCTTTTATTTTTTATTTTATGGTGGTTGGGCCCCTTTGTCTGTCAAGATTTTTTGCATCTTTACCCCGTGGTGTATGAAACTCCTTTTTCCCGCTTCTTTCGAAAAAATCGCGACTCGTGCCTGCTAAAACTTCCTGTGCTTCCTTTACAAAATCTTGGAGTTAAATTCTTGTTTCAAAATTTAATAAAAAAGGCCAAAACGTAATTAAAGATTTCCCGAATCCATCAAATATGGGTGAAAAAAAAATACGAAAGATGTTGTTCCCCCACGAAACAAAATTTGGATATATCCCCAAAAAAACCCAATATGATTCGCTCTTTCGATTTATTTAGATTCAAAAAGATAAAGAAATTTTGGATCCTTCCCGACCCTTATTAAGTTTAAGAAGCAAATTTACCAAAAATGAGATCTTTTTGGTTTTAAAATATAGTTGGGTTATTGATAAAGGTCACACCCGTGGGTATGTATACCCCAAACAACCCGTGTTGTTTTTCCCCCCCTTCCGACCCCGAGTGCTTAGCTGCTGGGGGTTTTCCCCTGGCACTTTCTCTGTGACTGAAGAGTTTTTTTGTATTTTAAATGAATTTAATAATTTAGGGGAACTTCAGTAGTCGGTTTGGGGGAAGCAGAGGAAAGTTGGAAAGTTTTTCATCTAAGCAATCACTCGTTGGGTAATTTGGGGGAATTAAAAACTTTACTAGCGAGACTGTTCTATGGTTGAGAAAAAATTAAATTTTTCCTTTTTAAACTGTTTCAATAGGCAAATGTTTGTGTTTTTATTTGTTTTAAAAAGAAAAATTTAAAAAAGGAGAAACTGCAGGAAAACCTGTGGCCCCTAATTGGGATGTCCCCTTTTCAATTCATCCCACTAAAAAAAAATTTTTCCCCCAAACCCAAATTTTTAATGCCAAAATAAAATTTTTTTTAAAAATCAAGGGGGAAGCGCTAAACCCGGGGGTTTTACACGGCCCGGGGGGGGGGGGGGGGGTTTGGGGGCATTTTAGGGTTAATTCCCGGGGGAAATGGAGCCCCAGTTTCCCAAATTCCCCAAATCAAAGCCCCCCACCCAATCAAGGGAAACCTTCCCTTTAGGGGGAAAGTAACCCAAAAAAAATAAGCTCTGAGTGAAAAGTCCCCTATCTTTAATTTTTTTTTTAGTTTTTTATTTCCCCGAATCTGAAAGAATGGGTTTTCCCCTCATTTTTATTTTTTTGTTGGTAGGAAAACGATACCAAAAAAAAAAGGCAAATTTATTTCCCAAACGTTTCGCCTACACAGTAGGCTTTTGGAAAACAGAAAAAAAGGCAGGAACGTAGTCCCCGTTTTTCGACTTAGAAGCCCTAATTTTAGGCGAAACTTTCGGGAAAAAGTTTGTCTAACCCGTTGCCCCATGTTTCTTGCCCACCCAAAAGGTCGGGAAATTTTGAACCCCTTTTGATGTTTTATACTTTCGTTTTCGGTGGAAATTTTTTATATTATTTTCATTCTTAAACCTTTTTTAGTTTTTTGGGGGGGATGATGAAAGGGGGTTTTTCTAGGTTTATTTTATTATTAAGCTCCGTCAATTTTTTCATTTTGGGTGTTTCTTACTATGGATTTCCAAAAAATGCATTTGTAAGCCATGGAAATTAGTTTTTTGGGATGATTGTTTTTGCTTTATTTAAAAATTTTTTTGTCAGTAATTTATTACAAATCGGGTTTTTCCATTCATCGATGCAAAGATTTGGAAAAAAATCTGCAGGCAAGAACAGCAAGATGACCCCTTTTACGTGCCTTAAGATTTTTTTTGGAGAAAGAGCATCGGGCACAAGAGGGCTTTCCCAGCACTTTAAAAAAAAACAGGCCCAACCCCTCCCTGTGGAGTGAGGCTGTCAGGTGGCAGTTAAAACAATTGCAAAAAAAATTCAGACCCAAAAGACTAACATTCCCCCCTCATAAAAATTTTTTGAAAGGGTTTTAAGAAGCAAGATCGCCGCCCACCTAGATACCCTAAATTCGGAAACCCCGGACGACACAGTTTAAAGCAGTCACTCCTACCCTTTCCCAAATAAGTGTCGTGGGCCCCCTTCCACTGAACAAAAGGGAAAATAATGGAAAAAAAAAATAAAGAAAAAAAATAGAAAAAAATAAAAAATGATTTGGGATTTTACCTTTTAAAATTTTTAAAAAAATAAAAAAAAAAAAGGCCTTCGGTTCTTTTAGTTGGGAGGGAGTAGGTTATGGCCCTGGATAGATCGATATTATTGATGTGGGTTAAAACCCGGGCGGATGGTTTATAGTCCGTGTTTTGGGAATTTTTCCTACCACTTTGGGTGGAGCAACCCCAAAATAGAAAAAAAGGTTTTAAAGGGGGGTAGTATTCCCAATAAGGTTTTAAAAAGTCTCCTTAACATATTTTCCTTTTTCTGCTTTATCTGGCGTTTCCCGGTGACCACGCCAGGAACAAAGCTTTGGGAATAAGAAAAAAAAAAAATTTGGTTTTCCAAAGGGCCTAAAAAAATAACATTTAAAGGAAGAAAAGAATGATAAAAGCCCCAAAAACAATTTCTTGTAACCCCGCAAACAAAAGAAAGGAACCAAAAGAATACTCCTGGTAAATCAAACCCCAAATTTATTAGGAAAAGGGGGTGGAGGTGAAATTTATCTCCAAACTTCAACCCCCACCAGGTTTAAAAGGGAAAAAATACCAAAGGGGTAGAAAATTTTAACAATTTAGACACCCAAAACTAGTTTCGCCCGCCGCCCGAGGGGGGGGGGGGGTTTGCGACGTAACTCGCTAATGGTTCCCGGTTTTCCTGAACAACCTTAACCCCCCATACGCCTAAATTTTTCCCCACCCTTTCTGGACATAGTCTTTGTCCCTTTGGGTACTTTGGGGGAGAAACAAAATACAGATGTTACACAGGGGGGTTTATGCATGGATAGCCCCATCCGCAGAACAACCACACCAAATTTTTTACAAACCTCATCCACGAAATCCTATATTTTTTTCCCTCCACCCCGTAAAATATCCTTATTTTTTTAAAAACCGCCCACGGATATTCCCAAATTTTTCACATTTATAAAATCTCCCAATAAACAGAAAAGTGAAAAACCATCGACAATGCGCCATGTTCTAATAGTGCACAAAAATGGGAAATGAAGGAATAACGGGAAAAGATGGTAGATGGCCCATAACTTCGAAACAAATAAAACACAAAGAGGAGTAAAAAAACTCTGTTCCAAAAGGGCAAAATACTTGGGCTCTCATCCTTTTCCTCATCCCCATACGAGAGATTCAGGCCAAAACCCCGGGGTTTTCCTTTTTGGCGGATGCACCCAAAATTTGCATAAAGTGCCCATCCATAAAAGACACCCCAAGTCTCCAAGCGGACATCAAACCAAATCTTTAAATGGGCTACAAAAAAAAAATATGAATTTCCCAATGAGAAAATTTTTAGAAACCCAAAATTTTGGAAAATTTCGAAAAAATTTAAAAACGGTATGGGAAATATAAAAAAAAATTAAAACTAAAAACAATGGGGCAAAAAATCTAACGTGGAAGGACCTGGAGAAAATAAGGTCGGGAAAACTTTCTGACATAGCCCAAAAACAATGTATCTCCCCCCCCAATCTAACAGGAAAATAAAAGGAGGGATAAGGAGAACCTTCAAAACTAGGGCTCCCAAGCCCATAAATTTTCCTTAAAATTGCTTTTTTTACGGTTAAACCCCCTTAATCTTTAGCCAGGTTATGCACTCCTAAAAACACTCATAGAATGAAGGAAAAGGTTCCAAATTTAAAAATGTAAGGCCAAATAAAAGTTACATATTGCCCCTCAGGGCCTTCCGAGCCTTTTGGGGACGGCTGCGCAAGCCCCTTTTTTGAGTTTTTTTTGCGCGGGTTTACCTATTGAGCCCCCTAGCTTTGGGTTGGTGGAAACTTTATTTTCTCCAAAAAGGGGGGCTAAAATAGCAAAAAAAACAACACTGCTGCATTGAGATGATCCGGGGTCCCTGTCACAGGATCCAACATGGATTTATTTTTACCAGCGATCTTTTCGCATCCCTTTATGGTATAGCAAATGGGGGAAGTATTTTGGTGTCGCATTAAAGGGGGAATGAAAGAATTTTGGGGTTAAAATGACGTCGACAACCCTACGGGGCAGTGGTCGACAAGTACGGGAGACCATCATCCCGGTTTAAAATACAGCTGTGTCGGTGAGACTTCATAAAGTATCCCACATTACACCTGGGTAAAATCGGGAATGTCCCTTTTTTGAGGCGACTGATTTTGATATTACCAGTAACTGCCGTACTAGGGACGGTCACGGTACCACAGCGGGGAGAGGGGCAACTGGCCCGGGATGCAGGTGCGTTTGAAGGCGCGTTTTACAGTTAAAATGATTTTCTTTTCGCCCAACCCTATTTCCTTAAATATATTGTTTGAAAAAATTTAAAGGCCCTTCAAGTCTATGTAACGTATCCCGGGGCAACAACGTACGTGTCGGCTTTGGGTCATATGACCACACGCGGACCCTGGGGGAAACGAAGTGGTACCCCAAACAGCAACGGCAACAGCAGCCAGTGGACGGGGTTGGCGTTTGGGGCAGAACAGCCTCTTCCCTAAAAACCCCCCAACAACTTTGTCATGGATGGGGAAGGGGGACAAAGAAAGGGAAACCCGAATCCCCAAATTTGGAAACCGCTTCAAGGAGAATCTTAGTAAATTGACATACAAAAGGGGGTTTTTTGAGGAGAGACTACCTAATATGGGTGAAGAAGGGGCGGCGTCTTTGGTAAAGGCGTTGGTTTACTTTTTAAGAGGAATGGGTTTCCTAGATCAGGGGGAAACCCAGGCTTATTTTTGGGGGGAAAGGCTGTGAATGAGGGAAGGGCGGGAAGAGGACGGTTTTTTTCGACGAGAGATTCAAAAGGGTTTAAAGGGTGCATGCAGTAGGGGTTGGGGGTGCATCGGGAGGGGTGTTTCCAGATGCAAAATGCAGTGGAAGGGGGAAACACGAAAGAGGACTGCAGCATCATGGGTTTTCTGATGATGTTTTAACTCCTGCCCAACGCCCGGGGGAAAAAAGTTTTTGTGTGGAGGTACAGAAGAGAGGAAGGGGAAAAACCCCCAAGGGAAACAAGGGTTTGAAAAGGTGTTTTCCCCAAAAAAGGGGGGGAAGGGACAGAGGTTTGAAAAAACGAACTGGGAAAGTAAATTTCCCCGGGACAAAAGGAAAAGCCATTTTTTTTAAATTTCAAGTTTTTTAACTATAAATTTTAAAAGGGTTGAGGTTTAGGGGAAGCTTAAGGGGTTTTAAATTTAGTATTGGGCGATTTGGGTGGGGAAATTTTGGTATTCTTACGGGAACCCAAATTTTTAAAGGCCTGGTTATGATTGGATATGAGTGGTTATGGGTTTTACAGGGAAAAGGGAACGTTTAAAAAGGTGGGGCCCCAAATTTTGGAAAAGGGAAAACCCTAGCCCCTTTTTATAGTAAGGCGTAGTAAAGGGGGGGGAAGGGGAGGGTAATTAGAGTGGATGGAACTTGGGTGGGGTTCCCCCATTTTTTAATATGTGTAATGGCCCCGGCTGGGGTAAACGTGAGTATTAAAACAAAATTTTGTTGGGGACGGGGCTGGTCAATTTTTTTACGGGGTTTTACCGAATGTTGCAATAAAAGGCGGAGTTTTTGGAAAATTGGGCGTGATACGTCGTAAAGTTTTGGGAGCCCAGAGGTGCGGGGGGGTTTTTTGGGTAAAAGGGGGGATATTTTGCCGGGGGGGGGTTTTTTACGGGGGTTTTGGGGTTGTGGGGGGGGGGGATGGTAGAGCATACCTTCATTAAACGAGGAAACCCGGCGGGGTTTTGGCCCCAAAAGTACGTCCCCGTGCGTTACGGGCGGAGGGGGGAAGTGAAAAAATTTTTTTTTCCGGATCATAGATTTTTTTTAAAAGGGAAATTTTTAAATTAAAAGGGGTGCCCGGGGGGTTTCCAAAATTTTTTGGGAAATTAATTTTAAAGTTATTAAAGGAAAAAAGGGATAGCCCTTTTGTTTTTTGGGACATATGTGGGATCGTTTATTTGGTAGAAGCCCCAAAGGGAAATTTTGCCTTTGAACCAAACCCCCGGCCGGGGATTAAACCCGCGGAAAACGTGCCCTTACTTTTCTTAAGTGATTTTTGCCAGGGTTAAATTGGGGGGAAAACCAAAACTAAAAAACGTATTAAGGCATATTTAGGGGGGCTTTTTGCGCGACTTATGCAAAAATTTTAATGCTAAAAACCTGTTTAAAAAATTGAAATTTTTAAAGGGAAAATACCGGGTTTTTAAAAAAAATTAAGGTTTGGGGGGAAAGCAAAAGGGTGGGGTTTTTGGGGAGGTTTTGTGGGAAAACCCCCCGTCGCGTTTTTGTTGCGGAGTAAACACACACGCCAAGGCAAGGGAGTTAAGGGGGTTTTGAATTTTTCCCAGGGGGTATGAAAGGGTAAAAAGTGGACCAGGTGTTGACGACAACTGGGGGTTTTTAGTGGGTATATTGATGCTTGGGTTAATTTTGAAAACGCAATGTGGGGGAATAAGTGAAATAGCATTACATTCAATTAAAGGGTTTGTGCAGGGGTGATTTGACAGAGCTTTGATCGTTTCTTTTTGGGGAAGGGCCCGAAAGGGAGTGCGAGACATGGGGAAACTTTAAACCGGGGGGCAATTAGGTAAGGCACCAGGAATTGATGGGTTTTCCCATGACTTTTTTTTCCAAAAATTTGGGGCGTTTTAAAAGAATTTTTGGGAAATTATTCAATACCAAAAAGGGGTCGGTTTTAGGGGGACAGCAGCGGGGGTGGGTGTGGTCGTTTTTAGTGCCCAAAGGTGAGCCATTAACAGTTAAAAAACTATCGGGGCTATTTTTGGGTTTTTGTGTTTTTAAATTTTTAAATTTTGCAAAAATTTTTGCAAAAAGGAAAAAAAAAGGTCCGGGAAAGGATCGATAAGGGGCAATATGGGGGGGGCCGGGGAAGGGCTATTTATACGGGGATGGTTTTTTATTAAAGTTTTATTTAAGAAAGATAAAATTGGGGGTGGGGGGGGGGGGGTTGGCTAAGTTGGGGGGGGGGGGGGGGGGCATATGATAGGGGTAAAAGGGAAGCGTTTTTGGAAATTTCCAGATGGCAAGGGGTTTGGGGAGGAAATTTTAAACATGGGCCCCAAATTTAAATTTTCAAGATGCACCCCGCGGTGCAGGTAAATGGAAAAGGGGAAAAGGGGAAAAATTCAAAGAGCAGGGGTCCCACGTCCCCCGGTTTTCCCCTTTCACAAAAATTTTTTTCATGTTTTACAGGACCCTTTTTTTAGAGGATTTGGGTCTTATTGGCAGCAAATGGGGTTTGGGGACGAAAGGGGGGGGGGGGTTTGGGATTGTTTGGGTATGTTGGGTGACACAACGATTTTAGTAAGGGGGAACAGGGATTTGCCTCGGGGGGAAAATTTTTTAAAGGGTTTTTTTAAAAAAGGGGTTTTGGGAAAGGGGGGCAATTAATAAAGGAAAAAAACGAAAATTGGTCTTGGGGGGGGTTAAGTAGGAATGTGAAGGAGTTAAAGGTGGAAAAGGTGGAAACCCAATTTAAATGATATTTTGGGGTCGTTTTTGTAATGATATCAAATTAGCACAACAAAAAAAATCCGTGCCGGGATTTTAAAATGGGGAAATGAAGCCGCCTCAGTGGGTTTTTGAGCTGCACACTTAACTTTTTCAAACAAAAAATAATTAAAAACGAAAGTTCATTAAAAAGTAAAACTTTGGCATGAAACAGAATATATCCCTTTCTTCGTAGTGAGACACCCAAAGGGTTTGAAAAGCGCGGGTTTTTAAAATTTTATTTTGGGTACTGGAACGAATGGTTAGGTAGAGCGGGTTTTTCACACTCCCGGGTTGGGGGCCCAGGACTGGGTCTTTTAGCTTTGAAAAGAGGATAAGTGTGTATTTGAAACGTAGTTTTAAAACGGGGGGGGGGGCCCCCAGGGAAGGCGGACTTCATTTTTAAAACGTCAGGATAAGCAACGGGGGTGGTGGGTAGGGATTCATAATCGGGGAGGCAATGTTACGGGTCCTCATAAACATGAGGGGATCCTTCACATATTAAATTTGGGGAAACCCTTTATGGGGGGAAGGTAAGGCCCGTGGACAGTGGTAGAAGGGGTTTATCCGAGTATGATTGGCCTAATTCCCGGGCTTTTAAAAAAAAATTAAAGTTTTTAAAAACCAAAAATACAGAAGTAAATGTAAATTTTTTACATGGGATCCTTACCGTCTGGAATGGTTTTTTTTCCATAAGAGAATACCCGGGGGGAAGGGAAAATGCAAGGGTTTTGGTGGGGTGGGAGACTTTTTTCCCTAAAATGAAAAATTTTCGATGATTGAAAAAATAAGGGGGTTTTGGGTTTGGGAAGGGGAATAAGGGTTTGTGGAGGGGGGGTTTGCGGTGGGGGGGGGGTTTTTTTAAATTTGGGCTTTGGGGGGGTGAATCAGATGGAAAAGAATGCGGTAAGGGGTTTTTAAAAATTTCAGATTAAAATTTTTTATTCTTGGGGTTATGAAAAGGGGCGAACGTGTGTGAAAGAATTAATGGGGATTAACGGGAACTTTTATAGGACAAAGGAGAAATAAGGTGGGGTAAGGGGGGAGTTTGGGAAGGGATTTTTTTTGAGGGTTATAGGAATTTTTACTTTACGGGGTTTAAAGGGGGTTGAAAGGAAAGGGAAGGGGATTTAAAAGGGGTGGTTTCCTAGAATGGGCGGGAGGGATGATGATTTGATAAAGTTTTTTAAAAGGTATTCCGGGGGAAATTTTAACATTTTTTGTTCCCAGTGGTTTTAATTACAAAAAAAGGGTTTTATTTGGAATTATCGCTTATAACATGGGAGTGTAATTTTTTATATATAAGCATGTGTTGTAAGTTTTGTGTAAATTTTTGTATGTATGTATAAGGGTGTAGTGTATATATAATGTAAAAGATGTACTGTATGTATGTTTTTCTTTTGTATATACCTTTTAAAGTTTTTTTTTCATGAACATTTTCAATGTTTTCAAAAACATATTTTTTTTATATCGCATTTAAAGATTTTGAACAAAGGTAAATGTCAAAATGGCTTTTTTAATTTTTTGTTTAATTTACACTGTATTTTTTTTAAGCCCCAATTGATTTGGTGCCCCAAAAAAGCATATGTGTTTTGGGTAAAATTTTTAGTATTTTTTCTTTTTTAATTTTTCTAGATGGTGGCAATATATGTATGTAGTTTAAGGGGTTTAAAAAGAACCTTGGAAATTGTTTAAAAATTGGTAAAATTCATGGTTTAAATTGAAAGTAATATTAAACTGACGTTTGGGAAATGGGTTGTGTTCAATTAGACAACAACCTTTTTTTACTTTTTTTATATGAAGTACTGAAGGGGAAAAATTTAAGTATGATTTTAAAGTGAAGAGTGGGTTTTCCTTTTATTGTTCTTTTTTTTTTCTTTATGGGAATACAAGGTTTTATCATGTACCCAACAAATAGGTTTTGGGGGAAAGTGGTAAAAATTTTTTGTTGATTAGACATTTATAATACGATGAAATCAGGTTTGGGTTAGGTAAATTTATGAAAATTTGTGGAATGTTGTTTGATTCAAACTGCTCTTTAATTATACAAATTGGGTAGAATGTTCTACGTATGGCATTATTGAAAAATGTTGAGCTGAACTCTAATTGTAGGTACGATGTGTAATGTACATGTGCACACCTGGGCGAGCAGCTGCGTGGACCGTGCAGTTCTCAAGGACCTGTATGGTCGGTGTAGGTTTCACTTGGATGTGTTCTTGACATCATTGGTTCAATTATCCTATATTTCCTTCCGTGTCCAGAGCAGAAGGAATTTAGCCCTGTAACGACATAATGAAAGTATACTTGTATTTATTTTTCTAGTGTAAATTAAGAGCAAGGATGATTAATTTGAGGAAGAGTTAATATAGGTTTGCATGTTTAAGAAAGTTTAACTTATCCACATGTAGTTAGTATAGGACAGTTTTAAGCTTCGATATCTGATTTTACATGTAGGTAATAGTGGTCATATTTGTTATATTGTTATGTTATTCGTTAATGTTTCAATATCTAATGAACGTTTTTTCAGTTATTGTTCATATATTGTCATCTTTAGGGTTTTTCCTTTTGTCTATTGTCGGTTTTGAATAAAATATAAAAAATAATAGTTACTCAGTCTTTTCAAGTTTCTTTTTATTTAAAAGCTTAAATACTTTAGATATTCATAAATATTTTATTAAATATCACTCAGAAATTTTCCTCCACACAAAAAACCATAGAAGTACATGTCAATATGGTCACTACACTTGATAATGATCAGAGGAATATTACCGCTTCCTCAATAGTAACATTACTTGTGTGCAAGTACAAAATTTTGAGAATAACACTTTCACTGAGTAACTCCCTGGCATAAGGAATATATCAAAAAGTTCTAAGTTTGACACTGGTCGTCACATCGAACCTGAAGATAACTGTATAACAGCAGACTTCACAAATAAACCACAAGCTGGTTCAGGAGTTTCTATAACAATTCTCTATCCAAGTGGGGAATAAGGCGGAGTACTAGGAGAGGAGCTCAGTCAATGTACACTGATCGGCAGAAAGAGTGAACTCCACAGAACAGTAAACCCCTTCTTGACATCAATCGTCAAAAGGGGGAGAGGGTAAAAGGGGAAGCAAACTACCCCACCAATGGACATAACTTAGCCAGGTGTACCTACCTAACACATTACTCAAGATATATATATATATACACATCATACCCGGGTATATTCCAAATCAGATAATATTATAAACTAGGGGAAATCTTTAATTTAGCTAATATTAAAGAAACCCAGAGTATATATTAAGTGGATAATAACATATAAATTAATCACATTATGACCTTGGTCAAAAACACTTGTCCTCTCTAGGCTGGAATAGGCTGTACATTAACAGCCCCCCTTAAAGGGCAGGCAAAACTGTTGAAAATGGAGAATGTTCACAGAACTTTCACATCATGCATTAGTATGAAAAAAGCACCTAAATTTCGGGGAACGGTGAAGTCTCTCGGTTTGCATTCCCTGAAACGCAGGCAAGAAAGATACATGATAAATAACACAAGGGAAATCCTACAGGGACTATCCCAAATTTGCACACAAAAATCACTCCCTACGAAAACAAAAGACCGTTTACTTTGAAAGTTACACACCTGAATTTTAACAAGAATGGGCTTACCCCTATCCCCGCTGAGGCTTACTGGCCCCTCCTTTCATAGGTTTGGGTTTTCTTCTCTACAATCCCTCGTTCCTGCCCTCCAACCCCTCTGTCCCTTCCCGCCTAGCTTTCCACTGCCCCCCCCCCCCCCTCCCGGACTTGCCTTTGCTCCCACAGCGGCCCACATCTTCTTCCCAGGCCTCGCGCTGGTGGGGAGGACTTCGTCCATGTCTGATGCCCCGCTGATCTCTTGCGGGAGCTAACCTCTCCCACACATTTCTTCTGCAACCACATCTTGATGGACCCCACCACCACATGCTCTCCTTTCGAACCTCACTCAAGTCTTCCTTACCCTGCTTCTGTCCTCCATCACCTTTTCTCACCCCGACCTCACATCACTTTCCACACCATGCTCCGACTCTTCCAAAAAATCCTTCAGCACAGCCTCCAAATCCCGTCCTGAGCTGACTCTGCCCGTACCTAAGGGATCTGTCTGACACGTATTCCCTCCCCCCCCGTTTTCCCCTGGAGGTGTAGAACGTCTCCAAAACCACCTCTGCCCTGTCGACCTCCTCACCATAGACCTGTACCCCGGGTTCCACTTCACCCGTCATAACGTCCGCGGCTTCTAATGGCGTATCCACAAAAAGCTGTCTCCTGACGCCTAGGGCCCTGTCTCCTGGGGCATTGTGCCACCATTGCTCATAAGAGTCACATAAACGGGACGTCTTCCTCTGCCCCGCATTAGTAGTACAAAAACCTGTGTTCTATGTTTATGCAAAGTAACAATGATGGTATCGGCCTCCTCATGGACATTTTCAGTGTGAAGATCCTTTCCGGGGCAGGGATTGTTTGGGGATTTTTGGGGAATTAGTAAATGGAGTGGGTTAATGACGTTTGGACGGGTGGGGTTGTAGAACATACTTTTTTAGACGTGGATATGCGGCAAGACTGGATCGATTGTAGGGCCACCAAACAGTAATAGGGAGCAAGTGCTGTGGTGGACGCGGTTTTGTCGGATCACAGAGGAGTAATGTGGACCTAGAATGGGAGGGATTGCCTAGAAGGGTCAAGGTTATTGGAAGTTAAAGTTGAAGCTTTGCAGGGTGGAGAATGTCGGTCCAGTCTTTTGTTGCAATTGTGGGAACGGTTGGTGATGAGGCGCCGGGGGGATGAGGACTGGTAAATTGGGTGGATTCGGTTGCTAAATCGAATCAGAAATATTATATTTGTCGTGGGAGGGAAGATAATCGTTAAAGTAATGGTTCCAAAGTTATCTTGAAGGGCAGCTGCGGGACTGTTATGCAAGAGGAGGAGCAAGCCTATCCATGAAAGGACATTGAGGTTTAAGGAGAGTATAGGGGATTGCAAAACGAGCGCTTTGCTGGTGTGCGAATTATGGGAGGATGGAAGAAAGTTTTGCAATGGGGTGACCGGCCGTCGGCTGAGTTTATGAGCCAGAGAAGAGAGGGAGAGTGACGATGGAGATGATGGGTTAAACGGACATTAGGATTGAAGGGTATAAGCGGGTCAGCATTGTAACGACAGAGGGTATGAGTGGATATGTAGACGCTGTTTAAGTCATATACGCAAAGTTGGGCTGCCTAGGTGGCATTGAAGTGAAATGGAAGTATGTGCAGTGTGAGCTTGATGACAGACGGTACATTAGGTGGGGCCGATTACGGAGTGTGAGATTTGGCAGGCGTTTGGTCAGAGTGAGTTTGGGAAAAGCGCCGGGAATAGACGGACTGCCAAATGATTTCAACGTAAAGAATTGGGGTTCTGAGTTTTTTTTTTATGTAAGGCTGTTTAACATACTTAAGGCGGCTGAGGTAATGGGAGAGCAGCAACGGACGGCCGTTTTTTTTTTTATATTTTATTTAAAAACTTCATGTACAGATATCAATAGGTATCATAGATAAAAAATGATCAAGGACAACACATAAAACAATATATAAACACAAAACAATCCAGGCAACATCTGACAGTCCTGAACATAAACTAAGTTTTTATTACATAATCCAATTTTAAGAAGGATTAAGTGATATAACACAGGCCACAAAATGGCTATGAATAAAACTCCTAAAATTACACCCTCAACACAATAATGCTCCAAGCTTAATGACAATCCCACCAAATACCACTCTCAACAAATACACCAGACCTACAATATGCCTTATTAAGAAACCTGTGCTGCAACACAGGTGACCCCATCATCCCCCCCCCCACTCACACAACACACAGAGAAAACTAACCCTATCACCAACCTGAATAATCAGACATTAATTACCTCAATTTAGATTATTATGACACATGTCCACTTAGGAAGCCTAATTTACAACCATTGAATATACAGGACTACAAAATTACATACCTTAAATAAGAACAGAAAATAGGTAATTACACCAAAACGATGCTGGACCACGTTTACAATCAAACAAAAATAACTCAGTGCTCAAGGGAAATAGTGAAAGGAAACCTCTCAAGAAAATTCAAATTCAATTGCAATACCATGAAAGTGGAACTAATACGCTACCAAAGAAATATACATGTATAATAACTTTTAATAGGTTTACTAATAACATGTTATATATTAAATCTGTTCCTTAAACCTTCCCCCTCAAGGGTGCTAACAAAACTTATCAGCACAACCCTCTCATCTGGGTCACCACACTATACCTCCAATCACACCCAATCACATCACGCATTCCCAAGGAGGTGAGCCGTTGAAATCCCCTGAACCCCCCCCCCCCTTTTACCAAGCCCACTCACCCCGGCATTTAAGCCCCTATAACGCAATAAAATCCCTATTTGTTATCCCTAAAAAAACTCGAGAAAAATACTCTTCCCCATTCCCAAAATGTCTCTGTTGCGACACAACGTTCGATAAAACCGCCGCCAAAGTCCTTCTCAGCATCCCCACCCACCTTCCCCCCATACCCCATAAAACATATAGTAGTCCCACGATGACATATGCTAAACCCCTACCACACTCTCCTCCACACCAATCAAACAAGACTCAACGCTCGCATTCCGCCACACCTTGGCCCCCCACCCTCACCACTACCTACGCATCCATACCTGATGCACTCCAAACCTTCTCAAAAATAACGCCATGATTCCACAGTCTCTACCCCCACTGCATCGCCACACCCCCCCCCCTCAATAACCCTCCTGTCCGCTCGAGCATCGCTCCCGTGGAAAATCCCCATGCAGAACGGTACATAACCTCACGCCCCTAGGTCGTATCTTAATTTAACTAACCTTCGCCATAGTACAGCCCATGCATACATGGGTAGATCCCTTCAACCGCCACTACATGTCTCTCCTAACAATTACACTAAGTTCCCACCTTTACTTTTCCTGGTTCCTGGCTATCATTAAGGCTCTAACACTGTCTCGCATTCCTTCATTTCCGCCCCTCCATACAATTTCCCTCAGGTGGAGCATGTACCTTATCTAGCTGACCCTCCCTCCATCCACCTGCACTCATCACTTCCCTCTTAATAACACACATTTCACGCGCTTTCTCCAGTCCAACAAACCCAACCCCCCCTACATAGCCACCGCACTGCACTACCTCCTTCGCAACAGTGCACCCTGAACCCCACAAAATTTGAACTCCATTCTAAGAATACTCGGATCGCGTTTCCTGTTAACGGCATCACAGCCGAAACCAACCAGACTATTACTATATGTACTACATTGATGACAATTACACCGCTCCTAAGGGTTAACTGGTGAGGTCGCAGCATTCCCAACCGTACGGCTGCAACCTGTTCCACCATCCTATTCGAAATGGCTAACCCTTGCAGCACTCAGGTCAGCCTCAACATGACACCGCCAGTTTTTCAGACACCCGGTCCTCCGCGCACAACATCACACCCCACTCTAATCTCTCGTCCCACTCCTCCACCCCATGATCATTGACTTTTCCATATTACCTTCATCCAGTAGCTCTCCCAAAGTTGTACAACTTCCCCCAAAATCCCAAACCGTGTCTCCTCACTTGCCAACATAGTGGTATCATCAACATACCCACCAAACCAGGCCACTGGCTTCAGCTCACCATCCCTCCCCCCCAGCCTGTAACGATCCGCCACCATCCTATATAAGGGATCCTGAACACATGCAAACTAATTTTTGTGATAAAGGACATCCCTGCCCGAAGACCCCTCTCCATGTTGACCACCCCCCCCCCCCACACACCCATTGATTTGCACCCTGACTCGCATTTGAGTACAGCGTACCACCCACCCCACTATTTCGTCGCCAAACCCCTGTCGTAGGAATATTGTGCCCCCTCAAAGTCCCTTTCTTTTCCACCCTGTCATAAGCCCGTGCCCAATCCAAACGCCCCCAACGCTCCTCCTTTCCTTTCCATGTCCGCCATGAACCCCTTGATAATCCCGTGGCCCACGCTCATTGACCTACCAGGAATAAACCAAACTGAGACTCAAACACGACCCCCCCACAACACATTTTAAAGCCGATTCCCAAGAATTTTCGCAAATATGATTTATAAGAGCACAAAGCAATGAAATGGCTCGATAAACCCGAAGGGTACCTGCTGGTTTACCCGTTTGGGACCAACTCCAACCCCGCGTTGCCTGAGATTTCTCCCCATCTTACCTCCGTCGTTCAGGCATTCATAACCCTTACTAGGAAACCCCTAAGCAGACCCCAGTGCTGTACATAAAATTCCGCTAGGTAAAACCATCGATCCCGGTGCCTTACCCTTCCTCATTCCAAAGGGCTCTCCATATTTCCCCCTACTCAATGACCCCACCCAGTGCTCTCCCGATCAATCCTCCCAGTTGGCACGGCACATACTCACATACCGCCCCAAAGATCCTCACATCCACCCCACTACTTTTCCGTATCCTCAAACCATCAAAGCTGCATATGCCCTCATCCCCTGGTGTCCCATAAAACCTGACCCTCTCTAAAACCCCCCCACAGAAGATAGACTTGCAACCTGGTAACTGTAAGTCCGTTCGCTGTCGTACCTCTTTCCTCGCAGCACACAAGCTGATGGCTTGTCGCCCAAGTACTTCCGTCTAACCCCGCTGTACCCGTACAGCTGCAAACGGACTTCTTGCAAAGCCCGTAATTCTGTCCTTCAACATGGGTATAACCTCCACCGGGTACACCCGCCACCGCCCCCCCCTCGTACAATTCCGTAATCTAATTTTCTAAGTAATTTACAAACTAAAACCATACCGCAATTGATTAATGCGTTGCCCTCCCTCACATAAAAATGACGTATTCGTAACTTAGCACACTAGCCCACCATCCTACCACGGCTCCTCAGTTCTTCTGTCGGCCACAGAGCTTCCCAAAATATTGCAAACGCATTCCACTCCCTCCCTATCCCCAAAACCATCGTGTTCAGTTCCCAATAACTTTTCCCTGCCTACGAGCCAAAGCATCCCCATCCCACCTCCACTAATCCCGCCCTATGATCGGAAGACACCATCTCTATAGTTTTTAAAAGACTACCGAAACCCTCCGAGATATAATATAACCCTGCCCAAACGAGCCGCATATCCCCTTCTTATAAAACGTAGTGCCACCTCCCACAGACCTCCCCCGAAAGCATCAACTAAACTGAAGAGCTCTAAGCAGGCCACCAAGACTGAGAAAAATATCCCGCTCCTCTGGGTTCCACGTCCTTCTTCTTAATTACACAATTTCCCATCCCCACCACAATCGCGACAGACGGTAACGTCGTAGTAATACACGAGCTCCTCCCGCACAAAATCCATCTTCCACTTTCCACGTCACTCTTCTGCTGGGCATACACACAACAAACGCCACTCTCTCCCCATCCACCATCCTTCACACGGTAATACTTCCCCCCTCCCCCCCTCTTTCTATGCAATACAAACTGGCCCGCCTCCTGTCAACACACCTACTCCCTCCTTTTAAACGCTCAGACGCAACACATAGCCTGATACCCGGGACCACTAATTCACGACCAGCTTAAAAGTGGTGCTCCCTGCACAAAAGCACGTCAACCTTATACCTTAATTCAAAAACATCCTGAAGCACTCCCGTTTATCACCATCACACAGACCATTAATATTTATTGTTTACCACCTGAGGCCATCTTAAGGTTTCCTTCCCCGCCTCATGTCAAGATTCTATCCCTTTCAGACTGTTTTCCCCTGGACTGTGCCTTTGCCACAGTTTCCCCCCTCCTTCCCAACCATACCCCCCCCCGTCTGTTTGTGCCCTCTCGCAGAGTCACTCTGGGTACCAGAACCCCATGTCTTTTTCCCCGGCCTTTGCGGCCGGTGGCCAGAAACATGCGTCCGAATCTGACGCTGCTGCCCCTTTCCTTGTAGCTCCCTCAGTTTCCATATCTGAGTCCTGGGAGCCAGCACACTGGACTTCCACCTTCTACCACCCTTATCCGCCTCCATGCCCCTCCATGGCAAACTCGAACTGTCCACCACAGGTGGCCACCTGATACTCCCTTCCCCACAAAGCACCTTCTACCCTGTTCCCAGGGCTGGTTCCATGTAACTCTCCACCTCCGTAGACTGTAACATAGCCTGGTCACCGTCTCCAACTCCTCCTCAATAGCCCTTCACTGCGCGCCCGCCTTATCTCCTCACTTGACAACAGTACTGTTGGATGGGCCAGGTGATTCATGATCACCTCTTCTCGATTCCCAGGAGAGCACCACCACTTCACTCCACATGCGACAACGCCCTCCTCCTTGCACCCGTTCTTCTAGGCATTGGTGCTCATGCGCAGGTGCTCCCGGCCCCTTGCCGGCCCAGAGCCACTTGTTGAGGGGCCAGGTGATTCATGATCACCACTTCTCCGATTGGACTGGAGGAGCCACTACCTCTTCACTCCACATGCGACCACGCCCTCCCGCCTTCCCCGTTTTTTTTTCTCCTTAGGCATCGGGGTGCTCTTGCGCAGGTTCTCCGCCCCTGCCGGCCCAGGAGCCATACTCCCGCTTGCCACAGTCTGCGCCATATGGTTCAAATTCCGCCACACAGTCGGCACGTACGCCTCTGCCCCGCATACGCTAGATTACCTGGTTCTAAACTCTTCGAGATATACATACAGGGATAGGATGCCCTAAGCGTCATCGTGAGATTAAAAGAACCCTCAGGAAATCCTGTGTAAGCCCCTTTTACCCATTTGCCAGGTTGGGCCAGATGTACAGTTCCATAACGTTCGAAAACATTTCGAATATCTACCTCATCAGCCTCAAAAGGCACGTTGCGGAGCTTAACCCACGAATAATGTCGTGATACATCAATCAACTTGACCCTCACTGCCGGTGTTACAGTAATGCTGACATCTTGGTAACGATAAACCAAAGCCTCGTATACTTGAGCAGTTAGCACTTTCACGAAAATTCTATATACACCGTTCTGATGCCATATGTCTCTCGTATAATTTTGGGCAATAACACATCGACTGACGTAGGTGTTAAAGCCCCACTAATAAGTTCAATGCCCACAGTATTCACTCTCCTGCGAACACCTGGCGCATGTCGTTGACTGATTAGCTCATCTGGGAAACAGTAGAGGGGTGCAAAGCACGTCCGCACTCTACCTCATCCAGGCAGCGAATGCACAACACCTCCTCGTACCACTGCTGTCAGGTTACTGAGGAGCGTCAGGCAAGGGGGTCTGCACGGCCCAATAGCGATGCAGACAAATGTACGGACGGCCGTTGTGGTGTTGGTGCCGAAAGGGGAGCAGTCAACGGTAATGGATTATCGGGCACTTTCGCTTATGTGTGGAGATTATAAGTTGTTTGCGAGAATATTAGGGAACAGAATCAAGAGGGTAATAGGGGACAATATGGGGTGCCAGGAAGGTCGATGTATGAAGGGCATGGCATGATTCGAGAATTTATAGAGAAACAGGGGGAGTTGGGTGATGGAGGTGTATTGGCGTTAGATTGGAAGGCTGCTTATGATAGTGTAGAAAGGGAAGGGTTATGGAGGTTTATGCGTTGGCAAGGTTTTGGGGAAGAAATAATATCTTGGGCAAAATTATTGTATCAGGGGGCATCGATTTAGGGTGCAGGTTAATGGGGGGCTAGGAGTTAAAATACAGATTCGACGGGACTGCGCCAAGGCTGCCCACTATCACAAATATTGTTTGCGTGTATACAGGATCCATTTTATAGGGCCATTCGGAGGTGTGTTGCGGGAGGGGGGAGGGTAATGACCGGGGGGAGGGGGGGGGCCTGGTATCGTAGGGTTTTGTGGATGACACGACTGTTTTGGTGAGAGGTAATGGGGATTTGCTTAGGGTGGGTAAGGTGGTGGATGGGGTTTGGGGAGGCTTCAGGGATGAAAATTAATGTTGAGAAGACTAAGTTTCTAGACTTAAGGGATAGTACAAATGGGGATGAGGTGGTAGGGGGTGGTGAAGGTGGGGGAAACAACTAATGATATGTGGGATAATTTAAGTGAGAAATACACAGGTGGCCAAGAGGTGAATTCGGTGAGAATAGTGGATGGAGTAAATTTAAAAAGACTTGGTGGTTTTGGGGCGGCGCAACAACGCTGCATCAAAGAGTAATGTGACGAACGTGCTAAATTTTACAGCAAGATATGGCATGTCATTGTCATGTACCCGCTGATGAAGACGTGAGGTGAAGCGTTTACAAAAATGGGGGGGGGGTTTTTAGGTTTATTTGGGATCGGCTGCGAATGGTTAAGTAGAGCGGTGTTAACACTTCCGGTCAGTCGAGGAGGGCTGGGACTTTTACCTCTGGAAAAAAGGATGATGAGCGTGTACCTAAAACGAAGTTATATAAGGGAGGGGTGCGGGAGGGGAGGTGGACTTGTGAGAGTACGTAAGGATATGCAACGGTGGTGGGGGGTAGGGATTTAATGTTGGCGAGGCCATGTTGAGGTTATTAATGACAGTGGGGGATCCGTCGTGTGTTAAATTGTGGGTCCTCGAAGGAGTGGAAGGTAGGTCAGTAGTGGCTACTGTTGAAGGGGCATACCCTATGTATGCGTGGAACGATATATGGACGCGTCTAAAACAATTACGTGTAAAACCGGGTGTTCGGGGGGTAAAAGTTTAGATTTTACATGGGATTTTGCCCGTTTTGGGGTTGTCCTATTCAATAGGAGGATAAGGGAGGGAGGGGAATGTAGAGGGGTGTGGAAGCATGGAGACAATTTGCATGCGGTATATTTTTGTGACTGTATAGAGTGGTGCGGGTCTGGTTAGGAAAGGTGTTCAGGTTAGTGGGTGGGGGAGGATTGCAGGTGTTGCGGGCTTTAAGTTGGATATAGGTGGGGTGAGTAAGATGGTGGAGAATGCAGTGGCGTATTTGGTCACGGATTTTATATATACGTCATGGGCCATGAGGGAGGTGGGCGGTGATAGAAGGATAAAGGTTAGCTGCGACATTTTACAGAACTAAGTGTCGTAATAGGGAATTTATGAGGGAGTTGGGAGAATGCTTTTACTGAGGGCTATCGGAGTTTTAGGTTGAGGATTTATGGGATTTACGTGCAATGTAAGGGTCGCGGGCGGGCTGGCTTCCCGATAAGGACAGTGTGAAATGGTTTAGTGTGGAAGAGAATGAATATAGTACTGAGACATAAGTGCCTTTGACTGTGTGATGAGCGGGTTGTGTGTTGTGAACGATACAGTTCTTCAATTAAATTATTAAATTATGCTAATGACAAAGGACGACAGACGTCGTAAATGTGATGGAATATTATATATCTGCAACGAAATTATTGGTATGTGTGTAATGAAATGACAAAATGGGTGCACTGTGTGACTGCGAAATATATATATATACATGAAGTATTGCGTGTGGTAGGAAGCTTCAGTATTTATCGACGTGTGAAGGTCATGCACTGTTATGTTTTGTGCTAACAGACTTACATCTTAGTAGTGGTTTTAATGATATGGGGCGAAATAGTTTTAGAAAGCTTGACTTATCCTGTTTTCTTAATATTGTTTTTTCATGGGAGCTCTATAGAGCCCGTAGGTTTAGGTTACCATTGAATTGATATATATTATAGGAAATTGATGGATGACATAGGATTAGGTATTTGTGTTTTCACTGGTTGTGTTGTAAAGTGTATGTAACATATGTATATATTTATACCTTCCTGGAGAAGGTGATATGTTTGGGTGCTTAGTAGATATATGTTGTACATGAATCATGTAGAATTGAATTTTATATTATCTCAATACATTGAGTGATACTGAACGTATCATGTTGTTCAATATGGAATAATGAAAGTATTTCATACAATATACAGTTACATATAAAGATTGTTACGTGTCAGGTGGATTGACATGCAAGAAGGGGGGGGTAGTGTTTTCAGAATGTAAGGTGTACATTCCGTTTCAGGATGTACAATCAGGAATGAGATGTACTTGCCAAGGAGTCTTTAGGTTAGATTTAGTGTTCCAGACATAATGTCATTACTTCAAGGATTGGAGTGGTCATTGTTTAATGTACAGATTTGTCTTTCAGATGTAATATGTTTGATTGAAAAGTACATGTACTATGCAGAATTTTTCATCACTGTTTTCACTATGTAATTTGTCGTTTATTTTTATGTACTATGTATGTCTTTTCAATAAAATATAAAAAAAAAAAAAATTTACAAGTCGTTCAAAGGTCTTACCCAAGATTTCAAGGAGGCTAATAGGTCTATAGTTCTTGGGGTCAGTCAAGTCTTTACCAGGTTTTGGTATGAGGCATGCAGTAGCAGATTTGAAGAATGGAGGGAAATAACCAGATGCAAGGGAAGCATTAAAGAGGTCAGTGATAGCGGAAGCAACAGAAAGTGGAAGGTGACGAAGGACAGAATGTGAGAGACCAGAAGCACCCGGGGCTTTTTTTGGAAGTTGTGCTAGTAGAGAATGAACATCAGCTACAGAGAAAGGAGAGTTAAGAGGATGCGTGGAGGAAAGTGTGTTTAGGTTTATGATAGGATCAGGATTTGTTAAGTCTTCATGAATGAATACCCAGTGCTCAATGTCTATTGTTCTATACACTTGGCTGGTGGGTGGGTGGGAAAATGTTTTTCCA
>NC_069431.1:43605550-43622947 GCF_026875155.1 Cherax quadricarinatus
GGGAATAATGGATCAGGAATCCTGACAGGAAGGAACAACGGGGTGTTGGTACGTGCTGAATGTCGGAGGGGCGAATGTGTCGAGTGGGGTTCCACAAGGTTCAGTCCTAGGCCCGGTGCTAATCGTGTTGCAAAAATTTGCAACACGATTAGTCCCGGAACTGAGGGGTATGTCTTATGAGGAGAAGTTAAGGGAACTCAGCCTGATGACACTAGAGGATAGGAGGGATAGAGGGGACATGATAACAACGTATAAAATACTAAGAGGTATTGACAAGGTGGACAAGGACCGAATGTTTCACGGATGGGATACAGAAACAAGGGGACACAATTGGAAGCTGAAAACCCAGATGAGTCATAGGGATGTTAGGAAGTATTTCTTTAGTCTTAGAGTTGTCAGGAACTGAAATAACCTGGAGAGTGATACAGTGGAAGCAAGTTCCATAAATAGCTTTAAGAAGAGGTATGACAAATATCATGGAGCAGGGAGAGAGAGTGAATTAGTATCGACCAGTGAAGAGGCGGGGCCAGGAGCCATGACTCGACCCCTGCAACCACATATAGGTGAGTACATATAGGCGAGTACACATACACACACATGCACACGCTCGCGCGCGCCACTCACACACGGGATATAACATTTGAAAGGCCCTTCGGTGCTAGTGATTACATGGTTCTGATTTTCGAATACCCTGTGAAATTAACAGTGTAAAGTGAAGCAGAACTTGGAGGTGAGAAGCCAATTCCTCTATGAAGTGCAGTGGGGAAGAAAGCCAGAGGGACAGACAGAGAATGAGATGTATGGAATGTTTCCGGAAAGTGCCTGTCTCAATCCATTTGTAGTTTTCCTGACCCTTGTCCGCTTGTATTCCCCTTATTAGTTTGATTTCGTCTGCTAACAGAGACACCTATGACTATCCCTTCTGCTATATCATTCACATGTACAAGAAACAGCATTAACCCTAGGACTGATCCATGTGGGGCCCCACTCCTCACATGCACCCATTCCAACACCTCACGTAGTATCACTGCGTTGTTTTTTGACTGTGTCAAAAGCTTTCTTACAGTCCAACAAAATGCCTTGTCGTAGAACTCTAGTAGGTGACACAGGATTTTTCCCTCCCTGAAGCCGTGCTGGTTGTCCTGTGTGAACTCACTTCTCTCTAGGTGCTCCACCACTGTTATCCTGATAATCTTCTCCATAACTTCACATTTAGTGAACCTCTCCGCATAGATACATTAAAACACAAATAACTGACACGCTACTTGGGATATTAACTACATTCTTGCTACAATATCCTGTTACAGTATCCTCACTGGAGAGAAATATCTATGGTGTACAAGATAGTCTGAAGAATAACAAAAAGGCACAATACCGTGACTGGAACGATACACAAATAACCCGCACATAAAAGAGAGAAGCTTACGACGACGTTTCGGTCCGACTTGGACCATTGACAAAGTCAATGGTCCAAGTCGGACCGAAACGTCGTCGTAAGCTTCTCTCTTTTATGTGCGGGTTATTTGTGTATAGTCTGAAGACTATAGACTATTTATAGAACTATTACAGAACACACAGGAAAGTCGCAGAAGCAGTGAAAAACAGTTATTTAGTCGTTGTAGTGTTATAAGTATCGACAGAGCTTGATGTGGTCATTTTTAAACACAGTTTCGAAAGTAGGTATGGTAGAGCCCAAGAGGCCAGGAACCAATAACGTGATCAACTGAAGGCGGAGGCCAGGAGGCTGGACTTGACCTCCAGAAACAACATTTAGCGATTACACACGATTTCTCTGACAACCTAAACACACAAGTTCCTCGGGGGAGAGGGGAAGGCAATGTTTGTGTGTTAACCTAAATTACCAAAGCGGCTAATATCGCGTCACGAGGGAGTGAGACAGTGAGAAAGGCGGAGGATGGGAGGAAGGATGAGAGAATGGAAGGGAGAGGAGGAATTGAGTGAAGGAGGGAGGGAGGAAGGAGGAGATCGAGTAGAAGATAGAAAGAGAGGGTTTGGTATGAACTGATGGGGAAGAGGGAAAGGGGTAAAAAGTTGAAGGAAGGAAGCTGGGAAAGGAATAAATGAAGGGATGGAAGAATGGATGAAGAGAGGGAGAAGAAATGGAATGTTGCAGGGGAGAGAGATTTATGGAAGGAGGAGGGAAATAGGAGTGGAAGGATTATTTTCTGGTTCATAAGCCTGGAAATTAAATCTCTGGAGAACAAAAAAAAAAATAAAAAAAGAGAAATCCTCTAGAAACAACAAAAAAAGAGAAGCGAGAGACGGAAGGAATGTGGCAAACCCTCACAGCCCTGGAATACCAGCTGGGTTCCAGCCTTCCAGGAAATGGAAAAGGGAACCCACCACCTGGCTAGTCATACCATACAATGGTTAAAGGGTGACAGCAGCGTTCATCTGTTTAATTACCACACAGAGAGAGGAAGAATGAGGATGAAGCGAAAGGCTTTTTTATGCAGAAGAAATAGATGGGGCGCAAAAGGAAATTAGGGAGACAAACAGATATTTGATAGAAAATAGGCGATTAACAGATGAAAATTTGGGCAGTCATTAGATTCAGCTCAACCGGGTTGAGATGAGCTGCTACTCGACGTGCAACTGAGGTGTAATGTTGTATCAGACGGTTTGCAGTTATAAATAATGGTACTAAGAAAAGCGAAGAAATAAGAAAAAAGCAAATGAGGAACATTGAGATAATATAAGGAAATTTTCTTGCTTGCACAAGTAAATATGATTTATCACACAAATCAAGGCATGGTTTAATTTACACACAAATCAAGGCATGGTTTAATTTATCACACAAATCAAGGCATGGTTAAATTTTCACACAAATCAAGGCATGGTTTATTTATCACACAAATCAAGGCATGGTTTAATTATCACACAAATCAAGGCATGGTTTAATTTTTCACACAAATCAAGGCATTGTTTAATTTATCACACAAATCAAGGCATGGTTTAATTTATCACACAAATCAAGGCATTGTTTAATTTATCACACAAATCAAGGCATGGTTTAATTTATCAAAAAATCAAGGCATTGTTTAATTTATCACACAAATCAAGGCATGGTTTTAATTTATCACACAAATCAAGGCATTGTTTAATTTATCACACAAATCAAGGCATGGTTTAATTTATCACACAAATCAAGGCTGGTTAATTTATCACACAAATCAAGGCATGGGTTTTAAATTTTTCACACAAAACAAGCATGGTTTTTAAATTTTTTTCACACAAATCAAGGCATGGTTTAATTTATCACACAAAACAAGGCATGGTTTAATTTATCACACAAATCAAGCATGGTTTTAATTTATCACACAAATCAAGGGATGGTTTAAATTTTTCACACAAATCAAGGCATTGTTTAATTTATCACACATATAAGGCATGGTTTAATTTATCACACAAATCAAGGCATGGTTTTAAATTTTTCACACAAATCAAGGCATGGTTTAATTTATCACACATTATCAAAGGCATGGTTTAATTTTTTCACACAAATCAAGGCATGGTTTAATTTATCACACAAATCAAGGCATGGTTTAATTTATCACAAAATCAAGGCATGGTTTAATTTATCACACAAATCAAGGCATGGTTTAATTTATCACACAAATCAAGGCATGGTTTAATTTATCACAAAAAACAAGGCATGGTTTAATTTATCACAAAATCAGGCAGGGTTTTAATTTTATCACCAAATCAAGGCGGGTTTAAATTTTATCACACAAATCAAGGCATTTTTTTAATTTTTCAAAAAAATAAAGGGCTGGTTTAATTTAACAAAAATCAAGGCATGGTTTAATTAACACAAATCAAGGCATGTTTGTTTATCACAAATCAAGGCTTTTTTAAATTTATCACACATACAAGGCTTTTGTTTAATGTCGCATATTTGTGACCCTGTCAGCATATTTGCGCCGTCAGCATTTTGCTGATCCTGTTTTCCCGTTTGTGTACTAGCGTTAGCCCCATCCATGTGCTTTAGAACGAGACCCTTGTAGGCCTGTGGTTTGTGTGACGTCACGGGATACAGAGGTTGGCTCATCCCCTTTTCCCGGCCTCACTCGGCGCAGACAACCCAAGGTAGACGGGAAAGGGCGCTGGGGCTCCACCCTTCATCTCAGTCTGAAATACATTTACCTTCCAAGTGTGTTACTTTAACCCTTTGATATCTCTTTAAAGAACCCTTTCGATAAATGGTCCCGCGGGGGGGCCTGTAATTCTGACATTACCGATTTCTGGAGAAAAAAATTGTCGACCAGCAAACGGCCTTTTGTGTCACCATGGGCCTCCCGAGGTTCCCCCCACCCACTCCCTCAACCCAGTACTCTACGCTTTCATTATTCACTGGTCAGTCTTTTGTTTTAGTGTTACTGCTTTTTGCATCACTCACAGGGGTTGCCCGAGTTTGAAAAATAAGCCATTTCCAGTCTGGGGTGGGGGGTCAGAAAACCCGAGCCCGTCCACCCTTTTCCTACTCCACAAATTTTTTGCCTGCCAAGCCAGCTTCCCCCCCTGCTGTGTCATCGTGTGAAGTTATCAACTATTCTGGTAAAGGGGTTTTTAAAAAAAGCCAGTAGAATAACCCAGGTTGTCTTACCCATACTAAGCAACCACTTGGAAAGTCTCACGCTTGTGTTTCAAGCCCCAAGATTTTAGTGTCCTTGTATCCTTGTTTTTGTAGTATTTCGTGGGTTTATTTTTAAGCCAGTTTTTGAATTTCTTCGGGCGTGTGGGTTTTCTCAGTGGGCTTACGACGTTCAACCAAAAAGGCCACCACTCCGATCAGTTGTCGCCCATGCCGGTCTCGACCCCGCTCACCCTCCCCAAAAAACCCAAACTACAGTCGGCCATTACAACTCACCTTCCATCGTTTTTTGGTGCATGCAAAGGGGTTGGGACAATTTTTTAAAGGGACCACATGGGGGGGTAAGACTAGAGGTGTCTTTGCCATTTTTAAAAAAGCCCCTGTGTGTTGTCTATCCCCGTTTTTAAGCGCAATTTACGATCTCTGTGCAGAGGAAGCCAAGACGATTAAAAAACCCATCTTTTCTTTTCTTCAAGTTTTTACAGCTAATATTTTTTTTTGAGATTTTTGGGTGTTGAAACATTTCTTTTGTGTTCCCAGTGAATTTTTCTTTTAGGGACTTCAGTGACTCTTGTAGACTCATTGTTTATCATGTACTGATGCATTAATTTTTTTTAATCCCCCTTAATTCATGTTTTTTTTTTCTTTTGCATATTTTTTTATCTGTTGGTTGTGTTCTTTTTATACACTTAAGTAAGTACTGATTTTTTTTCCTTTGTTGTGTGTGAACATATGAGCTATAGAATTGTGTTAAAATTAAAATCACTAAGTTTCGTATTCCAGTGAAGTTTTTTCAAAAATTTTTTTAACCCTCTATTCTGACAAATCAGTGTTGTCTGTTAATTTTTTTTTTTTCCCCTCCCTTTTGGTTTTTTTGTTTTTTTTCCCCTGTGTGTTTGAACATTTTGTTTTCATATTCTTTTATTCCCCAGTGTTTAATTGTTTTATTTCCCAACTGTCCCATTTTTAAAAGTCAGAAGTTTTTTGCAAGAAAACCTTATTGTGTTTTGTTAGTGTTGTTTCTGCATCACTGTAAGTGTTAAAAACCCTCTGTTTTATGTATTTTTTGCCCTATAATTTTTTATGTTTTATTAAAACAAATTCCTTTTAGTGCAATTTTTAAGTTCTCCTTTTAAAGAAAATTTGTTTTTTTGCTTTTTGTTTAAGTGCAGTTAAATTTAAGTGTTCATTCCTTGATTATTCTTTTTTGTGTTTTAAAATTTTTTTTTGCACATTGATCATTTTGCAATAATTCTTGGAAAATATTGTTTTTGCTAAAAAATTTTTTTCTTGCAGAAAATTTTTGCAGTGTTGTGCATTCTTTTAGTTACAATTATTTGAATATTGCTCTTTTTATACAGTGCAGTTTCTTATGCTCTGTTCGTGTAGTATTTTATTTTCTGTGTCTTTTTATTTTTTTAATTTCGTAAATTTTTGGTTTGTTTTATTTTTGCACAAGTTTATTGAGCCATTTTATCATTTTATTGTGATTTCCCTTGTTGCATTAAAAGTAAAGACAATCACTGTGCCATTTATTCAATTTAAAGTAAAAGTTGAGCAAATTAGATTTGGCAAAGTAAAAGTTCTTTTGTTTTTAGGTTTTTTAAATTGCTATTCTTTTTGTGGGTTCTTTGCTTACGTGAAACTTGTCAATTTTTATTACTTATGCAAATGTTAAGCTTTTTTTTCCTTTAAAGCTTATGTGTCATTTCTCCATTTTTTTTGACTTTTGCCCTTCAGTATTTTCACTGAGAAGATGCCCCAGTCACTTTTAACTTTCACTTGTGTATCTTTCCCAGTCAAAGCAATTAATTAGTCCCAGTCCCAACTTCCCTTCGACTGAAAGACAATACCTGCCCTTGAGAAATGTGTTTTGTTCCCATTTTTGTATCTGAATTTTTTAAAGTGCGCGAATGGAAGTTCAGAAAAAGTTCCTTAACCGTGAATTACTTATTAACGTAGCCGAGCGGTCAGGCATGAAATTCTGTCTTTCCCCGTCTGTGTTCCACCTATCCCCTTCGATTGCAGGATAGTGTTCCGTTGCCTCAAGTGCCGGGGACACTAACCCCTTTTGAGTGCACAGCCTATCCCTGAAATGATGCTAGTTCGGTAGTAGTTTCTCCACGGGGGAGCCTTGTCAGAAAACGTTACTTGAAACTAGTAACCCATCTCTTGTTGATTGAATGGTCTGCAGAAAGAGTCTTGTTACCTAGTTTTTCTCCGAGTGTCTGTTGTTTTTCTAAGTTCCAGATGGTATCCCACCTTTTGACAGTAATCGTGCATTGTAAGAATTTATTTCTCGAATAACTTTCACATGTTAACTTTTGTAAGTTAGTTTTTTTAAAGCTGTACTCGGTCCTGTGTGGACTCAATTGAATTCAGCATTTTTTCACCGGTTCTTTTTTTTCTCCTGTGTTTGCGTTTGAATAGTAGTTTTGTTCTCCTTGCCCTATGCGTTTTTTAAGCGTTTTTTTTTAAACCCGGGGGGGAGTATCCCTCCCGAGTTTGTTTTTTCCCCCCTAAGGAAGAACGTTTACCTTTTTCCGAACAAACGCTACGGGAAGGGTTAGCAGGGGCCCTTTGACTATCCAAGAGTTCAATCCACTTTGAAATTTCCCGGGCAAGAAAATGTAGTGCAGATTGCTTTATCGCGAACGTTGTGTAGTTCTGCAGACCTCCTTTTACTGTCGAGGTGTCAAAATGCACAAGAATAATTCCTGTGGTCTGGTGTGTTTCGTTTTCCTCCTCCGGCTCTTTCTTACTGAAAGCCACCAGCCCCATTATGATTTGAAATGATCAGGAATTACTGTATCAAAACGCCATTTTGGGTACTCCAAGCAAAAGGGTTTTACCAGTTAGTAATTCCACAGTCACTAGTGACGTAGTCAAGCTATTCTGTTGCACCAGGTGTTGCCCCTGGTATGATCGTTCTGTGAAACAAGCCAGAATAAATATTTTGGGCCCCGTATGCAACTGACTTTTCCCGAGTATTTTAAGAAATGTAGTGTCTGTAGCGCAAAAAGGAAATTAAAGGGTCCTAATAAAACCAAGTGTACCCCCCCAGCAAACCCCGGGGGAAAGAGTTCCCCTTTGATTTTTAAACAATTTTAAATGTTCCCTCCAAGGCAAAAAAACATCTGTGTGTTAGGGAGACCATTTCACCAGTATTGTGAGTTATTTCCCTATTGCAATAATGCAGAGACAGTAGTAGGGGTTTTAAAAGAATTTTTATCTGCAGGCATACCCCAAAAAAGTCCTTATTTAACAGATAATGGGGTGAATTCTGAATAATTTTTAAAAAATTTTTGTACTTTATCAATCTCAAAACCCCCATTTTTCCCTCATCATCCTGCCACAATGGTTAGCCAAAAGAACCAATAAAAAGTACTTGATGTTTGGAGCCACTTAAACCCCAATGGAAATTGGGATGAAGTTATACCAGTGTCATTGCCAAAAAATTTGCTTACAATGCTTCCATAGGTGATACCCACATTAGATTGTATGTTTTTGTTATTTCTACCGAAATAATTACAACCCTGAGATTTTCGAGAAAACTCTACAGCTTAGCTAAAAAGTGTTTTTAGAAAAATCCTTTGAAACACTTCATAAATCAACAGCAAAATTTACAAGAGTCGCAAAACTCAGCAAAGCCATTAAAAAAAATTAGGTTCAAAGGTTATGCTGTTAACTTTAACAAAACGTCGCAATGAAAAAGCTTGATAAAAAGTTTGTCGGCCTTTATCGAGTATGAAAACATTCACGGGAAAAGTAAAAAGGTTAGAGAAATTAGTACGGGAATACAAAAAATGCTTTAGTTCATATGAATTTTATGCGATGTTGGGGGAATTGAAACCCCAGACAAATGTGACAGTTTCTGACAATCCTCCTGATCCTGTACCTTCCCTAAATACTCGTGTTTACTAAACCTGAATTGTTACCCCTTTGGGTCCCGACGAAATGAGAAACCCGCAAGTTTTTTTGTAGATTTTCCCTTCGATCTCTCCAGTAAAGGTAGTGTTAGCCATTGCAGAGGAATTCGATCCCCCCAGAGATGATAACCTTGTGCAACGAAAAACCAACCCCCCCAAAATTTGGGGGTTAAATGTACTTTGTCTTTTAAAATTTAGATGCCCAGATGAATGAAATTGTCAACTGGTGTTTATTTTTAGTGATCAGTTTTCAAAAAATTTGTGTTCACATTCCCTCCGTATTCGAGAATTAAAGTCTGATTTAGTGCCCCGAATCTCCCTTTTCTGTTAAACACTTCTTTGAAAAAAAATTTTTCTTCCTCAAAATCTAGAGCAGAATACAGATCGACGTTAAATTTTCCACCTATTGTATAATGATTTTTTCTTATATTTGTAATGTTACGTTAACCCCATTACTCAAAATCATGTTTGTACCATCCATTGTTCTAAATTATTATGAAATTTTTTATTGTATAGGGAAACAGCCCGATCCGCCTGCCTGTTCGCCATAGTAGGTGTGTATGTCGGGACAATACGTAACATGACCCAGCTGTCAGCAAGTTTTTTTATCCCCGTCAGCATAGTTGCTGATCCCCGTATTCCCTGTATTGGTAGCATAGTGTTAGCCATCCATGGTGCTTTTTAGACACGAGTCCCTTTTAGGCCTGGGCTTTGTGTGACGTCACGGATACGAGGTGTGGGCTCTGCCCCTGTCCGGCCTCACTCGGCGGCGACGAACCAAGCGTAGACAGGGGAAGGAGTGGGGCTCCTTCTATCTCAGTCTGACAATACATTTACCATCCTACAATTCTACTTTCAACCTACGATATCTCCATTAAAGAACCCCTTTTGATATTTTTTCAACCCAAAAAGGGGTGGGTTTAATTTATCACACAAACAAGGGATGGTTTAATTTTCACCATATAAGGGATGGTTTATTTATCAACAAATCAAGGCCCGGTTTTTTAAATTTTTCACACAAATCAAAGGCTGGTTTAATTTATCACACAAACAAGGGGGTTTTTAAATTTTACAAAATCAGGCATGGTTTTAAATTTTTCACCAAATCAAGGCAGGTTTAATTTATCACACAAATCAAGGCATGGTTTAATTTATCCACAAAACAAGGCAGGTTTAATTTATCCCCACAAATCAAGGCAGGTTTAATTTTCAACAAATCAAGGCATGGTTTAAATTTATCACACAAATCAAGGGATGGGGTTTTTTATCACACATATCAAAGGGATGGTTTAATTTATCACACAAACAAGGGGTGGTTTAATTTTTCACACCCAAAACAAGGGATGGTTTTTAAATTTTTCACCAAATCAAGGCATGGTTTAATTTAAAACTCAGACATGTCGAACATGCACGTATGCTTCAAAATATTTGTGCTGACAGAAACAAAGAATAAAACATTAACTAAACAAAAAAGAAGGGATTTAGAGGACAAGGAATTGGCTAAAACGTTTTTTAATTTCTTGAAGGGTAGGAAAAACTGATGTTGGTGTGTGTATGACTTCCGAACTAAGATAAATAAAAAAATTATTTACTCCTAATAAAAATCAGTATGTGAAACTGATACTTTTCAGATCATCTATTTTTAAAAGTTTTGGAACACTAAATTTAAAAATGATTATTGATCATAAACAAAAATACTGGAAAATAAAAATTCTACATAGCGAAGCTCTAGTACCGTTTGGAATTAATTTTACAAAGTTTTTAAAGAAGTAAAAAATTTGGTTATAATACACAATTTTGGGCTACTGGCCAAAAATGGATGAAAAAGTAAACACAGAACCAAGTTAAATGATCTTCAAAATGCAATATCCCCCCCGTCCCTCAAGTGCGGCATCTACTGTCCCCCAAGTGCTGGCATCTACTGTCCCCTCAGAGTGCTGGCACCTTTTGTCCCTCAGAGTGCTGGCCCCTACTGTCCCCCCAGAGTGCTGGCATTACTTCCCCCAGAGTCTGGCACTCTACTGTCCCTCAGGTGCTGGCACTCTACTGTCCCTCAGAGTGTGGACTCTACTGTCCCTCAGAGTGCTGGACTTTCCCGTCCCAGGTGCGGACTCTACCCCGTCCCTCAGAGTGTGGACTCTACGTCCCCCAAGTGCTGGCACTCTATGTCCCCCAAGTGCTGGGCACTCTTTTTCTGTCCCCCAGAGTCTGGCCTCTTCGTCCCCCAGAGTGCGGCACTTACTGTCCCTCAGAGTGCTGGGACTCATTTTTCCCCCGAGTGCTGGCACTCTACTGCCTCAGAGTGGGTGGCCTCTCTTTCCCCCTCCACACTCAAGTCTGGTTTTGTTGAAATTTTTCCCTTTTGGTAGAAAAATAGTGTTTGAGCTTTGAAAGAGTGCTGGGGTATTTTGTTGATCGACCCAGGCTTTGGGGCTAGGTGCTTGGGCCAACTTTACCACAGCGATAAAGGGAAAAGCTTTGAGGACTTTGCCAGTTTCCTAAAAACACCCGGGGTTTGCTGGTAATCCCCCCTTATGCAAAAGGGAAGTATTGAAGAATCGGGTCCCTTTTCACTTTCTGAGTTTTCTCGCTGTATCATTTGCTCTTTGTTTTCACAAAGGTTTCTTTAAACGTCGTCGGCCTCTTATTATATTATGATTTTGGTGTGCAGATTTTGGGCCCAATCACTCCAGAAACTTTCCGGGGTAGATTATCAGTATTTTTGTCTACATTTTAAAAGGGGTACGTTCAAGGGATTTCAGTGGGTCCATAATCTATGGCTTGCTGAGTTTTACGAGCGGGAAAGGATGGGGTTTTTTAATATTTTTTTTCAGTTCTTTGGGAGCTTTACCCCTTGAAGTGGGCCCTTACCCCAAAAGCAATTTCCAGCCCCGAAAGAGCAAGTGACCTGAGAGTGTATCTGGCTTGGCATCTTTTGTTGCAACATTGGAATCCTGTTCGAGGACAGTACATAATTTCAGACTACGAAAACTATACTACAACTAAACCCCTCTCTTTGGGGAAAGGACCTCTTCTAGGGGAACCCCCCCTACCGTGGCTATCCCTCGTCTGCTCAAATTTAGTTAATATATAAGCGCCGGTCCTTGTTCGCTTCAGAACTCCACGATACGGTGCTCTTCGCACCCACTCCCAAAGGTTTAGGGACTGATTACCTCATTTTGTATATGTACTCTATCTTCAAGTTAGTCCTGAAATTTTTATTGATTTAAGCCATGGACTGATCAAACCCCCTTTAGTATCTTTTGCTTCTTCAAATTTTCGTACTTACTGAAAAAACCTACTGTGTAGTGGGAAAGAGGCTCATACGTGTTTTGGGGGTGTGTGTTTGTGTTGGGGTTTTGTGTGAGGATGTTCACCAGTTTACTCACTTAGTTGAGGTTGCAGGGGGCAAGTCCTAGCCCGGGGCCCCCTCTTCATGATTTTTCTACTAGGTCACTCTCCCGAACCTGTTCACTATGGGACGTAAAAACCCGGTTCTCACTGGGTGATAAAAAACCCCGGTGTTCACTGTGGTGAGTAAAAAAACCCAGGTGTTATGTGGGGATAAACAAAATGGGGTCACTAGGTGAGTAAACAAACCCCGGTGTTCACTGGGTGAGTAAACAACCCCGGGGTTCACTGTGGGGGGTAAACAACACTGGTGTTCACTATGGTGATAAAAACCCCGGGTTCACTGTGGTGAGTAAACAACACTGGTGTTCACTATGGGAGTAAACAACCCAGGTGTTCCTGTGGTGAAATAAAAACCCCGGTGTTCACGGGTGAGTAAAAACACTGGTTTCACTAGGGGAGTAAAACAACACTGGTTTCCTATGGGGAGTAAACAACACTGGTGTTCCTATGGTGGGGTAAAAAACCCGGTGCTCACGTGGGAGTAAAAACCCCGGTGTTCACTGTGGTGGGTAAACCCCAAAACTGGTGTTCCTTGGTGGTAAACAAACCCCGGTGCTCACTGTGGTGAGTAAAAATACTGGTGTTCACATGGTGAGTAAAAACACGGTGTTCACTATGGGGGTAAAAAACATGGTGTTCACTATGGTGAGTAAAAAAACTGGTGTTTATTGGTAGTAAAACAACAGGTGTTCACTTTGGTGAGTAAACAACCTTGGGGTTCATATGGGGAGTAAACAACCCGGTGCTCATTTGGGGGGAGTAAACAAACTGGGGTTCACTATGGTGAGTAAACAACACGGGGTTCAAAAGGTGATTTAAAAAAAATGGTGTTCCCCTATGGTATAAAAAAACATGGTGTTCATTTGGGGTAAACAACACTGGTGTTCACTTGGTGGATAAACAACATGGTGCTCACTATGGTGAGTAAACAACACTGGTGTTCACTATGGGGATTTAAAAAACATGGTGTTTTACTGTGGGGAGTAAAAAAACACTGGTGTTCATTTGGGGATAAACAACACTGGGCTCACTGTGGTGAGTAAACAACACTGGTGTTCACTGTGGTGATAAACAACATGGTGTTCACTGTGGTAGTAAAAAACACTGGTGTTCAAATATGTGATAAAACACTGTGTTCACTATGGTGGGTAAACCACGGTGTTCACTTTTTGGTGAGTAAACAACCTGGTGTTCACTATGGGGAGTAAACCACTGGTGTTCCTTGGTGAGTAAACACGGTTTCCTATGGGAGTAAACACACTGGGTTCACTAGGTGGGAAAAAAACATGGGGGTTCACAGGTGAGTAAACAACCTGGGTGTTCACTAGGGTGGTAAACAAAAAAATGGTGTTCACTAGGTGAGTAAAAACACTGGGGTTTATATGGTGAGTAAACAAACTGGTTTTACTATGGGGAGAGAAAAAAACTAGTTTCACTCTGGGAGAGAACAATATGTTTCACTCTGGGAGAGAACAATACTATGTTTACTCTGGGGGAGAGAACAAAATAGTGTTTACTCTGGTGAGAGAACAATATGGTTTTCCCCTGGTGGAGAACAAACTAGTGTTCCTTGGTGGAAAAACAATATAGTGTTCACTTGGTGGAGAGAAAAAAACGTGTTCCTCTGGTGAGAGAAAAATACTAGTTTCACTTGGTGAGAGAACAATACTAGTGTTCCCCTGGTGAGGGAGCAATACTGGTTCACTCTGGGGAAGAACAATACTAGTTTCACTCTGGTGGCGAAAAAAATACTAGTGTTCACTCGGGTAGAAACAATATAGGTTTACCTTTGGTGAGGAACAATACTAGTGTTCACTCTGGTGAGGAACAATACTAGTGTTCACTCTGGTGAGCGAGCAATAAATTTTTCCTTGGGAGAGAACAATATAGTGTTACCGGTGAGAGAAAAATACAGTGTTCACCGGTGGCGAACAATCTAGGGGTTTTACTCTGGGGAGCGAACAAAATAGTGTTCACTTGGGGAGGAACAATTTTAAATTTCACTTGGTGAGAGAACAATACAGAGTTCCTCTGGTGAATGGAACAATCTATGTCATCTGGGAGTGAACAATACTAGTGTTCACTCTGGTGAGCGAACAATATGTGTTCCCGGTTGAGAGGAAAAATACAGGTTTCCTTGGTGAGAAACAATACTAGTGTTCACTCTGGTGAGTGAATACTAGGTTTTCTGGTGAAGAGCAATTCTAGTGTTCACTCTGGTGAGCGAAAAATAGTGTTCCTTGGTGAGGGAACAATATAGATTCACTGGTGAGTGACTATATGTTCACCTGGGAGTGAAAATACTAGCGTTCACTTGGTGAGCGAACAATACTAGTGTTCACTCGGGGTGAGGGAACAAACTTGTTCACTCTGGTGAGAGAACAATACTGTGTTTACCTGGGAGGGCAAAACTGTGTTCATCTGGGAGGAACAATCTAGTGTTCCTCTGGTGAGCGAAATAGTGTTTTACTTGGGAGCGAACAATACTAGTGTTCACTCTGGTGAGAGAAAATACTAGTGTTCACTCTGGTGGGGCGAACAATGCTAGGGTTTACTTTTGGGGAGAGAACAATATAGTGTTCACTCTGGTGAGTAAAAGGGACGAGTGTTCATCGGGGGTTTTAAACAACATTGGTGTTCACTTTGGGGATTAAAAAAACCTTTTTTCCCTATGTAAGTGAACAATATGGTGTTCACTCGGTGAGGAACAAAAACTGTGTTCACATGTTAATAAAAACCTTGTGTTTGTTGTTAGTGAATAACATTTTTCGTATAGCGAGTAAAAAACAGTGATGTTCACTAGAAAATTGATAATAACATTTATGTTCACCACATTAATGTTTTCTCGTGTGATAACAAAATTGTTCAAAATAATGGGGACCGATGTTAAAATTCACAAAGGAAAGGAACACGAAAGTTCACTAGGATGACGAACAAATTTTGAGTGAACAGCGATAAAGTTCATAGATGAGTGAACAATGGGGAGTGAACAGTGAGATGTCAAAAGGGGAGTGAACAATAGTAAGTGTCAACGTAAAGCTTTATGTGAGGGGAAAATAGTAAGTGTAGCGTAAAAATTTTTCATGGGGTGAGTAAACAATGGGGAGCGAACAGCGTAATGTTCCTAGGATGAGGAACAATTTTGAGGAACAATGATGTTCACTAGGTGAGGGGAAACAGTGAGAATAACCAAAGATAATGTTCATTGGGGTGATTGAAAAAATAGCGGGTGAACAAAAACAGTTTCTTTTGGTGAGCGAAAAACAAGCAAGGGAACATGTTGTTGTTCAAAATGGTGAATGAAGGGTAGAATAACAACTTTTTTGTTCAAAATTAAGATAAAAACCTTAAAAAATAACGATACTTGTGGTGTGTGTGTGTGTGTGTGTGTGTGTGTGTGGTGTGTGTGTGGTGTGTGTGTGTTGTGTGTTTTGTGTGTGTATGTGTGTGTGCGTGTGTGTGTGTTGTGTGTGTGTTGGGGTGTGTGTGGGGTGTGTGTGTGTGTGTGTATGTGTGGTGTGTGTATGTGTGTGTGTGTGTGTGTGTGTGTATGTGTGTGTGTGGTGTGTGGTGGTGTATGTGTGGTGTGTGTGTGTGTGTGGTGTGTGTGTGGGGGGTGTGGTGTGTGTGTTGTGTGGTGTGTGTGCGTTGGTGTGTATGTGTGTGTGGTGTGTTATGGTGTGTGTTTGTGTGTGTGTGTTGTGTGTGTGGGTGTGTGTGTGTTTGTGTGTGGTGTGTGTGTGTGCGTGTGTGTATGTTGGGGTGTGTGTGTGTGTGTTATGTGTTGGTGTGTGGTGTGTTTGTGTGTGTGTGTGTTTTGTGGGGTGTGTATGTGTGTGTGTGTGTGTGTGGTGTATGGTGTGTGTGTGTGTGTGCGTGTGTGTATGTGTGTGTTGTGTGTGTTTTTGTGTGGTGTTGTGTGTGTGTGTGTTGTGTTGTGTGTGTTGTGCGTGTGTGTATGTGTGTGGTGGTGTGTGTGTGTGTGGTGTGGTGGTGTTGTGGTGTGTGTGTGTTTATGTGTGGTTGTGATGTGTTTTGGGGGTGTTGTGTGTGTTTTTGTGTGTGTTTGTGTGTGGGTGTGTTGTGTGCGTGTGTGTGTGGTGTGTGTTGTGTGTGTGTGTGTGTGTTGTGCGTGTGGTATGTGTGTTGTGTGTGTTGGTGTGTGTGTGTTGTGGTGTGTGTGTGGGGTGTGTGTGTGTGTATGTGGCGTTGTGTATGTGTGTGGTGTGTGTGTGTGTGTATGTGTGTTTTTGTGTTGGCGTGTGTGTATGTTTTTGGTTGTGTATGTGTGCGTGTTTTTATGTGTGTGTGTGTGTTGTGTGTGTATGGTGGTGTGTGGGGGTTGCGTGTGTGTATGTGTGTGTGTGTGTGGTGTTGTGTGGTGTGTGGGGTGTGTGATGGTGCGTGTGTGTATGTGTGTGTGTGTGTATGTGTGTGTGCGTGTGTTTTTTGGTGTGTGTGTGTGTGTGTGTGTGTGTGTGTGTGTGTGTATGTGTGTGTTGTGTGTGTGCGTGTGTGTATGTGTGGTGTGTAGGTGCGTGTGTGTATGTGTGGGTGTGTGTGTGTGTGTGTTGTGTGTGGGTGGTGTGTGCGGTGGGGTATGTGTGTGTGGTGTGTGTGTGTGTGTGTGTGTGTGTGTGTGTGTGTGTGTATGTGTGGTGTGTGTATGTGTGTTGTGTGTATGTGTGTGGGGGCGTGTGGTATGTGTGTGTGGTGTGTGTGTGTGTGTGTGTGGTGTGTGTATTGTGTGTGTGTGTGTGGTGTGTGTGTGTGTGTGTGTGTGTGTGTGGTTTATGTGTGCGTGTTTATGGTGTGTGTGTGTGTGTGTGTGTATGTGTGTGTATGTGTGTGGGGGTGTGTGTATGTGTGTGGTGTTGGTGTGTGTGTGTGTGTGTGTGTGTGTGGTGTGTGTGTGTTTTGTGTGTGTATGGTACGTACATGGTATGATGATCCTGTTCGTTGTGATATAATCAACAAAGAAAAGAAAAACTAAAAATTTCCCAAACAGTGTTTATATGTTTGGCAGTGATCAGGTATTTAAATCCCTTTAAAATTATAAAAACAAAAATTCAGTAATTTCTCTGGGCAAATCTCACAAAAACTGAAAACATTTAAAAAAAACGGGCTTTAAAAAAACAGTAAATGTTGAGGCGAAACAGTGATCATGAATACACAAACCTCGTAACCATAAAACAGGTCTTTACCAGGACCCCCCCAGGAGGACCACCTCAAACTGTCACCTTCACTTCGCACATTTACAAGACTAGCTATTTCACAAACATCACCTTCCTCAGTGATATTTACAGACTGCTAACTTCCGAACATACCTTCATTCAGTGTTTTTTAAAAAGATGTAACTTCACGAAAATTCCTTTATTAAATGACATTTACGGGACTAACTTCCGAACATTACCTTTACTTAAAAATTTTGAAAAATTA
>NC_069431.1:43625947-43713100 GCF_026875155.1 Cherax quadricarinatus
TCTTCAGCTTCCAACTGTGTCCCCTTGTTGCTGTGTCCAGTGTCTGGAACATCCTGTCTTTGTCCACCTTGTCAATTCCTCTCAGTATTTTGTAAGTCGTTATCATGTCCCCCTATCTCTCCTGTCCTCCAGTGTCGTCAGGTTGATTTCCCTTAACCTTTCCTCATAGGACATACCTCTTAACTCTGGGACTAGTCTTGTTGCAAACCTTTGCACTTTCTCTAGTTTCTTTACGTGCTTGGCTAGGTGTGGGTTCCAAACTGGTGCCGCATACTCCAATATGGGCCTAACGTACACGGTGTACAGGGTCCTGAACGATTCCTTATTAAGATGTCGGAATGCTGTTCTGAGGTTTGCCGGCGCCCATATGCTGCAGCAGTTATTTGGTTGATGTGCGCTTCAGGAGATGTGCCTGGTGTTATACTCACCCCAAGATCTTTTTCCTTGAGTGATGTTTGTAGTCTCTGGCCCCCTAGACTGTGCTCCGTCTGCGGTCTTCTTTGCCCTTCCCCAATCCTCATGACTTTGCACTTGGTGGGATTGAACTCCAGGAGCCAGTTGCTGGACCAGATCTGCAGCCTGTCCAGATCCCTTTGTATTTCTGCCTGGTCTTCGATCGAATGAACTCTTCTCATCAACTTCACGTCATCTGCAAACAGGGACACCTCGGAGTTCATTCCTTCCGTCATGTCGTTCACAAATACCAGAAACAGCACTGGTCCTAGGACTGACCCCTGTGGGACCCCGCTGGTCACAGGTGCCCACTCTGACACCTCGCCACGTACCATTACTCGCTGCTGTCTTCCTGACAAGTATTCCCTGATCCATTGCAGTGCCTTCCCTGTTATCCATGCTTGGTCCTCCAGTTTTTGCACTAATCTCTTGTGTGGTACTGTGTCAAACGCCTTCTTGCAGTCCAAGAATATACAATCCACCCACCCCTCTCTCTCTCTTGTCTTACTGCTGTCACCATGTCATAGAACTCCAGTAGGTTTGTGACACAGGATTTCCCGTCTCTGAAACCATGTTGGCTGCTGGTGATGAGATCATTCCTTTCTAGGTGTTCAACCATTCTTCTCCCGACAATCTTTTCCATGATTTTGCATGCTATACATGTCAGTGACACTGGTCTGTAGTTTAGTGCTTCATGTCTGTCTCCTTTTTTAAAGATTGGGACCACATTTGCTGTCCTCCATGCCTCAGGCAATCTCCCTGTTTCGATAGATGTATTGAATATTGTTGTTAGGGGTACACATAGCGCCTCTGCTCCCTCTCCCAGGACCCATGGAGAGATGTTATCTGGCCCCATTGCCTTTGAGGTATCTAGCTCACTCAGAAGCCTCTTCACTTCTACCTCGGTTGTGTGTACTGTGTCCAGCACATGGTGGTGTACCCCACCTCTCTGTCTTTCTGGAGCCCCTTCTGTCTCCTCTGTGAACACTTCTTTGAATCTCTTGTTGAGTTCCTCACATACTTCACGGTCATTTCTTGTTGTCTCTCCTCCTTCCTTCCTTAGCCTGATTACCTGGTCCTTGACGGTTGTTTTCTTCCTGATGTGGCTGTATAACAGCGTCGGGTCAGATTTGGCTTTTGCTGCTATGTCGTTTTCATATTGACGTTGGGCCTCCTTTCTTATCTGTGCATATTCGTTTCTGACTCTACGACTGCTCTCCTTATTCTCCTGGGTGCTTTGCCTTCTGTATTTCTTCCATTCCCTAGCACACTTGGTTTTTGCGTCCTTGCATCTTTGGGTGAACCATGGGTGAATCATGTGTGTGTGTGTGTGTGTGTGTGTGTGTGTGTGTTGTGTTTGTGTGTGTGTGTGTGTGTGTGTGTGTATGTGTGTGTGTGTGTGTGTGTGTGTGTGTGTAAGTGTGTGTGTGGGTGTGTGTGTGTATTTGTGTGTGTGTGTGGTCGTGTGTGTGTGTGTTTGTGCTATGTGTTGTGTGGGATGGGTGTATGTTGTGTGTGTGTGTGTGTGGAATGTGATTAAATATCTATAGTGAAATATAAAGACATTAAATACAATACAAAGAAAAGAGGTAACTATTGTTGCAGAGTTTTCATGGTGTGGAAGAAAAATTCCTCATGAACAATCTACATAAGTTACAACAATTGAAAAAAATAAAAAGGTTCACACAAGTAATTATTCCAGTCCACATAAGCAAAAATAAAAAATAAAAAATAACACCACCAAAGATCAGCCTGTTCCTTGGATGTCTGGGTGGGTGTAATCTAGCTGAGGCAGTTTTCGGTGTGTCCCCCTCCAGTAATTCCACCAATCCTGGAAACAGTGTCTACAGTAGACCAGGAGACAAGACCAAGTTTACCATCCAGCATGGTCACTGGGGAGGGGCCAAAAAACTGCTAAACCTTAGTGAAGTGGGGAACCCACTGACCTGGGGAATAACAAATGCAAGAACCTAGGGAAGTGAGGAGGAAAGTTATCTGAGGCGGACACAGATGAACTTTCTGGAGACATGGAACTAGGGAGAAGAGCACCAAAAAAAAAGAATGAAAGTCGGGGTCGATGCTGGAAGGGCCTGACATCCGGGGGCCGTCGGAATGGAGACCTGGAAAACTTGATCCGAAGGTAGGCTGGAGAGAGAGGTTCAGAGAAAGAGGGGCCGTACGTACCTTGGAACAAGTGGGAAAGAGAGGAATACTGAGGGGACACAGGTGAACTCCTTGACTCGTGGACCTGAGGGAAACCCAAAAGTTGGTATGAGCAGTGGGGGGGGGGGACCCTAAAGACGAATCCACTGGCCTCCACGTGGCAGGGGTCTGGGTAACTCAGGGAAACTACTCTGAGGCTGACAGTGGTCGCCAAAGTTTTATTGATAATAGATTATACATGTTGTTTGTGTTGGGTGGCGGTGGAATACATGGATGAGCAATTTTTTTTTGTTTTCAGCGTGTCTGTTAGAAAAAGTGGATGATTTGGACGAGCCTGTAGCTGGTGGCATTACTTATGAACACAGCTTCAGAAGTACATTGATAAATGTCTAAGAGAGTAGAAATCGGTGATGGCCGTTAATGGTAATTTAAAAGGCCAAGACCAGGAGCTGAAGCCTCGACCTCTGCAAATGCATTTAGGATCAATGAGCCAAGAGCAGGATGAGGGAGATGAACAAGTGAACTAGTAGTTAAAGGGTGAAGAGCAGATATACAGGTGACTTAGGGAAATTACAATCTCAACAAAATTCAGAGTAACGGTGATGATCGAGGAAGAGATGGCAGCAGGAATATAAGAAAACGTAGATCTCGGGAATTACTATATTTATAGTAATAAAAGTAACTTTTAGTGAGATGGAACACTGCAAGTAAAAGTAACTTTTCGATAGAGTGTGCTCTGGATGATGGAAAACTCCACCGGTAAAAAGTAATTTTCAGACAGATAGTGCTTCACTGATGATGGAACACCACAGGTAAAAGTAAGTTTTAGGACTGACAGTGCGCTGATGATGGAACACCACAGTAAAAGCAAGTTTTTAGACTGATAGTGCTCCTGAATGATGGTACACCACAGGTAAAAGTGAAGTTTTAGACTGACTGGATCCATGATGGAGTGGTTACACCACAGGTAAAAGTAAGTTTTAGCTGGACAGTGCTCATGATGATGGTACACACAGGTAAATAGTAAGTTTTAGGAACTGTTATTGCTCCTGTGATGGTACACCACAGGTAAAAGTAAGTTGTTGATATGACGCAGCAGTGAGGCCTTACGGGGGGCACGTTATGATGGTACACCTCAGGTAAAGGTATTTTTAGACAGATAGTGCTCCTGATGATAGAGTTACACCCAGGTAAAAGTAAATTGTTTAGACTGATAGTGCTCCTGATGATGGTACACCACAGGTAGAAGTAATTTTTTGACCTGATAGTGCTCCTGATGATGGTAATGCTCCACAGGTAAAGTTAATTTTTAGATGATAGTGCTCATGTGATGGTGTACACCACAGTCTAGAACAGTTATTTCTTAGATTATAGTGCCTCTGATGGATGCGTAACACCACAGGTAATGTAATTTTTAGACAGATAGTGCCTCCTGAATGTGGTACACCACATGGTAGAAGTAATTTTTTAGACGCTGACAGTGTCCTGATGATGGTACACTCCACAGGTCCAAGTAATTTTTAGAATGATAGGCTCCTGATGATGGTACACACGGTGAAGTAATTTGTAGGACTGTTATTGCTCCTGATGAATGGTACACCACAGGTTAGAAAGTAATTTTTAGACTGACAAGTTGCACTCCTGATTATGGTAACCACAGGTAGAAGTAATTTTTAGACTGACAGTGCTCCTGATGATGGTACACCACAGGTAGAAGTAATTTTTAGACTGACAGTGCTCCTGATGATGGTACACCACAGGTAGAAGTAATTTTTAGACTGGCTAGTGCTCCTGATGATGGTACACCACAGGTAGAAGTAATTTTTAGACTGATAGTGCTCCTGATGATGGTACACCACAGGTAGAAGTAATTTTTAGACTGATAGTGCTCCTGATGATGGTACACCACAGGTAGAAGTAATTTTTAGACTGACAGTGCTCTGGATGATGGTACACCTACAGGTTAGAAGTAATTTTTTAACTGACAAGTGCTTCCTGATGATGGTACACCACAGGTAGAAGTAATTTTAGACTGACAGTGCTCACATGAGGATGGTACACCTAGGTAGAAGTCAATTTTTTGTCTGTTAGTGCCTCATGATGAATGGTTACACCACAGGTAGAAGTAATTTTTAGACTGATAGTGCTCCTGATGATGGTACACCACAGGTAGAAGTAATTTTTAGACTGATAGTGCTCCTGATGAAAGAGATACCGAGAGAGATAAGTGAGACTTGTTTTTATATTTATTTAGTTATTATTTCTGGGTGGACGTTTACCGTACATAAGGTAAGGAGAGAGAAGCAAAGTATTTCGCTCAACATCTTCACATTTTCACTAGTGCTCTAACCTTTTAGGAAAGTAAATAATTTTTTTAAAAACAAAATTATTATAAATTTTATTCCCCCCAAAAATCATTTTTGAAACTACCGTAGCAACTAGAGTATTTCACAGAAATTAGGTCAGAATAATTTATGGATATTGTTTAGCATCTTTTGATTTGTAAAGATTCAGAGAATAACTAATACATTTAGATGATCATGTGCTCTAGGCAGTGATAGTGTGAGTGATCCATTGACTCGGATACAGTTTATAACATCCACAATAGTGTGAGTGTCACACTTTACCTCTGATCCAGTTTGTATAGAACAGACATACATAGTGTGAGGTGTGTGTCAGAGCGGAGCTTTACCTTCTGACACTGGGTGTATGAGAGCAGAACCACACATTAGTGTGAAGTGTCACACTTTACCTTGATACAGGTTTATAACAACCATACATAGTGTGAGTGTCACACACTACCTCTGACACAGTTTCATATACAACCACAATAGTGTGAGTGTCACAATTTACCTCTGTTAAAGTTTATAACAACCATACAAGTGGGAGTGTCACACTTTACATCTGATACAGTTTATAAACAACCACAAATAGCTCGTGAGTGTCACACTTTACCTCTGATACAGTTTATAACAACCCATACATAGTCGTTGAGTGTCACACTTTACCTCTTGGACACAGTGTATAACTAACCCACACATAGTTGAGTGTCACACTTTACCTGTCTTGATAAAGTTTTATTAACAACATAGCATAGTGTGAGTGTCACACTTTACTATGATCCAGTTGTTATAAAAACCACACATAGTGTGAGGTGTCACACTTTACCTCTGATACAGTTGTATTACAAACCACACATATGTGTTTGAGTGTCACACTTTACCTCTGATCCAGTTTATAACAACCACACATAGTGTGAGTGTCACACTTTACCTCTGATACAGTTTATAACTACCATACATAGTCTGAGTGTCTCACTTTTACCTCGGAACAGTTTATAACAACTCCTACACATAGTGTGAGTTGTCACACTTTACCTCTGATGACAGTTTATAACTACAATTCATAGTGTGAGTGTCGCACTTTACCTTCCTGATTCACGTTTTTTATAACAACCACACATAGTGTGAGTGTCACACTTTGACCTATGAACAGTTTATAACAACCATACATTAGTGTGAGTGTCCACACTTTATCTCTGATCAGTTTATAACAACTACATAGTGTGAGTGTCACACTTTACCTCTGATACAGTTTATAACAACCACACATAGTGTGAGTGTCACACTTTACCTCTGACACAGTTTATAACAACCATACATAGTGTGAGTGTCACACTTTACCTCTGATACAGTTTATAACAACCACACATAGTGTGAGTGTCACACTTTACCTCTGATACAGTTTATAACTACCATACATAGTGTGAGTGTCACACTTTACCTCTGATACAGTTTATAACTACCATACATAGTGTGAGTGTCACACTTTACGCTCTGATACAGTTTATAACAACATAAACATTAGTTTGAGTGTCACACTTTACCTCTGATACAGTTTATAACAACCACACATAGTGTGAGTGTCACACTTTACCTCTGATCCAGTTTATAACAACCACACATAGTGTGAGTGTCACACTTTACCTCTGATACAGTTTATAACTACCATACATAGTGTGGGTGTCACAACGTTACCTCTTGATCACAGTTGTATAACTTACCATACATAGTGTGGAGTGTCCACTTTACCCTATGATACTGTTTATAACAACACCACATAGCTGTGCAGTGTCACACTTTACCTCTGCTACAGTTTCATAACAACCCATTACATAGTGTGTGTGTCCACTTTACCTATGATACAATTTATACAACATACCATAGTGGTGAGTGTCACACTTTACATTGATAAGTTATAACAACCACACATAGTGTGAGTGTCACACTTTACCTCTGATACTGTTTTTTATAACGACGATACATAGTGTTGATGTCACACTTTATACCTCTGATACAGTTTCTAACAAAACCACACATAGTGTGAGTGTCACAGACCTTTACCTTGATACGCTTTATACAACCACCTAGTGTGAGTGTCACACTTACCTTGATACATGTTGATAACACACATACTAGTTTTGAGTGTCACACTTTACTTCTGTACAGTTTATAACATAACCACACATAGAGGAGTTGTACCACTTTTACCATCTGATTCAGTTTTTAACAACCCACACTGAGTGGAGTGTCACACTTTACCTCTGATACAGTTTATAACTACCTTACATAGTGTGAGTGTCACACTTTACTCTGATACTGTTCTATTAAAACTACCCATAACATAGTTGTGAGTGTCACACTTTACCTCTATGATCAGTTTTCATTAACAACCACACATAGTGTGTAGTCTGTCACAATTTACTCTTGGATACAGTTTATAAACTTCCATACATAAGGGGTGGGTGTGTGGTGTCCACAATTTACCTCTGATCCGTTTATAACAACCACATAGTGTGAGTGTCACACTTTAACCTCTGTACAGTTCTATAACACTGACATTAACATAGTGTGAGTGTCCACACTTTACACTCTGATACCAGGTTTTATAACAACCATACATAGTGTGTGTGTCACACTTTACCTGATACAGTTTATAACCAAAACCACACATAGTGTGGTGTCACACTTTACCTCCTGTCCAGTTTTATAACAACACTCATAGTGTGTGTGTCACACTTTTTACCTCTGATTACAGTTTTAGACTACCATACGTCAGGTGTGAGTGTCACACTTTACTCTGATACAGTTTATAACTCCAGAATTTGTGTGAGTGTCTAACGTTTTCCTATGATTAACAGTTTATAACGAAACCAACTTAGTGTGAGTGTCAATACTCTTTCCTACTGATAGATTATATACAACCCACTCATAGTGTGAGTGTCACTCTTACTCGACTCATGTTTATAACACCACACATAGTGTGAGTGTCACACTTTACCTCTGATACAGTTTATAACAACCATACATAGTGTTGAGTGTCACACTTTACCTCTGATACAGTTTATAACAACCATACATAGTGTTGAGTGTCACACTTTACCTCTGATACAGTTTATCACAAAACCAGATCATAGTGTTGAGCGGTAACCCTTTTCCTCGTATCCAGTTTATAACTTACCTACATAGTGTTGAGATTGTCACACTTTCCTCTGATACCAGTTTATAACTACCATACATAGTGTGAGTGTCACACTTTACCTCTGATACAGTTTATAACTAACCATTCATAGTGTGAGTGTACACACTTTACCTCCTGTGATACAGTTTATACCAACATCAACATTGCTGTGATTGGTCACACTTTGCCTCTGATTCAGTTTATATCTCCATACATAGTGTTGATGTGTCACACTTTTACCTCTGATACTGTTTATAACAACCACACATAGTGTGAGTGTCTCATCTTTACTTGATACAGTCTTTTAACAAACCAGTTTTTTTTTTTTATCTTAGTGAGAGTTGTCAACTTTACCTATGATACAGTTCTATAACAACCATACATAGTGTTGAGTGTCCACGCACTTTACGCCTATGATCTGTTTATAACTACCATACATTGTGTTGGTGTCACACTTTACCTCTGCCATACTGTGTATATCAACCACTACATAGTGTGAGTGTCACACTTTACCTCTGATACAGTTTATAACAACCACACATAGTGTGAGTGTCACACTTTACCTCTGATACAGTTTATAACAACCACACATAGTGTTGAGTGTCACACTTTACCTCTGATACAGTTTATAACAACCACACATAGTGTGAGTGTCACACTTTACTCTTGATAAAGTTTATCAACAACCATACTGTGTGAGTGTAACACTTTACTCTGATCAAGTTTATAAACTACCATACATAGTGTGAGTGTCACCACTTTACCTCTGATACAGTTTATAACCAACCACACATTGTGTGAGTGTACACACTTTACACTCCTGATAAAGTTTATAACAAACCACAATAGTTTGAGTGTCACCACTTTTACTATGATCAGTTTATAACTTACCATACATAGCCGTCACAAACAATACAAAATAGCTTTTTAAGTAAATTTAAACTGTAGGTGTTTGTCTATGTTCTTTAGTATTAACAATGTGTATAGTAGATCTGGTAATTAACAGAGTTAGGATGGAAACGCTGGTATTAGTCATATGATATCTTGCGCCACTTGAAGTTCTGGTCATTGACGATGCCTTCATGGCTTACCTGCAATCTCTTTAAAATCTTAGTTTCTTGTGTCTATCTACTATTTGCATCAGATTCGTAAAGGGGGAAAAGAAAAGAACAATCAGGTATGGAAGGTATACAAGTGACAATAGAATTTTTATTTACTGTCCACATGACTATATCGCCGCCTGTTTTCTAGCAATTACTTACTTCTCATAATGTAAAGATATTGTTAGATGACCTTTCACAGAAGTTTTGTGCTATAAGCAGTACTCACAATGTCTTTTACCCAATCACTCTAGAATCTCAGATTATCTGTGACTCCTTGCTATACCAGGAAGTCGTGTACCCATCTCTTTGATACTTTATAACACCTATCAAAGATAATGAGGAGGAGTCAATGATGGATAATGTAAAAATAATGGAGACCAGTTATCGATAAACTGCAACACGTTTTAGGTTTCTTGATATTAAATGATCAGGACAGGTAAAACCCACGTCATGTACCTAACAATGAAAGAAAAGCCAGTTAAAGGGTTTTAATATGCTGGGAAGACATCAACCTTTACAAGATATTTGTGGGACATCATTGTTGTCACTCTTATTTACATTTGTTTGGACACAGCTTTCTCCACTATCTAACATTCTTCACAATCTTGTTTTTTAAAACTTAACTCTTTTTATTAACTCTGGAGGGACATATCTTCTTACTATGTATTTGGGTCATCACCTCTTCACTATCCTTATCAAATAAATTTGACTCACGAATCGTAATGACACCGAGATTGCAAACAAACCATACCCGCGGCGGGTGACCTAGAACCCGCGTTCAGAGTCTCAAACTCACACGACTGGAGTTTTGAGACTCTGACCCCGCGGAGTTCTAGTTCCGCACGTGTATGGGTTTTCACAATAAATTTGCGTTGTTGTAAAAGGTATCACGAAGCTGGCTCGCTTATCAAAGGACTAATATCAATTGTGCTTCGACCCTAAGATGAGAACTTGTACAGGTCATGGAGATGGAACAGTACGCAGTCCCTGACTCTTCGCCTCGATCACACTTAAAAATACCTTCGCTATTTCTTTAAGAGACTTTGCCTGTAGAGCATTTTTTTTTTACTTTTCACCTGTATTTCTGTTTCACCATCAACTGTATATACTCACCTATGTGTGGTTGCAAGGGCGTCGAGTCTTAGCTCCTGCCCCACGCCTCTTACACTGGTTGATACTAATTCACTCTCTCCTGCTCCATGATTTTGTTCGCGCGAGAGTACTCTCTTCGTTAAAGCTATTTATGGACTGCATTCCACTACTTCTACTCTCAGATTATTCCAGTTCCGTGAATACAACTCATAAGACTAAAGAAATACTTCTTAACATCCTTATGGACTCATCTGGGTTTTCAGCTTCCAATTGTGTGCTCATTGTTTTATGAATCATATCTCTGAAACATTCGCTCCTTGTCCATTCTTGTCAATGCCTTTAGCTATTTGTTACGTTATCATGACCCCTCTTCCCTCCTATCCTCCTTGTGTCATCAGGTTGTGTTGCCCCTTAACCTCTACCTCCATAAGACCTCCCCTCAGTTCGGGACTAATCGTGTTGCCAAATTTGTTGCACTTCTCCCAATTTTCGTGAACATTGTTTGGACTAAGTGAGGATTCCCATGCTGCCGCTGCATATTACAGTATTAGGCCTTACGTACCGACTTGTGTTACAATGTCGTGAATGACTCCTTACTCAGATGTCTAAAGACCGCCAATCACAGGTTTGACCACACTCTCCCATATGCTGCAGCAGTTATTTGATTGGATGTGTGCCTCAGGGGACATGTTCGTTATATGCTCTACCACATGATCCCTTTTCTCTAGGCTATCCGCCCCACCATTAACTGACGTTTAGCCAGTAGTTGGGTTTCCTAACCTGTTACTCCGTCTGCGGTCGGCTCTTCTGTGTCCTTCCCAATCTTCATGACCTTACACTATGGGGGTTAAACTCCAGGAAGCCATTTGTCTGAAACATTACTTGCAGTTTTCCCAGATCCCCTTGTCATTTTAAACTGATCCTCGCCCACTTGTATTCTCATCATGAGTTTACATCATAGCAAATGTGACCACTCCTGAATCTATTCCTTCCACCATGTCATTCACGTATACAAGAAAGCCAGCAGTGGAGGGGCCATGAGGAAGCTGAACCTTTGGTACCCACTCGACACTTCGCCACACCAAACACTTCAGAGTTCCAACACTCACTGTTTTCCTTCCATGTCAGGTATTTCCCTGATCCATTTGTAGAATACTTTCCCCGTTATTCCTGCCTGCTTGACTCCTCTAATTTTTTCACCAGTCTCTTGTGTCGGTATACTGTGTAAAAGAGCCTTCTTGCAGTCTAAAAGATGTTAATCTACCCATCCCTCTCTCCTCCTGCTCCTTAACTTCGTGTTTCATTATTGTAGTAACTAAAGTAGATTTGTGCCAGGATATTCCCATCTCAGAAGCTGTGCTGACTGCCATACATGAGCCAGTTTTTAAATGTGTTCCACACTTCTTCTCCTGATGAGTTTCCATGACTTTACAAATATACAGGTCAGTGACACTGGTCTGTAGGTTTTAATGCTGCCTGTCTGTCCGCCTATCTTAAAATGGAACTACACGTGCTGTCTTCCACGACTCAAGGCTACTGGCTGTTTCTATAGACTTTAGTGAAGATAGCTGCTAAGGGAACAAACTAGAAACCCCCACAACTTCCTTTCTCCCTCTCTCTGTATCCATGAGAGAGATGTTATATGGTGCCACCGCTTTGAGTATCGAGTTCGGGGAGTAGATGTTTTGCTTCACCCCTCTACATTGGTTATGTGTATTGTGCCCAGCTCTGCTGGTGCACCTACCTACACAGTTTGCTGGAAGCATTCCTGACCTCTACTGTGAATTACTTCTCTAATCTTTTGTTTAGTTCTTCACATACTTCTTGGTCACTCTTCGTGAAGCTCCCATCCTTCTTTCCTTTCCTCTGCCTGATTACATGGTCCTTGACTGTTGTTTTATCTCTAATGTGATATAACAATTTTGGTTCGGATTTGGCTTTTGATGCTATGTCGTTCTAGTCTTTGCATCTGGGGATCACTTCTCCATAATCCCTGCATATTCGTTTCTGCGTTCTTCTGCTCAGCTCCTTGTTTTTTGAGACGCTGTGCCTCTCTATACCTTTTCCATTGCTCTCGCCACACTTGGCTTTGGCCTCTTTTAACACCTCCGGTTAATAAACATGGCGCTCACTCTGGTCTTACCATTTTTCTGTTTGCCCTTGGTATGAATCTTTCCTCTGCCTCCTTGCCTTAGTGGTCACATTTCCAGCATTTAATTTACTGTCCTTTCCATCTAAGTTCCTTTCCCCACTGCATTCATGCAGGAAACTTCTCATTCTATGTAGTTCCCGTTTTTGAAGTTTGGTTTCTGTCTTTGTTCTCGTGCTGCTGCATCTCCACTGTGAACTCCTACTAGATACTCAAAACTCGGACACTCATGATCACTCCGCGCCAAGGGGTCTTTCGGGCGGTGATATTCCTAATGTCTGAAACTATTCAAGGTAGATTATGAGATCTGAATTTGCTGCAGCATACTCTCCTCTCTCTGTTGGTTGTATCCCTAACATGTTGATGCATGAAGTTCTCCAATACAGTCTCAAACAATCTTAGCCCATCCATGTTTATGGGTCACCCATGTGGCTTTAAGGTTTTCCCAGTCAATCTCTTATGATTGATATTCCCTCATTGATGCAAATTTTGTCCTACCCATATGAGCCCTCCTCGGACCACTTCAGCTAGTGTATCCACCACTTGCCTATTGTGCCACATCATATTCTGATATTCTTGTTGCTCTGCTGTTAAGTGGTGGGGTTATACATCACTGCTATCATCACCTCTTGGACATCCAGTCTGAAGTGTCTCCTACAATGATGTCGTCTGTTTCCTTCTTTTCCATTCCATTCCCATATCCTCAAAAACTCGACTGGTGTTTATGGCAATGTACTCCTCCCCCTCTCTGTTCTCTCTGTCTTTCCCATTATTTGTATTCCAGGTTGAAAAAATTGCATCTGTTATCATCCCTGGTAAATTTTGTGTCGCGTCTGTGTGGAGATGCTATGTTGTCAGGTGTAGCAACCATGATGCGGTTCTTGACACTTCTACTCTTATTTGTTATTCCATCTAATTGATGTACAAACCTTTTGCTTCCTTTCTTACTGTATTGTGGGATGATGGGAAGAGGGAAGGTGCAGGGTGCGGAGGCCACGGGCAACAATATTTGGAAGGCTCGCTGTGATTGTCGGAATAGTGCTTAGTGGGGTGGTTGGCAATGGAGGTTCTTTCATCTTTACTGTGTTTGGGTTGATATGTGGTGACGGTCTGGAGAGGTGTTTCTGTAAGCATTGTACTGTTTGATGTTACCCCAAAGATGAGTTTTCTGTCTGTCGTTGCCTGTCCTGTCTCTCTTTCCTTCCACTGGTTTTGTCTTGCTATCACTTCAGTTCGTTCCCATTTCCTTTCGTGATTTGTCTCGATTGAGAAAACACTTTTTGATCAATCGGAGAGTCCTTTAACAGTGGTTTCTTGTTTTCTGTCAGTATCATGTTCCGTAACCACATCTGTCATGAATGTTCCAAATCTGATCGGTCGATTTTTTTCCCTCGAATACCCCCAAGTCTGTGAATAATTTTCTACCTGAGATATGTCCTTCTCTCCCTGTTATTCGCAATGATATTCACCTATTCTCTGTTTTCTCCTATGCTTTCTCTTCATCATAGGTCTGCCCTTCAGCCTCCTTGAAGCCCTGAAAAATTAGATGAGCCTATCCCTTCTCCTCCGTTCTCATTTCTTTTCCCTCTGTATCTCTGGATTGATTTAAGCATCTCCTTTGCTGTTTCACTTAATAATTCCCTAATCCATGATTGGCCTGTTATTACTGACTGCAAAAACTGATTATCTCAATCCCTCCTTCAGTTCCCCTCTCGCTGCCCGTTGAGTTCCCATTTCAGTTCATCTTGCTCCGTTTTGGCCTATCTTTAGATCCTGCTTCAGCACACCATATTTCTTCCTCAATATCTGTATCTTGCCTCAGCTTACTTCGCTCGTGATTCCCACTTCTTGCTTCTCTGCAAGGTCGTATAACCTTTTCTCCCATTGGTTTGTTCTTTTTGTCTTGAGTCGTTCTCACCCATTCTTTCTTTCCAACCAGCCATCATCGGTTCCCTTGCCTTTACGTCCTCCTTTAAGATCACATTTTGTTTTTATCCTAGGTGGGATGAATTTAGCTGCTTCAGGCTTAATCATAAAAAGTATGTGTATGTTGGGGGATGATTTTTGAGCTAATGTGTTAGGATTATTGTGATGCGTGTTTGTGTCGTGTGTGTGTGTGTGTCGTGTGTGGTGTGTGTGTGTGTGTGTGTGTGTGTGTGTGTGCATGTGTTTGTGTTGTACTCACCTATTTTACTTACTATTTGTGGTTGCTGGGGTCGTGTTTCAGCTCATGGCCCCGCCTCTTCACTGGGTTGCTACTGGCCCCTCCCTCTCCCCCTCACGAGCTTTATCAAACATCGTCTTAAAAGTTGTGCATGGTTCTGCTCCACTACGTCACTTTCTAGGCTATTCCACTGCCTTACAACTCTATGACTGGAAGAAATACTTCCTATATCTCTCTGACTATCTGTGTCTTCAACTTCCCATTGTGACCTCTTGTTTCTGTGGTCCCTCCTGGAACATCTGTCTTTGTGTGTATCGTGTATGGTGTACTGTGTATGTATGTGTGTGTATCGGTGTATGTGTATGTGTGTGTGTGCATGTCGATTTGTGTGTATGGATGTGCTATGTGTAGTGCGCGTGTGTGCCGTGAGCGTAGTGAAAATAAAAGAGGTTTAGAAAGCGGAATGGGAGATATTTCTGCTCGGTATTTACATTAAATCAATATTATAGTAGTTAACAAGGAGTCCATTGTTTGAGTGAGAGGGGCGAGGGGAGAGTGCTTGGAGGTGGCTAGAGTGAAAAGTTTTTCTGTCCAAAAGAACAGAAGTTTGTTTTCCTGACAGGGTCCTTTATCATATTTTGACCCGCCACTGGAACTCTCGACTCTCGATTCTGACCGAAACCTTTCCTGGCTTCCAATAAACCTTCTTTGAAAAACTTAAAATTAGTTTTTTTCTGTCTGTCTGTATTTTTGTTAAAATTTGTAAATGGGTGTGAGTATAGAAGCGAGTGCGAGAGAAAGTGATCCTGGGGAGAGATTGGGTGAATTCATATGGGAGACATTGTGTGTGAAAGATGTATGTAGCAAACTTTGGAGTTCTCGCAAAACCTTTTAACAGTATATTCTCATTACAGGAACATAAAACAACTATAAAAACATATAGAACGATAGAGTAACACACAAAGCGGTACACCTAGCATACAAATCAGACAACGTTACGGTAACATTTTAAAAACATGAATAGTAACACATATACAATGCAGTAAACATTTGGAAACAGCTATAGTAACAATAAAAATACAGTAGGCTTACAGAACATACTTGAAGAAATCGGGATTGGGAGATTTAAAGTGAACAACAACAGTTGTTCAGTACAGGCGATAATATCTGCCTGATTCTACCACGTTGCATCACCTGAAGATGACCATACATAAATTCTCTGACATAGACAGGTTGCAATATATAATACATTGTGCTCTGAGATCAGAGTATCTGAGACTTCTTCCATATACTGTAGCAGACAGTGATAATCTATCACAGGTTTAATAAGGAAGGGGGTTTCCAGTGTGAGGGTTCAGAAGTGTCTCGTTTGTGTAGATCAGTAACAGATTGTTTGTTATAACATGTATCAGGCAAGACAACAATTGCACCTGTGTTATCTAAGACTAAGACATTGTCACTGTAGAATAGTGAACGTGTTCTATCATAAGACCAAGACAATATCACTGCTCACCCACTATAGGAACGTTGTTCTACCAAAAGACCAAAAGACAGTGTCACTGTTTAGTATAGTGAAACAAGTTCTGTTATGATGCGAGACAGGTATACAATACCGACAAGAGAAAAGCTTAAGACATTGAGCAAAATCTGGTTATCTTTATGTTAGGACGTTTCGCCATTCCAGTGGTTTATCAATACAGATTCTAGGCATAAGTAGAATACAGAAGAAACTATATACAAAAGATAAGGTAATCCAAAGCCCTCAGACCTTGGAAGATGGTATTTTGAGTACCGTGGTTGTAGAGGACTCTGAAGCATGGCAAGGAGACTGGCGCTTAAATTAGGCGTCAGTGAATAGGGAGCGTGTAGCAGAGAGGGCATAGTCCCTGGTAGGCGGTATTCACCCAGTGGAAGTGGTCCTACCCAAACTGATGGGTTAGTTGTAGTAGCCGTGATAAAAGGTTTCATGTAGATGTCCTTCTGAGCCAAGGATTCCATGATGCAGTGTCTGACAAGTTCTGCAAGACAGGTATATAGGTATATGTCTGACAATAAAGATAGCCAGGTATTGCACAAAGTTGTCTAACTTTCAACAAGTTCTGTCATAAGGACCAAGGAATAATGTCACTGTTGTTAGTGAACGGAGTTCTGCATAATGACCAAGAAGAATGTCAGTGGGGTCTGTATAGTGAAGTGTTGTTCTATCATTAAGACCAAGAAAATGTCAACTGTTTAGTTCAAGTATAGTGAACGTGTTCTGTCATAAGATCCAAGAAAATGTGTCACACCTGTTCCTCGCGTCTACGTTCGCAACGTGTTTCTATCATAAGACCAAGAACAATGTCACTGTAGTATAGTGAACGTGTTCTGTCATAAGACAAGAAAATGTCACTGTAAGTTAGTGATGGTTTATCATAAGACCAAGAAAAAGTCACTGATAGTATAGTGACGTGTTCTGTCTAAGACCAAGAAATGTCACTGTAGTTATAGTGAAAAGTATTTTCTATATAAGACAAGAAAATGACACTGTGAGTATAGTGGAACGTGTTCTGTCGAGTGTAGACCAAGGAAAATGTCACTTGTGAGGTATAGTTGAAACGTGTTCGTCATAGAGACCAAGACAATGTCACTGTAGTAGTGAAACGTGTTCTATCATAAGACATGAGATGTCACTGTAGTATAGTGAACGTTGTTTTGTCCCCCCATAACGACCCAAGAAGAATGTCACAGTAGTTATAGTGAACGTGTTCATATCAAAAGACCAAGGAATGACACTGTAGTATAGTGAACGTGTTGTTGTCATAAGACCAAGACAATGTCACTGTAGTATAGTGACGTGCTTCTATCATAAGACACAGACAGTGTACTGTAGTATAGTGAACGTGTTCTATCATAAGACCAGACACAGTGTCACTGTAAGTTAGTGAACGTGTTTCTATCATAAGACCAAGACAGTGTCACTGTTTAGTATAGTGAACGTGTTCTATCATAAGACCAGGACAGTGTCACTGTAGTATCGTGAACTCGTGATCTATCATCAGACCAAGACAGTGTCACGTAGTATAGTGAACGTGTTCATATCATAAGACCGAACAGTGTCCACTGTGTTAGTATTGTGAACAGTGTTATATCATAAGACCAGAGACAGTGTCACTTGTTGTATAGTGAACGTTGGGATGAGTGTTATGGAGGGAGTCAGTGTCATAGAGTGAAATATCTTTTAACATGTAGTGTAGTGGTGGGACAATTTTGTTTTGTTGTGTAGTTGTGTTATGTTTATAAGCGTCGGGTCTTCCAGATTTGGCTTTTGTCTGCTATGTCGTTATCTTATGTCGTTGGGCCTCCTTTTCTTATGTGTGCATATTCGTTTCTGACTCTACGGACTGCTTCCTTATTCTCCTGGGTGCTTTGCCTTCTGATTTCTTCATTCCCTAGCACACTGGTTTTTGCGTCCTTGCATATTTGGGTGAAAACCATGGTTGTGAATCATGTGTGTGTGTTGTGTGTGTGTGTTGTCACATGTGTGTGCTTGTTGTGGTTTAGTGTGTGTGTGCTGGTGTGTGTGTGTGTATGTGTGAGTGTGTGTGTGTGTGTGGTGTGTGTAAGTGTGTGTGTGGGTGTGTGTGTGTATTTGTGTGTGTGTGTGGTCGTGTGTGTGTGTGTTTGTGCTATGTGTTGTGTGGGATGGGTGTATGTTGTGTGTGTGTGTGTGTGGAATGTGATTAAATATCTATAGTGAAATATAAAGACATTAAATACAATACAAAGAAAAGAGGTAACTATTGTTGCAGAGTTTTCATGGTGTGGAAGAAAAATTCCTCATGAACAATCTACATAAGTTACAACAATTGAAAAAAATAAAAAGGTTCACACAAGTAATTATTCCAGTCCACATAAGCAAAAATAAAAAATAAAAAATAACACCACCAAAGATCAGCCTGTTCCTTGGATGTCTGGGTGGGTGTAATCTAGCTGAGGCAGTTTTCGGTGTGTCCCCCTCCAGTAATTCCACCAATCCTGGAAACAGTGTCTACAGTAGACCAGGAGACAAGACCAAGTTTACCATCCAGCATGGTCACTGGGGAGGGGCCAAAAAACTGCTAAACCTTAGTGAAGTGGGGAACCCACTGACCTGGGGAATAACAAATGCAAGAACCTAGGGAAGTGAGGAGGAAAGTTATCTGAGGCGGACACAGATGAACTTTCTGGAGACATGGAACTAGGGAGAAGAGCACCAAAAAAAAAGAATGAAAGTCGGGGTCGATGCTGGAAGGGCCTGACATCCGGGGGCCGTCGGAATGGAGACCTGGAAAACTTGATCCGAAGGTAGGCTGGAGAGAGAGGTTCAGAGAAAGAGGGGCCGTACGTACCTTGGAACAAGTGGGAAAGAGAGGAATACTGAGGGGACACAGGTGAACTCCTTGACTCGTGGACCTGAGGGAAACCCAAAAGTTGGTATGAGCAGTGGGGGGGGGGGACCCTAAAGACGAATCCACTGGCCTCCACGTGGCAGGGGTCTGGGTAACTCAGGGAAACTACTCTGAGGCTGACAGTGGTCGCCAAAGTTTTATTGATAATAGATTATACATGTTGTTTGTGTTGGGTGGCGGTGGAATACATGGATGAGCAATTTTTTTTTGTTTTCAGCGTGTCTGTTAGAAAAAGTGGATGATTTGGACGAGCCTGTAGCTGGTGGCATTACTTATGAACACAGCTTCAGAAGTACATTGATAAATGTCTAAGAGAGTAGAAATCGGTGATGGCCGTTAATGGTAATTTAAAAGGCCAAGACCAGGAGCTGAAGCCTCGACCTCTGCAAATGCATTTAGGATCAATGAGCCAAGAGCAGGATGAGGGAGATGAACAAGTGAACTAGTAGTTAAAGGGTGAAGAGCAGATATACAGGTGACTTAGGGAAATTACAATCTCAACAAAATTCAGAGTAACGGTGATGATCGAGGAAGAGATGGCAGCAGGAATATAAGAAAACGTAGATCTCGGGAATTACTATATTTATAGTAATAAAAGTAACTTTTAGTGAGATGGAACACTGCAAGTAAAAGTAACTTTTCGATAGAGTGTGCTCTGGATGATGGAAAACTCCACCGGTAAAAAGTAATTTTCAGACAGATAGTGCTTCACTGATGATGGAACACCACAGGTAAAAGTAAGTTTTAGGACTGACAGTGCGCTGATGATGGAACACCACAGTAAAAGCAAGTTTTTAGACTGATAGTGCTCCTGAATGATGGTACACCACAGGTAAAAGTGAAGTTTTAGACTGACTGGATCCATGATGGAGTGGTTACACCACAGGTAAAAGTAAGTTTTAGCTGGACAGTGCTCATGATGATGGTACACACAGGTAAATAGTAAGTTTTAGGAACTGTTATTGCTCCTGTGATGGTACACCACAGGTAAAAGTAAGTTGTTGATATGACGCAGCAGTGAGGCCTTACGGGGGGCACGTTATGATGGTACACCTCAGGTAAAGGTATTTTTAGACAGATAGTGCTCCTGATGATAGAGTTACACCCAGGTAAAAGTAAATTGTTTAGACTGATAGTGCTCCTGATGATGGTACACCACAGGTAGAAGTAATTTTTTGACCTGATAGTGCTCCTGATGATGGTAATGCTCCACAGGTAAAGTTAATTTTTAGATGATAGTGCTCATGTGATGGTGTACACCACAGTCTAGAACAGTTATTTCTTAGATTATAGTGCCTCTGATGGATGCGTAACACCACAGGTAATGTAATTTTTAGACAGATAGTGCCTCCTGAATGTGGTACACCACATGGTAGAAGTAATTTTTTAGACGCTGACAGTGTCCTGATGATGGTACACTCCACAGGTCCAAGTAATTTTTAGAATGATAGGCTCCTGATGATGGTACACACGGTGAAGTAATTTGTAGGACTGTTATTGCTCCTGATGAATGGTACACCACAGGTTAGAAAGTAATTTTTAGACTGACAAGTTGCACTCCTGATGATGGTACACCACAGGTAGAAGTAATTTTTAGACTGACAGTGCTCCTGATGATGGTACACCACAGGTAGAAGTAATTTTTAGACTGACAGTGCTCCTGATGATGGTACACCACAGGTAGAAGTAATTTTTAGACTGGCTAGTGCTCCTGATGATGGTACACCACAGGTAGAAGTAATTTTTAGACTGATAGTGCTCCTGATGATGGTACACCACAGGTAGAAGTAATTTTTAGACTGATAGTGCTCCTGATGATGGTACACCACAGGTAGAAGTAATTTTTAGACTGACAGTGCTCTGGATGATGGTACACCTACAGGTTAGAAGTAATTTTTTAACTGACAAGTGCTTCCTGATGATGGTACACCACAGGTAGAAGTAATTTTAGACTGACAGTGCTCACATGAGGATGGTACACCTAGGTAGAAGTCAATTTTTTGTCTGTTAGTGCCTCATGATGAATGGTTACACCACAGGTACGAAGTAATTTTTAGACTGATAGTGCTCCTGATGATGGTACACCACAGGTAGAAGTAATTTTTAGACTGATAGTGCTCCTGATGAAAGAGATACCGAGAGAGAAAGTGAGACTTGTTTATTTATTTAGTTATTATTTCTGGGTGGACGTTTACCGTACATAAGGTAAGGAGAGAGAAGCAAAGTATTTCGCTCAACATCTTCACATTTTCACTAGTGCTCTAACCTTTTAGGAAAGTAAATAATTTTTTTAAAAACAAAATATTATAAATTTTTTTTCCCAAAATCATTTTTGAAACTACCGTAGCAACTAGAGTATTTCACAGAAATTAGGTCAGAATAATTTATGGATATTGTTTAGCATCTTTTGATTTGTAAAGATTCAGAGAATAACTAATACATTTAGATGATCATGTGCTCTAGGCAGTGATAGTGTGAGTGATCCATTGACTCGGATACAGTTTATAACATCCACAATAGTGTGAGTGTCACACTTTACCTCTGATCCAGTTTGTATAGAACAGACATACATAGTGTGAGGTGTGTGTCAGAGCGGAGCTTTACCTTCTGACACTGGGTGTATGAGAGCAGAACCACACATTAGTGTGAAGTGTCACACTTTACCTTGATACAGGTTTATAACAACCATACATAGTGTGAGTGTCACACACTACCTCTGACACAGTTTCATATACAACCACAATAGTGTGAGTGTCACAATTTACCTCTGTTAAAGTTTATAACAACCATACAAGTGGGAGTGTCACACTTTACATCTGATACAGTTTATAAACAACCACAAATAGCTCGTGAGTGTCACACTTTACCTCTGATACAGTTTATAACAACCCATACATAGTCGTTGAGTGTCACACTTTACCTCTTGGACACAGTGTATAACTAACCCACACATAGTTGAGTGTCACACTTTACCTGTCTTGATAAAGTTTTATTAACAACATAGCATAGTGTGAGTGTCACACTTTACTATGATCCAGTTGTTATAAAAACCACACATAGTGTGAGGTGTCACACTTTACCTCTGATACAGTTGTATTACAAACCACACATATGTGTTTGAGTGTCACACTTTACCTCTGATCCAGTTTATAACAACCACACATAGTGTGAGTGTCACACTTTACCTCTGATACAGTTTATAACTACCATACATAGTCTGAGTGTCTCACTTTTACCTCGGAACAGTTTATAACAACTCCTACACATAGTGTGAGTTGTCACACTTTACCTCTGATGACAGTTTATAACTACAATTCATAGTGTGAGTGTCGCACTTTACCTTCCTGATTCACGTTTTTTATAACAACCACACATAGTGTGAGTGTCACACTTTGACCTATGAACAGTTTATAACAACCATACATTAGTGTGAGTGTCCACACTTTATCTCTGATCAGTTTATAACAACAACATAGTGTGAGTGTCACACTTTACCTCTGATACAGTTTATAACAACCACACATAGTGTGAGTGTCACACTTTACCTCTGACACAGTTTATAACAACCATACATAGTGTGAGTGTCACACTTTACCTCTGATACAGTTTATAACTACCACACATAGTGTGAGTGTCACACTTTACCTCTGATACAGTTTATAACTACCATACATAGTGTGAGTGTCACACTTTACCTCTGATACAGTTTATAACTACCATACATAGTGTGAGTGTCACACTTTACCTCTGATACAGTTTATAACAACATAAACATTAGTTTGAGTGTCACACTTTACCTCTGATACAGTTTATAACAACCACACATAGTGTGAGTGTCACACTTTACCTCTGATCCAGTTTATAACAACCACACATAGTGTGAGTGTCACACTTTACCTCTGATACAGTTTATAACTACCATACATAGTGTGGGTGTCACAACGTTACCTCTTGATCACAGTTGTATAACTTACCATACATAGTGTGGAGTGTCCACTTTACCCTATGATACTGTTTATAACAACACCACATAGCTGTGCAGTGTCACACTTTACCTCTGCTACAGTTTCATAACAACCCATTACATAGTGTGTGTGTCCACTTTACCTATGATACAATTTATACAACATACCATAGTGGTGAGTGTCACACTTTACATTGATAAGTTATAACAACCACACATAGTGTGAGTGTCACACTTTACCTCTGATACTGTTTTTTATAACGACGATACATAGTGTTGATGTCACACTTTATACCTCTGATACAGTTTCTAACAAAACCACACATAGTGTGAGTGTCACAGACCTTTACCTTGATACGCTTTATACAACCACCTAGTGTGAGTGTCACACTTACCTTGATACATGTTGATAACACACATACTAGTTTTGAGTGTCACACTTTACTTCTGTACAGTTTATAACATAACCACACATAGAGGAGTTGTACCACTTTTACCATCTGATTCAGTTTTTAACAACCCACACTGAGTGGAGTGTCACACTTTACCTCTGATACAGTTTATAACTACCTTACATAGTGTGAGTGTCACACTTTACTCTGATACTGTTCTATTAAAACTACCCATAACATAGTTGTGAGTGTCACACTTTACCTCTATGATCAGTTTTCATTAACAACCACACATAGTGTGTAGTCTGTCACAATTTACTCTTGGATACAGTTTATAAACTTCCATACATAAGGGGTGGGTGTGTGGTGTCCACAATTTACCTCTGATCCGTTTATAACAACCACATAGTGTGAGTGTCACACTTTAACCTCTGTACAGTTCTATAACACTGACATTAACATAGTGTGAGTGTCCACACTTTACACTCTGATACCAGGTTTTATAACAACCATACATAGTGTGTGTGTCACACTTTACCTGATACAGTTTATAACCAAAACCACACATAGTGTGGTGTCACACTTTACCTCCTGTCCAGTTTTATAACAACACTCATAGTGTGTGTGTCACACTTTTTACCTCTGATTACAGTTTTAGACTACCATACGTCAGGTGTGAGTGTCACACTTTACTCTGATACAGTTTATAACTCCAGAATTTGTGTGAGTGTCTAACGTTTTCCTATGATTAACAGTTTATAACGAAACCAACTTAGTGTGAGTGTCAATACTCTTTCCTACTGATAGATTATATACAACCCACTCATAGTGTGAGTGTCACTCTTACTCGACTCATGTTTATAACAACCACACATAGTGTGAGTGTCACACTTTACCTCTGATACAGTTTATAACAACCATACATAGTGTTGAGTGTCACACTTTACCTCTGATACAGTTTATAACAACCATACATAGTGTTGAGTGTCACACTTTACCTCTGATTCAGTTTATCACAAAACCAGATCATAGTGTTGAGCGGTAACCCTTTTCCTCGTATCCAGTTTATAACTTACCTACATAGTGTTGAGATTGTCACACTTTCCTCTGATACCAGTTTATAACTACCATACATAGTGTGAGTGTCACACTTTACCTTGAATTACAGTTTATAACTACCCATTCATAGTGTGAGTGTACACACTTTACCTCCTGTGATACAGTTTATACCAACATCAACATTGCTGTGATTGGTCACACTTTGCCTCTGATTCAGTTTATATCTCCATACATAGTGTTGATGTGTCACACTTTTACCTCTGATACTGTTTATAACAACCACACATAGTGTGAGTGTCTCATCTTTACTTGATACAGTCTTTTAACAAACCAGTTTTTTTTTTTTATCTTAGTGAGAGTTGTCAACTTTACCTATGATACAGTTCTATAACAACCATACATAGTGTTGAGTGTCCACGCACTTTACGCCTATGATCTGTTTATAACTACCATACATTGTGTTGGTGTCACACTTTACCTCTGCCATACTGTGTATATCAACCACTACATAGTGTGAGTGTCACACTTGACCTCTGATACAGTTTATAACAACAACACATAGTGAGAGTGTCAACTTTACCTCTGATAACAGTTTATAAAACCACAAATAGTGTTGAGTGTCACACTTTACCTCTGCATACAGTTCGAACAACCATACATAGTGTGAGTGTCACACTTTACTCTTGATAAAGTTTATCAACAACCATACTGTGTGAGTGTAACACTTTACTCTGATCAAGTTTATAAACTACCATACATAGTGTGAGTGTCACCACTTTACCTCTGATACAGTTTATAACCAACCACACATTGTGTGAGTGTACACACTTTACACTCCTGATAAAGTTTATAACAAACCACAATAGTTTGAGTGTCACCACTTTTACTATGATCAGTTTATAACTTACCATACATAGCCGTCACAAACAATACAAAATAGCTTTTTAAGTAAATTTAAACTGTAGGTGTTTGTCTATGTTCTTTAGTATTAACAATGTGTATAGTAGATCTGGTAATTAACAGAGTTAGGATGGAAACGCTGGTATTAGTCATATGATATCTTGCGCCACTTGAAGTTCTGGTCATTGACGATGCCTTCATGGCTTACCTGCAATCTCTTTAAAATCTTAGTTTCTTGTGTCTATCTACTATTTGCATCAGATTCGTAAAGGGGGAAAAGAAAAGAACAATCAGGTATGGAAGGTATACAAGTGACAATAGAATTTTTATTTACTGTCCACATGACTATATCGCCGCCTGTTTTCTAGCAATTACTTACTTCTCATAATGTAAAGATATTGTTAGATGACCTTTCACAGAAGTTTTGTGCTATAAGCAGTACTCACAATGTCTTTTACCCAATCACTCTAGAATCTCAGATTATCTGTGACTCCTTGCTATACCAGGAAGTCGTGTACCCATCTCTTTGATACTTTATAACACCTATCAAAGATAATGAGGAGGAGTCAATGATGGATAATGTAAAAATAATGGAGACCAGTTATCGATAAACTGCAACACGTTTTAGGTTTCTTGATATTAAATGATCAGGACAGGTAAAACCCACGTCATGTACCTAACAATGAAAGAAAAGCCAGTTAAAGGGTTTTAATATGCTGGGAAGACATCAACCTTTACAAGATATTTGTGGGACATCATTGTTGTCACTCTTATTTACATTTGTTTGGACACAGCTTTCTCCACTATCTAACATTCTTCACAATCTTGTTTTTTAAAACTTAACTCTTTTTATTAACTCTGGAGGGACATATCTTCTTACTATGTATTTGGGTCATCACCTCTTCACTATCCTTATCAAATAAATTTGACTCACGAATCGTAATGACACCGAGATTGCAAACAAACCATACCCGCGGCGGGTGACCTAGAACCCGCGTTCAGAGTCTCAAACTCACACGACTGGAGTTTTGAGACTCTGACCCCGCGGAGTTCTAGTTCCGCACGTGTATGGGTTTTCACAATAAATTTGCGTTGTTGTAAAAGGTATCACGAAGCTGGCTCGCTTATCAAAGGACTAATATCAATTGTGCTTCGACCCTAAGATGAGAACTTGTACAGGTCATGGAGATGGAACAGTACGCAGTCCCTGACTCTTCGCCTCGATCACACTTAAAAATACCTTCGCTATTTCTTTAAGAGACTTTGCCTGTAGAGCATTTTTTTTTTACTTTTCACCTGTATTTCTGTTTCACCATCAACTGTATATACTCACCTATGTGTGGTTGCAAGGGCGTCGAGTCTTAGCTCCTGCCCCACGCCTCTTACACTGGTTGATACTAATTCACTCTCTCCTGCTCCATGATTTTGTTCGCGCGAGAGTACTCTCTTCGTTAAAGCTATTTATGGACTGCATTCCACTACTTCTACTCTCAGATTATTCCAGTTCCGTGAATACAACTCATAAGACTAAAGAAATACTTCTTAACATCCTTATGGACTCATCTGGGTTTTCAGCTTCCAATTGTGTGCTCATTGTTTTATGAATCATATCTCTGAAACATTCGCTCCTTGTCCATTCTTGTCAATGCCTTTAGCTATTTGTTACGTTATCATGACCCCTCTTCCCTCCTATCCTCCTTGTGTCATCAGGTTGTGTTGCCCCTTAACCTCTACCTCCATAAGACCTCCCCTCAGTTCGGGACTAATCGTGTTGCCAAATTTGTTGCACTTCTCCCAATTTTCGTGAACATTGTTTGGACTAAGTGAGGATTCCCATGCTGCCGCTGCATATTACAGTATTAGGCCTTACGTACCGACTTGTGTTACAATGTCGTGAATGACTCCTTACTCAGATGTCTAAAGACCGCCAATCACAGGTTTGACCACACTCTCCCATATGCTGCAGCAGTTATTTGATTGGATGTGTGCCTCAGACCAAAAATTGACATTTTTGTACAATTTTAAAATGAGAAATTTTTTCATGAACTTGGGTACGAAGTATTCACGACCTTCCATTGGAAAGCCGCACCTGCAAGGAACCTCAACTGTCAAGCAGCAAAGGAAACCAGAGACGGTCCAGAGATTTGCAGCACGACTCCCTCCAGAGCTGAGGGGTCTGACCTGCGAAGAGAAGCTAAATGAATTGAATCTAATCACTTTAGAATAAAGAAAAATCAGAGGGGACATGATAACAAAGTAAAACGATACTTTGAGGTTTTAATAAACAATGAAAAGACTGAAAAATAGGGACTGGGAAACAATAAAAGAAAACAATACTAAAGCCATTCAAATGAAGGGCCGATAAAAAAAGTTATCCAGAGGTTGATTCAGGGTATTTAGAAAGGGGAAATTTGCTTGAGATGAGATGAGGTAAGCAGTAAATACTAAACGAAATTGAGGTTAGATTCGACGGGAAACCAACCAATCAGGAAACTTGTGAAGCATATTGCCGTGTTATAAACACCCGGGGCCCCTTTGTACCAGAAACCAATTTACACACACTGAAAGTAAATGTTTTTAATGCTGCCGAAAGATGTGTACATGAGTGTTTTTTCCACACATACAACACACACACACAACAAAAAACCCAAAAACACACCACAAAACACACACACCACACCCCACCACACACACACACACACACCACACACACACCAATATTAAGAAAAACATTTCGGTGGGAGCGCACATTGCATTCAACATACTTCTCTCAGCTTCAATATTCACCGAAATAAATGATATTCAATCCCAGAACCAGAGCAGTCTGCGTGTATTTTTTACCTAAATAAATCCTAGTCCATTTGTGGTTACCAGAATGTGCGTTGAATAAATACTCATTGTCAGAGAGGAGAAAAGAGAGAGAGGAGAGAGAGAGAGAGAGGAGAGAGAGAGAGAAAGAGGGAAAAGATGAGAGAGGAGAGAGAGACGAGAGAGAGAGGGAGAGGAGAGAGAGAGAGGAAGAGAGGAGAAAGAGGAGAGAGAGAGGACAGGGGGGAAGAGAGGAAAGAAGAAAAAGGTTGAGAGTAAAAAAGGGAGTGAGCCAGGGAGGAAAAGCAGAGGGAAGGGAAAGAAGCAAAAATGGAGGGAAAAAAAAAAATAGAAGGAATAAAATAGGGGAAAAAGAAAAGGGAAAAGAGGAAAAAAAGGGGGGAAAAAAAGTTTAGGGAAAAATTAGTTTAAAAACCCGAATAGAAAGAAAGAGGAGGTAGGGAGGAGAAGATAAGAGAAAGAGTGAAGGTTTTGCGGGGAAAATAAGTGGGGAAGGGGGTGGAAAATTGGAAAGAGTAAAAAAAAAGAGGAAGGAGGGGGGAGTGAGAGGAGAGAGAGTACAGGGAAAAGAGGAAAAAGGGGAAATTAGAGAAGAAGGGAAGTTTGGGAAGGGAAAGGGGGAAAATTTTTTTTTTCGAGAAAAAGAGTAGGATTTTTATGGGGAGGGGGGGAAGGAAACAGAATTTAAATTGAAAAAGAACTAAAGGGTGAGTTAAAAAAAAAGGGTTCGTTGTAATAACTGATCATCGTCAGAGAGAGAGAAAGAGAGGAAGACGAGAGAGAGAGAGAGAGAGAGGAGAGAGAGAGAGACAACAGAGAGAGAGAGTTAGTGAGTCGAGAGAGAGAGAGAGACAGAGAGAGATGAGAATCGAGAGAGTGAGAGAGAGAGAGAGACAGAGTATGGACGAAAGAGACGAGAGACGAGAGAGAGAGCATTAGAGTGTGAGAGAGAGGAGAAGAATACACACCTCACTCTACATGTGGTTGCAGGAGTCTAGTCTTAGCTTTGAGCTTGCTTATTGTCCTACCGCTTGCTGCATCTTACTCCCTACTGTCCAGGTGGGCCTGTCATAGTATTCCTAAAACTATTGCAGGTGCCTCCCTTCATCAATTTAATTCCACTTAATCATCACTTGAAGCTGAATCAATACTTCACTGACTCCTAATGACTCACCATGTCTGTAACTTCTAAGATGTGATTAACACACTAATTCTGGCCTATATCTTAAATGTTGAGACAACTTTTATTTTTTTTCATGTCCCTTGTAACAATCCCGTATCTATTGACCTGTAAATTTTAGCCTAGTGGCTCAGTGCTTCTGCTGCCTCTCGTAGACATATATAGCACACCTGGTCAGTTCCCTCAAGTGCTTCTGCTGCCTCTCGTAGCACTATATTAGTGACACCTTGTCAGTGCCCATTCGTGCCTTTGTCTGTATTCTATCACCAAAAAAATATCTTCACCTTCTCCCCCATTGTGTTCATGATGTTCTGCGTACCCGCTTGTGTGTACCTTTCTCTTTGACACTTTGTTGTTTAATCTTGTGTTCATTCAGAGAATGCACTTTTTAAATTATCGTTCAGTTCCTCACAGGTTTCCTTGCCATTTTTCTTGATTTTTTCCGCTGAATCTCTCCGCCCTTTCTACTTAGGTCTATTCCTGGTTTTACTGTCGCCATTCTTTCGGTGTGACTTTGAAACAGTAATCACCCTTATCCTTGTCTTCTATTGTCCATTCTCAATCGTGTTTCAGCTTTTCTTCTTCACCCTTGCTTTCGTTATGAGGCCTTCTGCTTCACTTCTTTCTCTTGTCTGTTTTCTCTAAAGTTTTGCTTTTTCTCCTACCTTTTGACTTTCTTTCTCCATCTTGGGTTAACACGTTCCCAATTGTGTTTTGCCAGTTTCACCTGCCTCAAGGATAGTCCATCCTTTTCACTGACTTTTTTGAAGTTGCTTTCCATCGGTTCTCTCGTTTAGGGACTTTATAACGTGACTTCTGCTGAATCTGGATTTCTCCTGATGTCCACCTGTATGCATCCATCATTGGTTGCTTCCTTATGTTGTTCGAAATTCGGTTTATTGTTAGGATGCTCTAGACACCCAGAGCCTATCATTCTAAATCGTCCTTATAAATTACATTTATGATAAATACTAGAGCCCAGTAGTTTTGTTGGTTCGTCCAATTTCGTCCTGTGTCATTGAGAAAAATGACACACAAGATTTCATCACAACATCCAACTCTTAGCTCACTGTTCCCATTGTGGATATAAGCTCATCTGGTCTATTTCTTCTTTTGAGACATATCTTCATTCATCAACAGCTTTTCCTTTTTATCCACAAGAAAGCTTCTTGATTGTTTCAGTCAAGATGTCAACACACTGCTTTGTTGTTATCTTGGTCTCGTACTAGTTAACGTTGCGTTTGTAGGTCACTGTTATCTTCTGCTTTTGAACCTTGCTTAATTTTCCCCACCTCATATTGCCATTCACTTATTTCTGTTTATTCAACAATCTCTGTAAACTCCACTTTCAAAATTTCTTTTTTTCCTTACTATCATGAAAATCCTGATTTGAGAAAAATGGCATCATCCCTTTATCATTTCAGTTAGTTTTGTATTTGTAGAGAGCTATAATGTCAGCTTGTCTTTAAATATCGATTCTTTCCATTTCCTCACTTTTGATAATTCTTCCGTATTTGCATATGATACCTGTACACCTTCTTACTAAAGCTTGATTCATGGTGCCAGGATCTATATTAGTTTATTATCGGTAAAGAGTGGAGAAAGGGCTTCTGCGCGTTATAAGTGCTCATTGCATACATAGGGCTGGGTCTAGTGTGAAAGCTGTTGGTAAGTTTTTTACGGTACTGTACCTATAATACATCTCACTCATATATAGTAACTTATTCCAGGTACCTAGGGATAAACACTCCAATAAGTCAGACAAAGTGTTAATTTTCATTGGGGTCTTGTAGTAGATAGGATATAAAAAGTTAATTTGTAGTTCTGTGAAAGAAGATACTCATTTAAATAGGCTAGCTAGAGATAAACATAGGATTGAGCCTTTGAAAGATTTCTTGATTTTGGTTGCTTCCCTCATTTTTTTAACCCTCCTTTCTTTATTGCACTCTTGCATTTTATACTGCTCCATTCGGTAGTTCTTCTTTTCCAGTCTGTCTCAGTCTGTCTAACACACTAGCTAGTAACTTCAGATAAGAAAAATTGTCTATAGTTCTTTTAAAAGGGGTCTATAGCCAAACGGTTAGTTGATCCAAGCGTGGCTTTTCCAGTGTAATTCTAATCTTCTGAATATTTTCCATCTTCAGTATAATTGAGTGAGATCTGATATTATCTCATGTTGCTTCTCCTCTCATGTGTCTCTTTTGATCACCGTAAGCTCAAGTAATCATGTTGCTTCTTAATATACCGTCAAGCCTCCAAGTCAATCATGTTTGCTTTCTTCAATCTACCGTCTAGCCTCAAGCATCAATCATGTTGCTTCTAATCTACCGTTCAGCCTTCAGTTAATCTCTGTTGCTTCTTAATCTACCGTAGCCACAAGTTAATCATGTTGCTTCTTAATCTACCGTCCGGCTCAAGTTCACTCATGTTGCTTCTTAATCTACCGTAAGCCTCAAGTTAATATGTTGCTTCTTATCTCTACGTCAGCTCAAAGTTAATCATGTTGCTTCTTCATCTACGTCAGCTCAAGTCAATCTGTTGCTTCGTAATCTACCGTCAGGCCTCAAGTTAATCATGTTGCTTATAATACTATCCGTCAGCTCCTCAAGGGTTAATCATGTTGCTTCTTATCTACCGTCCGCTCAAGTTAACTCCATGTTGCTTCTTAATCTACCGTTCAGCTCAATGTTTAATCATGTTGGCTCTTAATCTACCGTTCAGCTCAAAGTTAATCATGTTTGCTTCTTAATCTACCGTCAGCTAAGGTTTCATGTTGCTTCTTAATTAATACCGTCAAGCCCTCACAGTCATCATGTTGCTTCTTATCTACCGTCAGCCTAAGTTAATCATGTTGCTCTTAATATACCGTCAGCCTCAAGGCTTAATTCATGTATGCCTCTTAATCTACCGTCGCTCAAGTTAATCATGTTGCTTCTTAGTCTACCGTCAGCCTCAAGTCCGTTAGATCATGAGAGACCTGTCTCTTTCTTCCTCGTATTGTTAACCCCACAATTCACTAAAGACTGCCTTTCTCTGTTGTCACTATTCCAAGGGTTACTGTCTCTTTTATCACTCTTGTGCTCTTTGATCTACTTATAAAATTTTTTGCCCCCCCCCAAAAAAATTTCCTCAGCTTGTCTCTTCGTGATTCCTTTGCTCTGACTTTACTTTAATTCACCTTAAGTGTGTCTATAAGGAAAAAATTGTAGGGCACAAATATCACATTCACCATTTTATTAGTCTTTCAGTCTTGTGCTCTTTTTTTTTTGTGCTAGAGGTGTATCTATTATTTCATGTTTCTCTCTCCCTGCCATTATACAACATTTCCCTAGATCGTAATATTTTTTATTTATACTGTTCCCCTCCAATCTGTTTTGGAAGAACTTTTATTATATCTATGGATTGGCAACGGCTTCATCCCTCCATTTTTTCATTGCTCTTTCTATATATCATTTACTTTTTCCTGTAGGATGCACACGGTCAGGCCAATCCAGGTGATGCCGAGAGACTGTAAGTGATGGCCAGATGATACTGTCAGTGATGCGAAAGATGATAGAGACTGTCAGTGTTGGCAGCTGTCAGTGTCTTGTCGTGCAACTGTGTGTATGTGTGTGAAGAAATGATTCTTTTTCGACCAGGGCAGTAGTAGTAAATAATTTTGCTTTATAGAGAGGTCTCACGGAGTAACATCAAAACAGACTGTGTAATATTTTATCTTCCAGACAGCTCTCTTCCGGCCAGAAATTCTGTGCCCCTTGTGTGTTTTTTTAACAGAGTAACTGAGGAAATGTATTTTGCTGAGATCTGAGGACGTTTAGCCTGAGAGTTGAAACGTGTTTTGCGGATCATCTTACAACGTTTGTTTGGCGTGAGACTTGAAAGCTTTGTGAGGAAGGTCTGTGAAGTTTCGCGGGAGATGTGTAACGTGTTGTTGAACGGGATATGTGACAACGTTTATTTAGAGGGGGATGTGAGCACGTTTGTGAGGCGGGGATATCTGAGAACATTTAGTCAAGAGATCTGAAAACGTATGTAGGAGCTCCTGAGAAATTTAGAGGGAGATCTGAGATACTTTGGTGAAGAAAATGTTAGTTACGTACCTTTGCAGTTGTACAACCCGCACCTTCACCGGTTTAAACCTTGTTAAGTGCTACAGAAAGAGGTTTAATAAAGACAAGGGCAACCATACACAACTAGGGATATTTGTTAGAAAACATTTTGACTCAGAACCGAGAGGTTTTCTAAACATAGTGCCTTGTTTCAACACCCTACAACCACGCTCTAACCACACAATTAAAATCTATACTATCATTACCCACCACAATATATACTGATAGTGGCAGGTAGTGTATCACTATCACTTATCAAATTACCATCACCACAACCACCACAACTACCAACTATACCACAACCACATTTAAAAATCATAATACACTGCCACCCTACACATAACTGCATCTATCAGTTGCCTCTGCCACAGGTTACAGTGCTAACCACTATCTACACCACAACCATTACCACCACCAACCGTCACCACAATCTCACTACCACCATCACCCACCACATGTCATACTACATATGGTATCTAGGCACAGAGATATCTTTCCGCAACTCCATCATTAAACCAGCCAATTTGCGTTGACCAACTTTCACGAGGTGCACTTTCTGCGCTGCGCACAACAGAGAGGTTATTGCACCTCGCTTCCAGCTCCATGGCTATGTGATTTATGTGTCTTTTTTATCAGTTGTCAGCAGTTATTTTGCTTTTACTAAATACTAGCAGCATGATAAAAATTTACAGACAAAACGTTAGATAAAAGGACACAGCTGCAACTAGGTGAATTTTATCGTGCAATGTTTCCAAGTTGGCCGTAATAAAAAATGTCACATTAAACCACATGTGTCCTTTACTAAATATTGTTGGGTGATATCTTTTTCCCAGTACATCTTGTATACAACCTTGATATCTCTTCTCATGTCTACATCTCTTAATGTCGTAATTTTCATGGCCTCTCAATCTAGCTCCATAATTCTGAAGTATGGGGAAACCAAGAACATGACCAATACTATGTTGCTAGAATTATGAACTCAATATGCTAGGTAATAACAAAAGACTCAACATTTCGCAACTAATGCCACAATAAACTGTCACATTAGTTACCACTTGTATCCTTTTAATAACAGAACTGAGACGCATAACTTGCGAGAGACTTGAGTCAAACAGAAACAATTGCAGTATAAGCGATTCTTGTCTTCTTCGCTTGTGAGCTTATCAGTTTCACAGCAGATGAAGCTGGAGATGTAGGGTAAGTATATTTATGGACAGACAAATAAAGGAGAAAAGTCAAGTGGTAAACGAGGGGTCTCTTCAGTTGGAGTCAATAAGCCACTATTGCAGTGTTCGTCTGAGTTATTTTACATGAGAGACAACCTTCATGTTTACTATGGAGCTTTTCAACTGTGTTTTAGATCGCCTAATGAGTGATCTCTTGTTATGTAGTGAGAGGGGTGGATTTTGAGAAGGGTTGCACGTGAGTTAATAATGTTTTCAATAGCTTTTTCCTTGAGTAGCAATGAAAATGGCGTTGGGCTAAATGTTTTTGTTAGTGGTTTTAGGTTGAGAAAATTGTTCAAGTATGTTCTTATGTTGGTACGTAAGACGATAGGCAACAGTTAGGCATCTTTAATCCCGAACACGTTCGCCTAGACACAGTTGATTTTCAGTCGGAGTACAGAAAGTAGGCTAGGAGCTGTAGAGATGTGAAGACGATGTAATCAGGTCCTCCACCCTTGAAGACATAGATTTGTGTTGTGGTCCCTCAGCCCTGGTGATGAGTCCTGTTCCACCAGTCTGAAAACAATGTGACATTGTTTCAGGAGCTTTAGTCAAGCTCTCTTCAAATCTGGGAGGACAGGTTGCCACAATAAATGTCACGAAATTGACCACGTGTTTTATTTACATAAAATACTATCGGTAATTTACCGTTCTACGAAAAACTCTTTCTAACTAACTGTATACTATCTCAACTTTTACCTTACTGTTCTTGCTTAGTATTCTTTCATTGATCAAAATTAGTTCTGTGCTGGAGGACAATACTGGAGACATGTCTGACAAGAGATATGTTAGGGAGGCCTATGTATTTCTTTTCTTAGTTGTCTCGTTCTTGTTGAGCTGATGATCTATATATACACAGCTTCTGCAACTCTGCTGAAATTGTCGAGGGTAAGTGTAGTTAGAAAAGACTTTTCAGGAAAGAACATTTTTCATGGAGTTAGGGAGAGCACGCAGGGGAAAAAAAAAAAGTCTATGGACGACGCTATATCAGTCTTGGTGTCATGGCGTGAAAAGTGGCCGCAGATCGAGTTGGTCGGGTTCATGGAGGGATGTTACAGCGTAGACTTGGTTTGATTTTGGATGTGGAGAGCATCAAGGGTGGTGAATGCCGTCTCTCCTGTTGAGTCGAGAATTGAATGGGAGAGGACTCGACCTGGCGGTTAAACGTGTCTTGGGTACAGGGACGTCAAACACTCTCGGAGTTATGATGAGATGGAGTCCACATAGCAAAAGGTCGCTGTGACGAACGAGGGACAATGGTGAAATAACGCTCGGCTTTAAAGAGGTTTACCTAGTGAGGAAACCATCCTTAGGCCGAAAGCCTATTTAAGGAGAGAATTTTCCAGAAGAGAAACAGTTAAAACCATCACACCGTTCCTGAGGTCTAAAAAATCAAGACATGTTTGTGAATTTCTTATGATTAAAAATGATATTGGAAATCTCTGGTACTATATATGAATTTATATACTGAAAATATCGTTCATAAACTTGAGCCTTATTGTCATTTCCGACACCACACACACACACACACACACCACACCACACAACACACACAACACCACACACACAATAATCATATATATTATATATATATATATATATATATATATAGATACATATTATATATATATATATATATATCATATATATATTATATATTATGTGGTGTGTGTTACCGTATGTGTGTGTGTGTGTTGCCAAAACAACCACGCTGATAATATAGAGAAATTCCAAGCGCCATTCGAGTGGATACTCACATTATCAAGGAAACTTAATAAATGTGAGTAGCACGGAAAGCGCAGGAATTTTCTCTATTCTTTTCAGAGTGGTTGTTTTGCCATATTCTGAAATCACCTGTTTACCTGTTGTGATCTTATTTGCATATATTTATAATATATATATATATATATATATATATATATATATATATTTATATATTATATATATCATATATATATATATATTATATATAATATAATACTTATATATATATTTTATATATATATATATGTGTGTGTGTGATGAGTGCAGGACTACGATGGAAAAAGAATAGTGAACTTCCAGAGCTTTCGGGTTGGGATATTTCACATTATCAAGGAACTAATTTTTCACATCATGATAGAGTTGAACTATCTGTATCTTATCATCAATATTTTTGAGAAACTTTGTGTATTTACAGCCCAGAGTTCATAGATCAAATATCTTCAATGATTTAATACCCAAAACTATTTAATTATAGACAAATAGACCCGCACATAGGAGAGACAAGTTACGACGACGTTTGGTTCCGACTTGGACCATTTACAAAGTGACCTTTACGGAAAGGAGAGTATAAGCCACTATACTGGATAGTCAAGCTGGCGGACAGGACGCGACAAGTGAGATGGGAGGGTAGTTGTAGTAGCCAGTAGTAGTAGTTAAGTAGTAGTAGTAGTAGTAGTAGTTGTAGTAGTTGTAGTAGTAGTAGTAGTTGCATGTTAGTTGTCAGTAGTAGTAGTTGTAGTAGTTGTCGTCTGGAGTAGTATGTAGTTGTCAGTAGTAGTAAGTAGTAGCGGCTAGTTAAAACTGGTATTGTAAGAGTTAGTAATAGTAGTGGGTTATTGTGTATTGTTCCTGTCACGTCTTTCGCCTTTTTGTTCATCACTTTACTGATAAATCTTTTAAAATAGTAGAAATAATTTTACAATTTGAAAAACAGAAAACAACTAATTCAACTTAATAATTATGTTTGTCTCCCAATACCATTCAAATATACCTTCTACTTACGAATTTTAAAATTAAGTTGATTTAAAAATTTTGATACCAGTAATAAAAACTTTTGATTATAAAAAATTCCCTCAAAAAAGGTGTCGGCTGTGTCTATAAGATTCCCCATAAGCAATGTGATAACGTTTATTAAGATCAAAAATTATATTGAGGTCAAACTACAGATTACAACAAGATAAATATAACATTAGTATACATGCGACAAGAGTCTAATGCTTGTTTATTCATTTGGAATGATTTTAACCATCTTATTGACTTCCAAAAGTCCCAAAAAGTTGTATCAACAGACCAATGGTTGAGAGAAATAAAATAGAATCAAGTTTCTTTAAAATAAATTTCAAATTAATAGGAATATTAGTTTAGGATTATAAAATTAGACCCATTTATAATTAGTAAAATTTGGGAACATTTTAAGATATATTTGACAAGTTAAAATCTTAAACCTTGAGTAGAATATAAGTTATGTCTGACAGGTCCTGGACCACCTCACCGCATCATTAAAAAACGTTCAGGTTTGTATGTTTGCCCTAAAGTTTAATCTCGCTAAAGTTTAACCCTAAAGTTTAACCTTCTGCTATTCTTTTATTTTCATAGTTCCTTGACAATGTGAGAAATCAAGAAAGCGCTTGAAAGTTCACTTTACTTTTCACAGTGGCTGTTCCTGCATCTTGCGATATCATTTGTATACTGTGATCTTATTGCATATATGTCGTGCCAGATAAGCCAAACCGGCGTATTTAGACAAGTTTAGTTACCTCTAATGATTTATCGTATTTTCTGTTAAGAAACTGTTGCCTCATATTCTTAAATTTTCAGATGTCCATTTGGTCAAACTTCTCATATTTTTTTTCTTTCAATTTCATGTACTGTAGATTCACCCGTTTCTCTCATTCATTAACAAAAATTCCGCCTATCTTGGTTCACGTATTAAAATTACAAACACTGCCATACATAAAATAGTACTTTTTTTATAGACTGTAATTACATTAATGTGGATAACCCATTTTTCATCAATGTCAGAATTATCTTTGGCAACAATTATTAAGTTTTGATGAGTGGACACCACAGTTACACTTTAGTCAGAAAGTATTGTATCATTGTATTCCCTTAATATAACTATACCACTGTATTCCCTTAATGTAATTATATCATTGTATTCCCTCGATATAATTGTATAATTATTTTCCATTAATATAATTCGTCCCCTTAATGTTTCATAGACAATTTTAGTTATGTTTGTAACCATGGAATTTATTGCCTAAGAAATACAGAATCTTCGTGTAAATCTTTCTCTCTGGCAACATAAGAGCTGCTTTCCTATTTTTTTTTTAACACATCGGCCGATTCCCACCAAGGCAGGGTGGCCCGAAAAAGAAAAACTTTCATCATTCACTCCATCACTGTCTTGCCAGAGGAGAGCGTTACACTACAGTTATAAAACTGCAACATTAACACCCCTCCTTCAGAGTGCAGACACTGTACTTCCCATCTCCAGGACTCAAGTCCGGCCTGCCGTTTTCCCTGAATCCCTTCATAAATGTTACTTTGCTCACACTCCAACTGCACGTCAAGTATTAAAAACCCTTTGTCTCTTAATGCATACACACTTATTATGATCCACACACTTATTATGATCCACTTTTCACTTTTCACATGATCCACTTTTCACATCCGACCCTTATTTTAAACCACATAATCCTTGAATTTATATATTTATATTCCCTCTTCTCTCTCCATAACTGATCCTTCAACATTATTGCTACCACTTCCTTAGCTCTAACTCTCTCAGATTCTCCTCACGTAATCCCATTTAAACTCCCCTACCCCCTTCATCTTTGTTTCGCTTAGGGCCAGGACATCCAACTTCTTTTCATTCATAACATTAGCAATCATTTCTTTCTTATCATCCGCATCTTACATCCACGTACATTTTCCAAATCCCAGTTTTATAGTTTTTTCTTTTCCTACTTTTTAGTTGTTTATACGGAGAAGGGGCTACTAGCTATTGCTCCCGGCATTTAGTCGCCTACGACAGCATAGCTTACGGGGAAGAATTCTGTTCCACTTCCCATGGAGATAAGCAGAAATAAACAAGAGAAAGAACATGAAAACGAACAGAAGAAAACCCAGAGGGGTAAGTAGTGTGTAGTGTGACCAATTACAGGCTTATGTTTCACACTCATTTTTATTACTATTATAATATTGATATTAATTTTAAGTAATGATAATCTGATAAAATGATATCCTTGAATATCATAGATTCTTCATTTATTCCGAGAAAGGTATCTCAGGCTCTATAGACTTTTAGCTCTTTGTTCCAAACTCTGCTTTATTGTATAAATGATGTATATTAGAAAAACTTTGCGGAGGGGGACCACTGTCAGCCTCAGGAAATGATCTCTGAGTTACCAGACCTTGCCACTGGTCGGCCAGTGGTCGTCATGTAAAGGTCCTCCCACACACTTACTGTGTTTTTAGACTGCTTTTCCCCCATGGTTCATGTGTCCAGAGAGTCCATCGTGTCCTCGCAGATATTCTCCCCTTCCCCACTTTCCCCAAGGTCTGCCTTAGCAACCAGTATCCTCGTCTTTCCCCAGGTCATGTGTCTGGAGTCCATCGTGTCCGTCGTCAGATTTTCTCCTTCCCCACTTCCCAAGATATACTCACATTCACCAGGTCATGTATCAAGGATCCATCAGTGGGCCCCGGAGTTTCTCCCATTCCTCACATCCCTTTAGGATATCTTCCAGTCTCAGCTCTTCCCCGGGTATGATCCCGAAGTAAGCTCAGCCTCCCCAGTGATCAGCTTAGATGAGAGAGGGGAGGCCTTGGCTAGATGACGTCTACGGTAGAAGAGACTGTCCAGGTAGGTGAATTACTGGACAGGTGGACACACAGAAAAAACGGCGTCAGGAATTCACACCCACCAAGAACCGCCCTGAGAACAGTAAGGTGAGCTTGACGCAGCCAAGCTTACCGTCAGTTCCCCACCAAGGTCTGGCAATCAATGAAATTTGGGAGTTCTATTTATATCATACAATTCTTCAACATTAAAGGTTAAGTTCTTTATTGTACTTAATAAGCAGTTAAAGTAACATTTGTGAATGTTTTGTAGTGTGTTGATGATTGAGGTTGTGTTAATATGTCGGTACACCTCCACACAAAAAACTGTAATAAGTTCATTAAACTTATATTTTTATTGGTTATTTTTGTTATGTATTTGCTAAAACGAACAGCTACAAGCGACGCACACACTGGAAATAAGTCAACTTTATCTGACTTTTTGGGTTATTCTGGTAATTTACATATTCCGTTATATGTATAATAAATTGTGTAAGTGTTTTTTACATGTATCTGTACCTAAGGTAAACTTCTTAACTACACATATACACTTGTTTTGACACTCATTTGCGCATTTCCGCAACGATGTTGTGGGTTTACCATCATTCATTATACACGCACAAAACTACGCACTGAGCCGCACACACAACACACATACACAAACACACACACCACACACCACACACACACACTCTACTCACATCACACACAACACACTCAACAACACACCACACGCACACAACACACACACAACAAACACACACACCCACACACACCACCACAACACACACACACACACACACACAACTCACACACACACACACACACACCACACACACACACACACACACACATCATCACACAACACACAAACTATTAACGTTTTGAGATGACAATAAAAACTAGAATTAAGATGGTGGTTCTTGCAGACTGCGACAGTACGACTCTGTCTACATTACTATGTTATGTTGTAATGTTCTGTGATGTGTGAATGTCAGACAAAATGTAAACTTAATGTTGTGTGTAAAGTGTTGAGATGTTTAAATGATTAACATTGATTATACCTAGGAGTGTTGTGCACACAATGGTATTTCTTCAGTCATAATGTTTATGCTATATATAATAACTTAACGTTATTGTTTAGGTAATGTTTAACTCGCAGCTGAATATTATTTTGTTCATTATCACTGTCATTATCCAACTGTCCATTTTCACCACCCTGGACAGGTTTATCTGTATATTTCATCTCCCTTGATGGTTTTTTGTCTTTTTACGTCGCCCTTGACGTTTTCTCTTTTACTCATCGCCTCCTTGAATCGTTTTTCCAGTCCACGTTCTTCCGCCCTAGAGAGGGTTTTTTTTGTCATTTTCATGAGAGATGCACAGGTTGTCCTATCATTTATCGTCGATCTTCCTGGGGGGGTTTCCCCCTGTCATTTACCGTGCATACTAATCCATAAACTGACTGAACTTGTTTTCTCTCTCATTATTTACTCGCCCTGAAAACAGGTTTTTTGTCATATTCCGTCGTCATAGACGGGTTCATGTCATTTTTAATTTGTCTGGACGAGTTTTTTGTCATATTCCATCACCTGGACGAGTTTCGTTGTCATTTTCAATCGCCTTGGACAGATTCTCCCTGCATTTTCCTACGACCTTCAGAGGTTTCCCTCTGTTTTCCGTCGGCCTGGATTCGTTTCTTGTATTTTTCATCGCTCTGGAGGGTTTCTCTAGTCATCTTCCATCGTCTTGGACGGGTTCTTCTGTGTTTTCATCGTCCTGAACAGAACTTTCATTTCTATAGGCCTTGGCGAGTTTTTCTTTCATTTCCTATTTATATGGAAACAGTTGTTCCTGTCGTATTCTATGTAATGGATGAGTTTTATGTCATTTTCTGTTTCAGTAGACAGATTTTTCTTTGTCATATTTCCTCGCTTGGACGGTTTTATGCAAATATTCCATCGCACTGTATGGGTTCCTGTTATTTTCCTTCACCGTGGACAGGCTTCTCTGTCATTTTCCATTGCCCTGAAATTGTTTCCGTCACATTCATCGGCCTTCGAGGGTTTCCAGGTCATTGTTCCATCGCCCAGGACGGGTTTCTGCCATATTTCCATCACCCTGGACGGGGTGGTTTCCTTTCATATTCCATTTCTGGACGGGTTTCCTGTCATATGCCATAGCCTGAACGAGTTTCCCTGTCATATTCGCTCCCTGGGTGGGTTTCCTTTCATATTCCATCGCCCTGGAGGGTTTCTCTGTTCGTATTCCGTTGGCCCTGGACGGGTTTCCTCTCATATTCCATTTCCTTTGACGGTTTCCTTGTCACATTACATTGCCCTGGAAAGGTTCCCCTTGATATTCCATTCTCCTGGACGGGTTCTCTCTCATACTCACATTGTCCTGTAGTGCTTTCCCTGTCATTTTCCATCGCCCTAGACAAGTTGCTCCATCCTACTTCCGATTTCCTGAACGGGTCTTACCTGTCATATTCGATCTCTCTGATCATTTGCCCTGTTTCTATTCCATCTCCCTGAACTCTTTTCCTTTTCATATTCCATCGCTCTGTTCGGCTTCCCCTGTCATTTCATCGCCCTGACTGGTTTCCTTGTAAGGGTGACGTTAAGAAAATTAAAGAAGAGGCAAAGATTAGCGGGACTCAGAACACAGACTTCAGGGGACACAGCCACAAACCTCAGAGTGGTTAAAGACACAGATTGATCAAACCTTCCAGAATCTGAGCGAATTATTCCAGGGCAATGTAAGAGATGTGGTTGTCTATTATGGAGTTTGCAGCACAGATATAACCCGATACCTATAGAAATGCTTAACGTATTAGAGAATGTTCAGAGAAAAGTGCTGATGGCTTGTTTCAGAGTTAAGTGTTATGTGCTGCGAGGACGGACGTATCACAATGTAGAAGATCCAGGGAAACATATTGTTCTGTCTTTCCTAGGTTTTAAGTATATAATATTTTTTTCCAACTCTGTTTGTCAGCAAACCGAATTTCTATTGGTTCAACATTTTATTAGCAGATGGTGTCAAGTCCTGGCTTGGTGCCATCCCTTACTTCTTGGAATGTATTAGTCGTTGTATTTGTAAAGTTTGTGAGGTTTCTTTTCATCGAGTACTGTGGTTCTGAGGAAGAAAGAGAACACAGTTATGGGATGACACTTGTCACCCTATAATGTGTTAGCTCATATAAATCATCATTCATTTAAATTTTCTAGAGGAAACATCTGCACCGATTATATCTGTGTGTGACAAAAAGAGACAATATTCTCCTTCCCTCAGGTAGAACTTAAAATAAGAGTCGCTGAAAGGATAACTCGGTGGAGACACCACCATCACCACAGGACGTATATATACCAGCTGAACTTGATTCATCTTATAAGTAACAAAACGAACCTCTACCTAAAGTCTTTAACCAATACAGAGTCTGCCACACTCTATTTCCAGCATAAAACCACCAGAGATATTCTAAAAAAAGTCTTCTGGTAACTATCATCGTAGTGTCCTTCCAGTAGGGCCAGACTTTCACACTTGCCATCCTAGCAACAGAATCCTAGACAAGAATCCTTTTATTAAAGTCTTTAATCAGATATGTACCAAACATGTTATATACAGTGTTATTAACTCTGGTGTATCAGACAGACTTTATACACATCACAACACAACGATGGTGGTGAAAAATACTTTATATGGCAGTACTTCTGGTTTTGTGGCTACCTATCTCTGAACATAGGGCACTCCAACATTCGTGAGTTGCAGTATGCATTTAGTGGTTACATTGATACATCACAGTACATAACAACAGTCTGGGAGACAGTAGCACACAGTCGTACTGGCCAGGTTGTAGCAACACACAGTCGTACTGGCCAGGTTGTGGCAACACACAGTCGTACTGGCCAGGTTGTGGCGTCGTACTGGCCAGGTCGTGGCGTCGTACTGGCCAGGTTGTAGCAACACACAGTCGTACTGGCCAGGTTGTGGCAACACACAGTCGTACTGGCCAGGTCGTGGCGTCGTACTGGCCAGGTTGTGGCGTCGTTACTGGCCGGTTGTGGGTCGTACTGGCCAGGTTGTAAGCAAACACTCAGTCGTATCTGGCCAGGTTGTGGCGTCGTACTGGCCAGGTTGTGGCAACACACAGTGGTACTGGCCAGTTGTTGGCGTTCGTACTGGCCAGGTTGTGGCGTCGTAACTGGCCAGGGTCGTGGCGTCGTACTGGCCAGGTCTGTAGCAACCACACAGTCGTACTGGCCAGGTCGTGGCGTCGTAACTGGCCAGGTTTCTGGCTAACACTCAGTCGTAATGGCCTGGTTGTGGCTACACACTGTGTACTGGGCCAGGTTGTGACACACAGTCGTACTGGCCAGGTTGTGGCAGCACCACCCAAAAATTTTATTGTCAAGAGATGGAATCATCCCAAGTTGACAGTTTGTGTTTTTCATCCCAGAAAGTTTGTGTCTATGTATCTGTGAGGTTGAAGTTTTCTTTTATGTTATTAATGCAAGGAAGTGAGAAGAGTGTTTGTATGAGATCTGAGAGAGCTTATTTAATAATTAATTCTTCTTAAACAATGTGTTATATTAAGAAATAATCTTCTTTATCTTAACCACTAGTCTCTAAAGTTAGTCACTTCTTCACATATTTAATCTTATTCCATATATTTCATCAAAAATATTATAACCCTCATTACATATATAAACAAAAATTTTCTAAAAATTCTCTTTAACCATTTTGTACAATATTAAATTAAATTAAACATGGTGAGAGAGAGTTGTAGTATGTCTGGTGATAACGTGAACAAATGTATATATGTTGTTGCTAGTAGTGTGTTTGTAGTGATTGACCCAGTTTGTGTACACATGTATGTATTCAGGTGTGTTGGTAGTACTGTGTTTCTAATGAGAGCATGTTACACCATGTATGTAATTATGATTGGTATAACTGTGTTTGTAGTGAAAGTGCATGTGTACACATGTATGTAAATATGTCGTTGGTAGTACTGGTGCTTTTGTAGTGTGTGTATGGTTACACATGTATGTATATAATGTGTGTTGGTAGGTTCTCCCCCTGTTTGTACTGGGACTTTGCTGTCAGCACCTGGAGGATGCTGACAATACCAGGTTAATGTTATGTCAGAATTATGTTTATTGAAGTGTGATAAAGATAATTAATTGATAACAACGAAGGAGTGACAGTTGAGGAAAGTGAAGGTAATCTGTGGATCATGTGTGAAACACTGAAATACTGAACTTAACAACACTTAATAAAGCAAAGTTGCACTTGGCTGATATTTATACTTGTGGAAAAAACATCTATAAGAGATGTTAAACAGAGTAGAGCTTTGATAGCTAAAGTGTTTTGAATTAAGTTACAATATGCAAAGAAAGATGGTAAATTATGCACCCCAAAAAAAAAATGAGTCTTAGATAATGTTGTGTGAGTCTCCTGTGATGTTAAAATGGACGGGTGATGTCACTGTACTTTGCTCAAAGACAATTATTATATATATATATATATATAAATATATATATATATATATTATATATATATATATATATCTATATATATATATATATATATATATATTATATTGTATATATATCATATATATATATTTCTATATATATTTTTTATTCTATATATATGTACACACACAACGCAAAGCCATTTCATGTAGACCAGGAACTTTGTTAATTATACTGTGTTAACTAAAAACTCTGTACACACATTTTACATGTGTGTACATGTATGAAGATATACAAACATTTGCGCCTTCAAATTCATTTATGAAACACGAAAAAAACAGAAAGCTTTTTTAAATTGTTTCAGTTTTATTCATGGGTGGAGATTTAGGTTTCTCACTGACACTTACAATACACAATAACATGTACACACGTCATTTTTATTACAAGTTATAAACATTCATAACATAATAACATGTTACACATGACAATCAACACACATGTACACATGACATGTCTTCAACACACATGTACTCATGACAACAACATCATGTACACATGCAATCATCAACACACATGTACACATGACAAATCAACATACAACATGTATAAGACAATCATCAACACAACATGTACACATGACAATCAACATGCAACTGTACACATGGACAATCATCCACACATGTACACATGGCACACATACACAACACGTGTATTTAATGTGTACATAATCACATGTACACATGACACACAGTTATCTTGGTTGAGTGTTCAAATTAACCAAACATTTCGATATTCATCTGTATAATAAAACACTTCACAAATACATTTAAACAGCTACTAAATAAGTAAAGATAAACTTGTGTTGTATATTTTCATAGTTGTAACTTAAAAGGATTTCCTAATTTTACGTTAATTAGCCTCTCGGAGGGTGGCGGACGGAACTGTGAGGCAGCTTGGTGGGTTCTAGCTGACCTACGGCTCGCGGCTGGCTTGGTGGGAGTAATTAATGGACGCAGGTTTTCTGTGTGTGCCCCTCCAGTAATCCACCTGCCTGGACAGTCTTATACCGTAGACAAAGCTGGACAAGACCAAGTTTCCATGCAGCGAGGTCATGAGGTGGCAACGCTGCTCTGGGGAAGATGGGGAAGGGAGTCCACTGAGGTGACACTAGTGGACTCTGGAGACACTGATCCGGGGAAGGCGAAGGCACGCTGACTCTGGGGAAGTGGGGAAGGGATCCACTCAGGGACACAATTGGACTCCTGGAGACACAGATAGGGGAGGGAAGGCACTGCTGACTCTAGGGATGTGGGGAAGGGAGTCCACTCAGGTGACACTAGTGACTCCTGGAGAACTGATCGGGAAGGCCACCGCCTGACTCTTGGGGAAAGGAAGTGGGGGAAGGGAGTCCACTCAGGTGACATAAGTGGACTCTGGAGGACACTGATCGGGGAGGAACCGCCGGCCTTAGGAAAGTGGGGGTAGGGAAGAATCTGGTGAGCGAGCGGATGGATTCCTGGATACATGAACTTGAGGAAGGTTGTTGTTGAGGCTGATCTATGGGTATGTGGGGAAGGGAGACATCCGGGAGCGAGCGGATGGATTCCTGGATACTGAACCTGGGTAAGGCATGAATACATGCAGAGTTGAGGCTGACCTTGGGTAGTGGGGAATAGAAGATCTCCGGCGGTAGACGGAAAGGATTCCCTGGATACATGATCTGGGTACGGCAAGAATACCGCCGAACTTTCGGGCAGTGGGAAGGGAGTCCAACTGAGGTGACATAAGTGGACTCTGTGACACTGATCCGTGGATGGAACCGCCGACCTTAGGCAAGTGAGGTAAGGGGAAGACATCTGGGAGCGAGCGGAATGGATTCCTGGATACTGAAACTTGAGGAAGGGTGTTGTTGAGGCTGATCTTAGGTAAGTTGGGGAAGGGGAGACATCCGGGAGCGAGCGGATGTATTCCTGGATACATGGAACCTGGGTAAGGCATGAATACATGCAGTTGAGGCTGACCTTGGGTAAGTGGGCGAAGGGAAGATATCGGGGCGGTTTAGACGGAAGGATCCTGGATACTGATCCCCCTGGGGTACGGCAGTGAATACGCCCGACTTTGGGGAAGTGGGGAAGGGAGTCCATCTGAGGGTGACATAAGTGGACTCCTGGAGACACAGAATCGTGGAAGGAACCAGCCGACCTTAGGGCAAAGTGGGTAAGGGAAGACATCTGGGACGCGAGCGGATGGATTCCTGGATACATGAGCTGGAGGAAGGTTGTTGTGAGGCGATCTTAGGTAGATGGGGGGCAGGGGGAGAACATCCGGACGCGAGGCGGAATGGGTTCCTGGATACATGAACCTGGGTTAGGCATGAATACATGCGAGTTTGAGGCTGAACTTGGGTAAGTGGGGAAGGGAAGATATCCGGCGGTAGACGGCTGAATTCTGGATACATGAACCTGGGTAAGGGCATGAATACATGCAGTTGAGGCTGGACCTGGGTTTAAGTGGGGAAGGGGAGACATCAGAGCGAACGGAAGGATTTCTGGCATACATGAACCTGGGGGACAGAAGAATACAGGTTGGTGAGGTGACCTTAGGTACGTGAGGAAGGGAAAACTTCGGAGGATGGACGGATGGATTCCTGGATATATGAAACTGGGGAAGGCTGAGGCTGGAAGGCCAGCAGAGAGAGAAAAAGAGAGGCCGAGGTGACCTTAGGGAAGTGAGGAAGGGGAAGGGGACATACGGGGGCCCACGGATGGATTCCTGGACAAACTTGAACCTGGGGAAGGCGAGGGCGGGGGCGGCCTTAAAGACGAAACCACTGGCCTCCACGTGCAAAGGTCTGGTAACTCAGAGATAACTCTGAGGCTGCAGTGTCGCTCAAATGTGATTGTATATATTTTTTAATTTATAATATACTATAATATATTATATTATATTTATTATTATTATTGGTTTTTTTAAATTCATTGAATTGGTAATTTGGATTCAAATAGCGTCAACCAGGACTCCATGACAGTAGCATCGAAGGTGTTATTCTGACTTCAGGCTCCCTGACAGTAGAATCGAAGGTGTTATTCTGACTTTAGCTCCCTGACAGTAGCATCGAAAGGTGTTAATTCTGACTTCAGCCTCCATGACAGTAGCATGGTGGCATCTCGCTGGTGCCACCACGTTATCATATCTGAGAAATCCCCCCACAAAAAATATTTCATATTACAAACCACTTTCACCTCACTCACACACTAATCTCGTCTTGCAGAGGCGCTCAGAGATACAACAGTTTAGTAGCATATGTGAAGTAAATATATGATTCCCATCTAAAATGCAATATCAATATGCGAATGGGTTAAAACTGGTCAGTTAACAAGACCTGAGTTAAAATTATAGTCCATTTATTATGTTTCTCTGTACCGTTTAAAGATAATTTTTCATTTTGTTAATGTAAAAAATTAATATACTGTGTTCAAAAAAGAGCCTTAGAAAACTTACAATTTAATAATAACAAAACACAGTGAAATACTTTTTTTTTGGTTAGGTTCAGAATGATTTTGCGAATTTAATTGCATACCACAAAACTTTCAACTTGCCTTATTCGGCAAGTGAAGGCAAGTGAATTAAGCAAGACGAAAGTTTGTGTATGTGTTAGTATGCTGTTATTGAAAGTTGCTGTACTTTTCTTTTATTTTACTATGCTGTCAGCTGGGTAGGATGGTTGACAATTACCAAGGTAAAGTTATGTCAGAATTATGATTATGGAAGTGGATGATAAGATTATATTGTTATCATAGTCAGGTGACAGGTGTAGAAAGTGAAGGTAAAATCTTGAGGATCTGTGTAAACACTGAAATACTGAACTTAACAACACTTTATATAAAGTAGAACGTTTCCACTTGGCTGTATTTATAGTTGTGAAGAGATATATAAGAGATGTTAACAGAGTAGAGCTTTGATAGCAAAAGTGATGTATTAAGTTACAATATGCAAGAAAGATGGGTAAATATGCACCCCAAAATTTGAGTCTTAGTAATGTTGTGTGATGTACCTGTGATGTTAAAGACGTGTGATGTTCACAGTACTTTCTCAAAAAGACTAAGTTTTGTAATTATATATATATTTATATATCTATATATATATATATATATATATATGTAATATATATATATATATATATATTTATATATATATATTTATATTTATATATATATATATATTATATATATATATATATATGATATATGTACACTCACAAGGCAAGCCATCATGTAGACCAGAACTTTAGTAATATACTGTGTTAAAAAACTCTGTACACACTTTTTACAATGTGGTACATGTATGTTTATATACTAAAATTTGCGACCTTCAATTCATTTATGAAACACGAAAAAAAGAAGTTTTTTTAATTGTTTCAAGTTTTCAAGGAGGAGATTTAGAGATTTCACTGAACTTTACACATACACAATAACATGTAACCCGACATTCATACACGTTATAAACATTCTTACATAATAACATGTACACTGACAATCAACACACAACATGTACACATGACAGTCATAACACCACTACATGTACACATGGACAATCATCAAACACAACATGTTACACATGACAATCAACATACAACATGTAACACATGGCACACATACACAATAACACGTGATTTATTGGGTTACATAATGACATGTCACATTGACCACAAACTATCTTGGTGGTGGTCAAATTAACCAACATTTCGTTATTTCATCTGCAATAATAAAACATCTCAAATACATTTAAACAGCTCTAAATAAGTAAAGGAAAGAAAACTTGTTATTCGTATATTTTCATAGTGTAACTTAAAAGGGATTTCCAAAATTTACGTTAATTAGCCTCTCCGAGGTGGCGGGAACTGTTGAGGCAGCTTGGTGGCGGTCTAGCTGACCTACGGTCCAGGCTGTCTTGGTGGCAGTAATTACTGGACGCAGTTTTCTGTGATGTGTCACCTCCAGTAATTCCACCTACGGGACAGTCTCTACGTTAGACCAGCTAGACAAGACCAAGTTTCCATGCAGCGAGGTTCACTGAAGGTGGCATCCGATCTGACTTGGAAGTGGGGAAGGAGGTCACCTGAGGAGACACAAGTGGACTCCTGGAGACACATGATCCGGGGAAGGCACTGCTGACTCGGGGAAGGGGGAGGAGGGAGTCCATCTGAGGTTGACACAAGTGGACTCCTGGAGACACTGATCCAGGGAAGGCACCGCCGACTTAGGCATGGGTTAGGGAAAAAGACATCTGGGAGCTAGCGGATGGATTCCGGGATACATTGAACTTGAGGAGGTTGTTGTTGAGGTGTCTTAGGTAAGTGGGGAAGGGGAGAATCGGGAGCGAGCGGATGGATTCCTGGATACATTGAACCTGGGTAAGGCTTGAATACATGCAGTTGAGGTGACCATGGGGTGTAAGGGGGAAGGGAAGATATCCGGCGGTAGACGGAAGATTCTGGATACTAATGATCCCTGGGTACGGCAAGAATACGCCGACTTTGGGGAATGGAAGTGGGAAGGCGAGTACATCTGAGGTGGACAAAAATGGATCCTGGAGAACTGATCCGTGGAAGGAACCGCCGACCTTAGGCAAGTGGGGTAAGGGAAGTCATTGGGAGTCGAGCGGATGGATTCCTGGATACATGAACTTGAGGAAGGGTTGTGTTGAGGCTGATCTTAGGTAGTGGGGAAGGGAGGACAATCGGGAGCGAGCGGATGGATTCCTGGATACATGAACCTGGGTTAAGGACATGAATACATGCCGGTGAGGCTGAACCTTGGGTAAGTGGGGAAGGGAAGATTTCCGGCGGTAGGACGGCTGAATTCTGGATACAAGACCTGGGTATGGCATGAATACATGCAGTTGAGGCTGACCTTGGGTAAGTGGGGAGGGGGAGACATCCAGGAGCGAACGATGATTCTGGATACATTACTGGGGAACAGCAATATACAGAGTTGGTGAGGCTTGACTTAGGTAAGTGAGGAAGGGAAAACTGATTCGGAGGAGGACGGATGGATTCCTGGATCATGAAACCTGGGGAAGGCTGATGTGGAAGGCAGAGAGAGAAGACGAGGCGAGGCTGACCTTAGGGAAGGACGTGTGGCAGAAAGGGGAATGCATCGGGGGCCCCCACAGGAGGATTCCTGGATACTCATGAACTGGGAAGGCGTGGGGGGGGGGCGACCTTAAAGACGACAACTGGCCTCCACCGTGCAAGGTCTAGGGTTAACTCAGACATAAAACTCCTGAGGTGACAGTGGTCCTATATATTGTATTTTGTATATATTTTTAATTATAATATTTGTAATATATTATATTATAATTTTTATTATTAATTATTTGTTATTTTAAAATTCATGACTTGGTTAATTTGGATTCAAAAGCGTCAACCAGACTCCCTGACAGTAGATCGAAGGTGTTATTCTGACCTTCAGCCTCCCTTGACAGTAGCATCGAAGTGTTTATTCTGAACTTCAGCCTCCCTGACAGTAGCATCGAAGGTGTTATTTGACTTCAGCCTCCCGACATGTTAGGCCACTGGTGGCATCTCGCTGGTGCCACCCACGTTATCAAAATCTGAAAAAATCCCCCTCACAAAAAATACTTTCATTCATGAATACCACGTTCAACTCACGCACACATAAATCACAGTCTTTGAGAGGCGCTCAGATACAACAGTTTAGAAGCATAAGTGAAGTAATATATGAAATCCCTCTAAACTGCCAATATCCCAATATCGAATGGGTAAAACTGGTCAGTTACAAGACCTGATTTAAAATGTTCAAGGTGCCTTAGAAACTTATCTACTTAAGTTTACAATTTTAATAATAAACAAACACAATGAATACATTTTTTTTTCCGTTAGGTCAGATGATTTCTGCGAAATTATTGCATAAACAAAACATTCACTTGCCTTTATCCGGCAAATGTTAGTATGCTGTTATTGAAAGTTTCTACTTTTCTTTATGTTATTTTTTTACAACCAGGAGTCCCAAAGGCATGTTACTCACTGGGCGTAAAGGAAGCAAAATAAACCAGCAGAAAAAACTTTTGACTTGCATTATCTCATCAATTTTAGAAACAGAAGTATAGTACACTATATACACTATGTTACAACACTTGGTATTAGTGCACTCCACGGTAAGCAAGGCAGAAATAGAAGCCACTAGAGAGCAGCCCGTGCTTCAACCAGCTCTAGAGTGGGAATGACAAGGGGCAGACAGGCGAGTGGTACCCACACCTCTGGATTGCCAAAAACATCTTTCATTGGCTGGAACCTGGGTATGGTTTGACCGACGGGGGCCCCCTTCAACAACCCTTAGTACCTGGTTCGCTGGTTGGGGAAGATAGCCTTAAAATGTGGGTGTGTACATTGCACCGAATAAAGGTTTACGTGCTCTTTGCATGCCACACATTACTCCGTACTTGTAAGTTGTTTCAGCTGTTGTTGGTTGGTTGTTGCTCCGTTTTTGCGCAATACTTTTTGGTTGTTCTTTTCCGGTGACGTGCTAGACTGTGTTGACCGTGAATGCTGTTGTGACGGCTTGCTGTGTTGACGTGCTTGCTGTGTTGACGTTGCTTGTTGTGTTGACGTGCTTGCTGTGTTGGACGTGCTTTCCTGTGCTAACGTGCTTTCTCGTGTTGACGTACTTGCTGTGTTGACGTGCTGTGTTGAAGTGCTTGCTGTGTTGACGTCTTGCTGTGTTGACGTTGCTTTCTGTGTTGATATGCTTGCTGTGGTGCCGTGCTTGCCGGTGTTGTTAAAGTGAAGTAAAGGTTCAAACACTGCTAGTTACGGCAGCACTTCAAACTTCCCACAACACCTTACACAACAGTGTTCCACACTGGGTGACTGTCTCCCTAGGCAGGGATATTGTGTCTTCCACATTGTCATTACTGTCTTCCTAGGCAGGTCTCTTGTCTCCCTCTCTGGCATTACTGTCTCTCACTGGAGGTATTCTGTCTCCCACACTTGCATTATTGCTCTCACGCATGCCTGCATGCTTGATGTCCAAGTCCCTCGCTCAAAAATCATCATTTACCCCTGTACCTCCAACCCTTTCCTAGGCCGATCCCTACACCGCCTTCCTCCACCACAGATTATTTACACTCTCGAAGTCATTCTGATTTGTTCCATTCTATCTACATGTCCGAACCACCTCAAACCCCTTCTCATCCATCTGGATAATAGTTTTGGTAATCCCACACCTTCTCCTAATTTCAAACTACCCAAATTCTCTGCATTATATTCACACCACACCTTGCCCTCAGGACATGACATCTCCAATGCCTCCAGCATTCCGCCTCTTGTACAATTCCTCACACATTCCACCGACCCATTACAAGAGATGTTGGTTTAAACCAACTATACCTCATTACATTCCTCTTTTTGCTTTCATGGACAAAAGTCTTTGCTCCACAGACTCCTAAGTGCACGACTCACCTTTTCCCCTCATCAATTCTATGATTCACCTCATCCTTCTTAGACCAATCTGCTGACACGTCCACTCCTAAAATATCTGATACATTCACCTCTCCATACTCTTCCCTCCACTATGATATCCAATCTATCGTCACCTAATCTTTTTTGTTATTCCTCATAACCGTACTCTTTTCTATTTTCATTTTAATTTTCTTCTTTTTACATACCCTACCAAATTGATCCACCATCCTCTGCAACTTTCTCTTCAGAATCTCCTAAAAGCACAGTGTCATCAGCAAAGAGCAAATGTACTGGCAACTCCCACTTTGTGCTGTTTCTTTTCTTTTAACTACACACATCTTGTCAAAAGACCCTAGCATTCATTGTTTACAACCCATCTATAAAATATATTAAAGCATCCACGGTGAATAACTATCTTGTCTAGGCCAATTTTTACTGGGAAAAAATCTTCCTCTTTCCTACGAATTTTATCTCTTACGACTTTCCATGTCACTCATCCTAATGGTTATAGTCATTTGTACTAACGTAAAAATATATAATAAGTTCTTTTGGAGGTGGGACGAGCGGGGACAGTTTACGCCATGTATTTATTTTCCATGCTTAAAGTAACGTTCTATATACTAAATATTTATTTCCTCCAATAATTTCTGACAGCACTCCCCTGGGCACCTCCTTCACTTTTTTTTGCTCGCTGCTTGGTTTTAATTACATATGCAGGCAGGAATTCCTGACCTTTTACCTTTAAGATCATTTAAGATCAGTCAGACGAGGAACTGTCATGATGGTTTGTGATCTCCAGGAATTGTACTTCAATACCTTTAAGAAGTCCAGAAGCTAGAGGTCAATCTAAACAAACACCACTATATCAATATGAATATATCGTTATGGTCCACCTATCCACTTACTGTGTTTTTTATGCTTTCCTCAGGTCTATGTGTCCAGGAGTCCATCTGTATCCCCTCAGATATTCTCCCTTCCCCACTTTCCCAAGGTCTGCCTAAGCAACCAGTATCTTCTCCTTTTCCAAGTCCATGTGTCCATGAGTCCATCTGTGTCCCCTCAGATATTCTCCCTTCCCCACTTTCCCAAGGTCTGCCTCAGCAACCAGTATCTCCTTCTTTCCCAGGTCCATGTGTCCAGGAGTCCATCTGTGTCCCCTCAGATATTCTCCCTTCCCCACTTTCCCAAGGTCTGCCTCAGGAACCAGTAACTCCTTCTTTCCCAAGTCCATGTGTCCAGGAGTCAATCTGTGTCCCCTCAGATATTCTCCCTTCCCCATTTTCCCAAGGTCTGCCTAAGCAACCAGTATCTCCTTCTTTCCCAGGTCCATGTGTCCAGGAGTCAATCTGTGTCCCCTCAGATGTTCTCCCTTCCCCACTTTCCAAGGTCTGCCTCAGCAACCAGTATCTCCTTCTTTCCCAGGTCCATGTGTCCAGGAGTCCATCTGTGTCTCCTCAGATGTTCTCCCTTCCCCACTTTCCCAAGGTCTGCATAAGCAACCAGTATCTCCTCCTTTCCCAGGTCCATGTGTCCAGGAGTCCATCTGTGTCCCCTCAGATGTTCTCCCATCCCCACTTTCCCAAGGTCTGCCTCAGCAACCAGTATCTCCTTCTTTCCCAGGTCCATGTGTCCAGGAGTCAATCTGTGTCCCCTCAGATATTCTCCCTTCCCCACTTTCCCAAGGTCTGTTTAAGCAACCAGTATCTCCTCCTTTCCCAGGTCCATGTGTCCAGGAGTCCATCTGTGTCCCCTCAGATGTTCTCCCTTCCCCACTTTCCCAAGGTCTGCCTGAGCACCCAGTATCTCCTTTCCCAGGTCCATGTGTCCAGGAGTCCATCTCTGTCCCCTCAGATGTTCTCTCATCCCCACTTTCCCAAGGTCTGCCTCAGCAACCAGTATCTCCTTCTTTCCCGGGTCCATGTGTCCAGGAGTCAATCTGTGTCCCCTCAGATATTCTCCCTTCCCCACTTTCCCAAGGTCTGTTTAAGCAACCAGTATCTCCTCCTTTCCCAGGTCCATGTGTCCAGGAGTCCATCTGTGTCCCCTCAGATGTTCTCCCTTCCCCACTTTCCCAAGGTCTGCCTGAGCAACCAGTATCTCCTTTCCCAGGTCCATGTGTCCAGGAGTCCATCTCTGTCCCCTCAGATGTTCTCCCTTCCCCACTTTCCCAAGGTCTGCCTCAGCAACCAGTATCTCCTTCTTTCCCAGGTCCATGTGTCCAGGAGTCCATCTGTGTCCCCTCAGATATTCTCCCTTCCCCACTTTCCCAAGGTCTGCCTAAGCAACCAGTATCTCCTTCTTACCAAGGTCCATGTGTCCATCTGCCCGCCTCAGATATTCTCCCTTCCCCACTTTCCCAATGTCTACCTTAGCAACCAGTATCTTCTTCTTTCCCAGGTCCATGTGTCCAGGAGTCCATCTGTCCGCCTCAGATATTCTCCCTTCCCCACTTTCCCAAGGTCTGCATGAGCAACCAGTATCTCCTTCTTTCCCAGGTCCATGTGTCCAGGAATCAATCTGTGTCCCCTCAGATGTTCTCCCTTCCCCACTTTCCCAAGGTCTGCCTCAGCAACCAGTATCATCTTTCCCAGGTCCATGTGTCCAGGAGTCCATCTGTCCGCCTCAGATACTCTCCCTTCCCCACTTCCCCAGGGTATCCTCGCCTTTCCCAGGTTCATGTGTCCAGGAATCCATCCGTGGGCCCCCGGATGTCTCCCCTTCCTCACTTCCCTTAGGTTATTTTCCAGTCTCAGCCTTCCCCAGGTTATGTATCCCGAAGTCAGCTCAGCCACCCTCCGTGATCTAGCCAGATGAGAACGAGGCCTTGTTTAGCTGGTCTACGATAGAGACTGTCCAGGTGGGTGGAATTACAGGAGGGGACACACAGTAAAACTGCGTCCTGTAATTACATCACCAAGACAGCCTAGACCGTAAGTCAGCCAGACGCAGCCAAGCTACCGTCCAGTTCGGCCACCAAGGCCTGGCCACTCAGTGAAATTTTGGGAGTTCTATTTATTTTATACAATTCATCTACATTATTGTACTTAATCAGCAGTTTAAATGTGTTTATGAATGTTTTATTCTGTGTAGATGAATGTTCGTGTATTAATCTGTATGTCCACCTCCACCAGAACTATAATAAGTGTTGAACTGTATGTTTTTATTTCGTTATTAGTCTTATGTATTTATAATACGAGCAGTTACAAGAGTCCGGCACCATGGAAATAAGTTACTTTGTCTGACTTTTTTGTTGTTATCCTGGGTAATTTACGCATATTTTAATATGTATAATAATTTGTGAAACTGTATTTATGTGTACCTGTACCTAAATAATGTTACGTATGCACACACGCTTATTTTCACACTCATTTGTGCATTTTCACAACCACGGCCTACGGACTCACCATCATTCATACGTACAAAGCAACGCACACGCTCTCACAAACACACATACATATGTATAACACACACTGATCGCCTCGTACACTAATATGCTTGTAATCACTAATACACGCACACACACACACACACACACACACACACACACACACACACACACACACACACACACACACACACACACACACACACACACACACCATACACACACACACACACACACACACACACACGCATACACACACGCATACACACACGCACACACACACACACACACACACACACACATCCACACACACACAACACACACACACACACACACGCATACACACACGCATACACACACACACACACACACACACACACACACACACACAACACACACACACACACACACAACACACACACACACACACACACACACACACACACACACACACGCGCGCATACACACACACACACACACACACACACACACACACACGCATACACACACACACACACACACACACACACACACACACACACACACACACACACACACACACGCATACACACACACACACACACACACACACACACACACACACACACACACACACACACACACACACACACACACACACACACACACACACACAGGTCCATCTATACCACACGCACATATGTACTCAAATTTGTATCCATTTATATATGCAGTCTCCCTCACAGTTGTTAAAATTATGTTTGTGTTTTCAAAATAAAGTCGAGAAGTTGTGGGTTGAAAAAAATCATATTTCCTCAAGTTAGGAAATTCAGGAACTTTATATATTTGAATATTTTGATGGAGAATGTTGGTTCTCGCCATTTTGAAGACATCCACTAGACACTACCATGAATTATCTTTTGGAAGACAAAGTTCTATAAATAATTTTTAAACAATTTAACTAACTTCTTTCTATTCTCACATTTCACTTGTCTAACATCTAGACCATCATAAAACATTATCCCTCCCCCACGGACTATAAACATTATGGGATGAAAATAAAAACTAGCAGCTGGGGATATTCGTTCACTTGACATGGACAACTAATATGGTGGGTCTTACCCACTGGTCAGTGCGTCTCCGACTTACTAACATTCTACATTATAATGTCATGTTCTGTGATGTGTAAATGTTAACAGAATTATAAAATTAATGTTGTATTGTAATATACTGCGATGTTTAATTGTTAGCATATATTATACCTTGAATGGTGTACCACACAATGTTGTTTCTTCAACATTAATGTTTATGCCATTAAGAATACTTAATGTTTAAGACAAAGAAGATATTCTTATAAATCATCTTAGTAAACATTTGGTTTAATTAGAATTATTTATTAAATAATTCTCTCACTTTTCACATATACACATCTCTCACCTCTTCAATAATGATATAAAAACATTCACAACAACAAATGGAAAAAAGACTCCGTAATGAAAATAAAAACTGTCAACTTGGATGATTCGATCTACTGACAATAAGAATTTTGATGGTGGCTGCCACAACCTGGCCAGTACGACTGTGTGTTAATGTCTCCCATACTGTTGTTATGTACTGTGATGTATCAATGTTAACATATATTGCACACTGAAAGTTGTGGTGCACTATGTTGCAGAGATAAAATGCATAATGTTGGTAAGTAATAAAAAGACACAAGTGTAGAAGGTAACTGTTGGAAGGATTCAAGTGTGTAAGACTGGGCGCTACTGGAAGAATACTACTGGAAGGATTGTTACCAGAAGACTATTGGTAGAAGACCTGTGGTAGGATTCTGCTGGAAATAGTGTGCTGGCAGGACTCTGTTGGTAAAGATTTTAGACTGCGGTTCATTTGTTACTTCCTAGACGAATCAAGGCAGCTGGAATTACAGAAACACATAAAACAGTATAGTAACAAAAAAAACAATGGGGGAACTCATTTAAAAAGAGTACAAAAAACAATAAGCAATGTAGTGAACATAAAACAGTAAACTGAGGCGACAAAATTATGACAATTAAAAAGCAATAATACATAAAACAGACAACATACATTAAACGCTTAATTTAACAAATAAAAAACCCTATTTAAAACAAAAAAATTTTAACTTAAAACATATAATAAAACCGAAAACAGTATAATACAATAAAACAGAAAAACCCCTACAGTACAAAAACCAGAAAACCCGTACAGTACAATAAACACAGAAGTCAGACAGTCAATAAAACAGAAACCATACAGTACAATAACACAAGCCAGTACAGCAATAAACAGAAGCCGTACAGTACAAAACCAAAACCAGTACAGTCAATAACACAGAAAAACCATACAGTCATAAAAACCAAAACCCGTACTCAATAACACGAAGACCATACAGACAATAACACAAGCCAGACAGTACAAACAAGAAGACCTACAGTAAAAAACAAGACCATACAGTACAAAACACAGAAATCAGTCGTAAAAAAACCAAAGACCAGAAAAAATAAAAACACGAAACCAAACGTACAATAAAAAACAACCGTACGTCAATAAACAGAAGACCAGTAAATACAATAACAAGAAACCAAAAACGTACAATAAAACAGAAGACCAGAAAAGTACAATAACACGAAAACAGTACAGTACAAAAACCAAAGACCAGTACAGAACAATAACACAGAAAATCAGTACGTACAATAAACAGAAGTCATACGACAATAAAAAAGAAGACAATACGTCAATAACAAGATAACCAGTAGAGTAAATAACAAAAGCCCCTACAGTACAATAACCAAACAGCAGTACAAGAACACAGAAGACCATACGTACAAAACACAGAAGACCAGTACAGTACATAAAAACAAGCCATTTCAGTAAAAATAACACAAGCCCAACATACAAAAACACAGAAGCCATTCGTACAATAAACAGAAAACCAACAGTACTAAAACCGCCAGTACAGTCAATAAAACCCGAAGACCAGTTTCATACAAAAACACAAGCCCGCACATTCAAAAACAAAAGACCCTACCGTACAATAAACGAGACCCGTACGTACAATAACACACAAGACCCGTACAGTCAATAAACAAGACCAGAACAGACAAAAACACAGAAGACCAGTACAGTACAATAAAAAGAAAACCCGTACAGTCAATAACACAGAAAACCAGTAGTACAAAAACAAGAAGACCAAAACAAAAACCACAAAGACCAGTAGGTACAATAACACAGAAAAAACCAGTACAGTACAATAACACAAGACCACACAGTACAAAAAACCAGAAGACCCTACAGTACAATAACAAAAAAGCCAGTACAGTACAATAACACAGAAAACCAGTACAGTACAATAACACAGAAGACCTACAGTACAAAACACACAAGACCCGTATAGTACAAAAACCACAAGACCCGTACAGTACAAAACACACAAGACCAGATTAAAAAAAACACACAAGACCAGTACAGTACAATAACACAGAAGACCAGTACAGTACAATAACACACAAGACCAGAAAGTACAATAAACCCCAAGACCAACAGTACAATAACAAAGAAGACCGTACAGTACAATAACACAGAAACCATACAGTACAATAAACACAAACCATAAGTCAATAAAGCAAAAACCGTACAGTAAAATAACAAACAAGACCAGTACAGTACAATAACACAGAAAACCAGTACATACAATAAACAGAAGACCCGGACAGAACAACAACACAGAAGACCAGTACAGAATAATAACACTAAGACAGTAAGAATAATAACACAGAAACCAGTACAGTACAATAACACAGGGAAAACCCTTTCAGTACAATAAAAAAGAAGCCAGTACAGTACAAAAACACAGAAGACCGTACAGTACAATAAAACGAAACCCAAAAGAACAACAACAAGAAGACCCGTACAGTACAAAACACAGAAAACAGTACAGTACAATAAACAGAAGACCAGGGCGAACAACAAAACAGAAGACCAGACAGTACAAACAAGAATACCAGTACAGAAAATAAAAGAAAACCTAAGACAAAAACACAAAAGACCATTTCAGTCAATAACACAAAAAAACCCCTACGTACAATAACACAGAAAACCATACGTACAATAACAAAAAGACCTACAGTACAATCCACAAAAACCATACAGTACAAAAACACAAAAGACCGTACAGACAAAACTCACAAGACCAGTAAGAACAAAACACAGAAGACCAACAGTACAATAACACAAAGACCAGTACGTACAAAAACAAAAAGCAGTACGGTAAATAACTCCAAGACCCGTACGTACAATAAAAAAGAAGCCAGTACGGTACAATAGACCAAGACCAATCAGTAAAAGCACAGAAAACAAAACAGTACAATAAAAAACAAGACCATACGTACAAAACAAACAAACCAGTACATAAAAAGCACCAAGACCAGTTCGTACAAAACAACAAATACACATAAATAACAAGAAGACCATACAGTACAATAAAACAGAAGACCCCTACAGTACAAAAAAAAAAGAAGACCAGTACAGACAAAAAACAGAAGGGCCAACAGTACAATAACACCAAGACCCGTACAGTACAAAAACCAGAAGACCATCGACAATACCAGAAGACCATACAGTACAATAAACGAAGACCCGTACAGTACAATAAACGAAAAAAGTCAGTAAAATAACACACAAACCCTACAGTACAAAAACACAGAAGACCAGACAGTACAATAACACAGAAGACCAGCACGTCAAAAAACACAAAACCCGACAGTACAAAAACCCAGAAAACCAGTACTACAAAACACAGAAGACCTCCCTACAAAAACACACAAAACCAGTACAGTACAATAAACGAAGACCCGTACAGTACAAAAACACAGAAACCATACAGTACAATAACACAGAAAACCGTACAGTACAATACACACAAGGCTAGTACGTACCATACCAAAAGACCCGAACAGACAATAACACACAAAACCATACATACAATAAAACACAAAACCAGTACTTTCAAAAAAACACAAGACCAGTAAATCAATAAAAATGGAAGACCAGACAGTACAGTAACACGAAGACCAGTAAAGTACAATAACCAAAAAATCAGTTCGTTTAAAAAACACAGAAAACCGTACGTACAATAACACACAAGACCAGTACAGAAAAAACACAGAAGACCCCTACAGTCTAACACACAAGACCATAAAGTACAATAAAACAAAAAGTTTTAGTTAACAATAACCAGAAGACCGTCAGTAAATAACACACAAAAACCAGTACTACAAAACCAGAGACCAGTACAGTACAAAAACACGAAAACCCGTACAGTACAAAACACACAAGACCGTACGTACAATAACACACTGACCCTACAGTACAATAACCCGAAGCCGTACGTACAAAAACACAGAAACCAGACGTACAATAACAACAAGACCGACTTTACAATAAACACTGACCAGTACGTAAAAACAACAAGACCGTACTTTTCAATCACACAAGACAGTACAGTACAATAAACACAAGACCTACAGTAAAATAACACCAAAACCCGTACAGTACAATAACTTCCAGACCATACAATACAAAACACACAAAGCCCTTTACCCCTGCTATACGTATACAACCACAACTAATATACAACCCTTACCCGCTTTCGTATCAACCCTACTGATATAAACCCTTTTACCCCCTGCTATACGTATACAACCACTATGATATACAAACCCCTATACCACTGCTTACTTTAAAAACCCCTACTAATATGCAACCTCTATACCCCGCTAAGTATACAACCACTACTGATAACAACCCCTTACCACTGTTCGTTACATCCACACTAACATACAACCTCTATAACCCCGCTATACGTATACAAAACCCCTACTAATATACAGTTCCTTTTCCACGCTATACGTATACAACCCTACTATAACAACCTCTATACCATGCTGTACTATACAACCACTTCTAACCCAGAAACCCTATCCCCCTGTATACGTATACAACCCCTCTAACTAAACCCATAAAAACTGTTACGTATACAACCCCAAAATAAACCTCTTACCCTGCTTACGTTTCAACCACTACAACAAACAACCTCTATACCACTGCTATAGTATACAAACCCCTACGACAACAACCTCTATACCCCTGTATACGTATACTCCACTACTAATTAAACCTCGTACCACGCTATGTATACAACCCCTACTGACATCAACCATACCCGCTAAGTTTTCCCCCCCCTAGAATCAACCTCTTTTCCACTCCCTTTCGTTACAACCCCCTAACATCAACCTCTAACCCTGTTTTCGTTTAAAACCCCACTGACATACAAACCCCTAACCACTGCTATACTATACAACCATATAAATACAACCTCTATACCATGCTTTCTATACAAAAATATGAAACAACCCCTATACCATGCTATACGTATACATCCCCTACTGACATCAACCTCTTTTTCCCCTGCATACGTTACAAACCCCCAATACATTTCAACCCTATTTACACTGCTTACGTTACACCCCCTACTAACCCACACCTCATACCATGCTATAGATCAACCCTAATAACATACAACCTCTATAACACGTATACGTATAAAACCAACTAACATACAACCTCTATACCACTGCTACTATACAAACCCCTACTAACATACAACCTCTATACCACTGCTAACTATTCAACCATATAACCACAACCCTATACCCCTCATACGTATACACCCTACTAACATAAACCCCTATACCCCTGTATACGAACAACCCCTACTAACCTACAACTCTATACCACGCTATACGTTACAACCACTACTAACAACAACCCCTTTTACCACGCTGACTATCAACCACTACTAACTACAAACCCCTTACCATCTTACGTAACAAACCTTCTAACATACAACTCTATACCATGTTTACGTATCAACCACTATATCCCCACAACCCCTATACCACTGCATAGTAAAACCACTACAACCACAACCCCTATACCACTGCTATACGTATACAACCATACAACCCAAACCTCTATACCACGCTATACGATAAAAACCAATAATAACATACAAACCCTTTTTACCAAAAACTGTACGTATCAACCCCTACAAACCCACAACCTCTATACCCCCTGCTTACGTATAAAACACTCAACTACAACCTCTTTCCACGCTATTTCGTTAAAAAACCACTACTAACTACAACCCATACCCCTGCATAGTATACAACCACTACTATCCCACAACCTCATACCCCTGCATACTAACAACCCCTACTAACCTACAACCTCTATACCCCTGCTATCGTATACAAACCCGTACTAACCTACAACCCCCTATACACTGCTATACGTAACAACCACACAACATACAACCTTTTACCATGCTGTAGTATCAACCATTCTAAACCCAACAACCCCTATACCCGCTGACGTAACAACACTACAAACCCACAACCCTTACCCCTGCTATACGTATCAAAAACCCCTCTAAATACAACCTTATACCCCGTGTAGTATAAACCCTATAACACACAACCTCTATACCACTGCTATACGTATACAACCATCAAAATACAACCTTATCCATGCTTACGTATACAACCCTACTAAAATACAACCTTTTTACCACTGCTATACTATACAACCACTACTAAAATACAACCTCTATACCCAAGCTACTTTACAACCATACTAAATACAACCCCCTATACCCCCTGCTATAGTAAACCCACTACAAAAAACAACCTCTATACCCCTGCTATACGATAAACCACACTAACATAAACCTCTATACCACTGTATAGTATACAAACCCCACTAAAAACAAACTCTTACCCCTGCTTTTCGTATACAACCACTATAAAATCAACCTCTATCCATGCTATACTTAAACCATACAACATACAACCTCTTACCACTGCTATACGTATACTCCCCCAATAACAACAACCCCAAAACCACTGCTGACGTATACAACCACACTAACTACAAACCCCTATCCACTGCTATACGTTACATCCACTACTAACATAACTGTTTTTGTGTACTCCTCGTACATAGTTCTATAATTTCTTACACAGTTGCTGAAGTAAAATTATATAGCAAAGACAACGAAAATAAACAAGGGGAAAATTGAAAAATATTTTGTTAGAAACCCCGGGGACACTGATTTGAAAATTGTTATTTTTGATTTTGATGTGTTTTAAAAAGAAAAAAAGTGAGAAATGAATATCAATGAGACAAAAATTGTGTTGTATGATAGACACTTTTGTTTTATGTTTCACTTGTGTTGTATGATAACATTGTGTTTGGGTGATAAGGGAAATTGGTTGGGGATAGGCACTTGTTTGGTGATGAACACTTGTGTTGGGTGATAGAGACACTTTTGTTGGGATAGGAACTTGGTTGGTGAAGAGACACCTTGTTTGGATGATAGGCACACTTGTATGGTAAGAGAAAATTGTTTGGATATGAGCCCCTTTTGTTGGATGAACACTTTGTGTGGAGATAGAGCATTTGTTGGATGATAGAGACCTTGTGTTGGGTGATGAGACACATTGTAGTGGATGTAGAGACCCTTTTATTTGGTGATAGAGACACTTGTGTGGATGAAAGAGACACTTGTGTTGGATGAAAGAGACACTTGTGTTGGATGAAAGAGACACTTGTGTTGGATGAAAGAGACACTTGTGTTGGATGAAAGAGACACTTGTGTTGGATGAAAGAGACACTTGTATTGGATGAAAGGACACTTTGTTGGATGAAGAGACATTTGTTAATAAAGAACACTTGTATTGGATGAAAAGACACTTGTGTTGGATGAAAGGACACTTGTATTGGATAAAGAGAACTTGTGTTTATAAAGGACCCTTTTATTTGGGGAAAAGACACTTGTGTTGGAGAAAGGACACTTGTAGGATGAAAGAGAACTTGTGTTGGGGTGAAAGAGACATTGTGTTTGGGTGAAAGAGACAAACTTGGTTGGATGAAAAGACCTTGTGTTTGGGTGAAAGAGCACACTTTTTTGTTTGGGTAAAGAGAACCCGTATTGGATTGGGGACACTTGTACTGGATGGAAGACACTTTATTGGAGAGGACCTTGTATTGGTATAGGACACACTTGTTTTGGTGATAGGACACACTTGTATTGGAGAGAGACATTTTATTTTGGTAAATTTTAATTGTATTGGATGTAGACACTTGTTTGGGATAGAGACACTTTTATTGGATATAAGACCCCACTTGTTTTGGATGATTAAAAGGGCACATTGTATTGGATGGAACACTTGTATTGGGGTGATAGAGACACACTATTATTGGGTGGAACATTGTATTGGATGATAGAGACACATGTATTGGATGATAGAGACACACTTTTTTTTTGATGGAGACCTTTTATTGGATGTAAGACACATTGTTTTTTGGTGATAGAGACACCCTTGTATTTTGGGTAGAGGGCACTGTATTGGATGAATGAGACACACTTGTATTGGTTAGGACACTTTTATTTTATATAGAGACCACTTGCATTGGGGGGGACACTTGTATTGGTGATGAGAAACTTTTATGGATGGAGACATTTATTTGGTGATAGGACACATTGTTTGGATGAGACAACCCTTGTATTTGGGTGATAGGGACACATTGTATTGGGTGAAAACACTTGTATTTTGGGTGTGAGAAAACTTGTATTGGTGAGGACTTGTTTGGATAGAAAATTGTATTTGGGTGAGGGACATTGTATTGGAAAAAACACACTTGTATTGGGAAAAGAGACATTTTTATTGGAAAAGACACTTGTATTGGTGAAACACTTGATTGGGAAGAGAACCTTGTATTTTATGAAGAACTTGTATTGGATGAGGACATTTTATTTGGTGATAGAGACCACTTTTATTGGGTGAGAGACACTTGTATTGGATGAAGACCTTGATTGGATGATAGACACACACTTTTTACTGGGTGAAGAATTGTATTGGAAGGACACACTTGTATTGGAAGAGACACTTGTATTGGGAAAAGACATTGTTTGGTGAGAGCCTTTTATTGGATGAGAGCCTTTATTGGTGAGAGCACTTGTATTGGAAGAGAGAACTTGTAGGGAAAAAGAGACCCCTTGTATTGGAAAAGAAACCCCTTTTATTGGAAAGACATTGATTGGATGAGAGACCCCTTGTTTGGAAAGAAGACTTGTATTTGGTGAGAGAACTTTATTTTTGGGTGAGGGGACACTTTTATTGGATGAGAACACTTGTATTTGGTTTAGAGAATTTTTTGGATGTAACCTTGTATTGGGTGAGAACACTTTATTTGGGGAAACATTGATTGGATGAGAGACACTTGTATTGGAAGAGCATTGTATTGGATGAGGACACTTGATGGAGAGAGACACTTGTTTGGAAGGAACACTTGTATTGGAAAAGAGAACTTGTATGGGTGAGACATTGTATTGGGGTGAGACAACTTGTATTGGATGAGAGACACTTGTCTTGGGAAAAGGGCAACTTGTATGGAAGGACATTGTATTGGGAAAAGACATTGTATTGGATGAGAGACACTTGTATTGGATGAGAGACCTTGTATTGGAAAGAGACATTGTTTGATGAGAGACACTTGATTGGAAGAACTTTGTATTGGATGAGAGACACTTGTATTTGGGAAAAGGGCACTTTTATTTGGGTGAGGGCACACTTGTATTGGTGAGAACCTGTATTGGAAAAGGGCACTTGTATTGGATGAGAGGGGAACTTGTATTGGGAAAAGGGCTCTTTTATTGGATGAGAGACACTTGTATTTGGTGAAAACTTTATTGGAAGAGAACCTTGTCTTGGAAGAGGAACTTGTATTGGTGAGAGACCTTGTATTGGAAGAAGGGCACTTTTATTTGGGTGAGGGACATTGTTTTGGAGAAGACACTTGTATTGGAAAAGACATACTTGTATTGGAAGGACACATTGTATTGGATGAGAGACCTTGTATTTGGGTGAGAGACATTGTATTGGATGAGAGACACTGGGATTGGGGGAAAACACTTGTATTTATGAGAGACACTGTATTGGAGGAGACATTGTATTGGGGGAGAGACACTTGTATTGGAAGGAGCACTTGATTGGATGAGAGACACTTGTATTGGGTGGAGAAATTGATTGTGAAGACATTGTATTGGGTGAGAGACACTTGTATTTTATGGAGACCTTGTGTTGGAAATTTTGAGACCCTTGTATTGGATGAAAGGAGACACTTGTATTGGAAAAGCACTTTTAATTTGGGTGAGAGAGAGGACTTGTTTTGGGAGGGGAGAGACTTGTTTTTGGGATGAGAGAGAGGATTATATTGGGGTGAGAGACATTTTATTGGATAAGAGGAGACACTTTATTGGTAAAGAGAGAGACTTGATTGGAAGGAGAGAGACACTTTATTGGGTGAGAGAGAGACAATTTTTACTGGATGGAGAGATAACTTACATTGGAAGGACACTTTATTGGATGAAAAAGAATCACCTGTATTGGTGGAGAGAGACACTTATATTGGGTGAGAGTAGCGCGCACACGCGCCCACACATCACACGAATACAACCATACACATAATAACAACACACATTATACATACATACACGCCACCCCATACACATACACACACATACACACACGGGCAACACAGACACACAACACACACACACACACACACACACACACAAAACACACACACACACACCACCACACACACACACCCAAACACACACCAAACACACCACACACAACACACCACACCACACTTCAAAAAAACGAGATTCTTAAAGTTAAGATCTCCATGAAAACTAGAAAAGGGCTGCCCCTTTTTGCATCCGCCTGTTACTGGGGTTTTTGTAACAATAGTCAGTATCCTTGTCCAAATTTTCCATTACAATTCAGTGTGATTCAAAGTGCTTCAGGATTACAATGGTAGGCTACTAACTAGAGAAATTAAAAATTAAAAATTTATTAAGTTAGAAGGGTTTCATCAAAATTTAAATTAACACAGTAACCCAAAAAAAAGAAAATCACTTTTTCGTATCAATGATTTGCTGAAAGCACATATCACATTTTAATTTAAGTACCGTTGGGACTTTAATAAAAATATTACTAATATTTAAAAATAAGTTTGTGTTAAGTGCTCTAAATTTGTTGCTATGTCTTTCGGGCTCGACTAGATTAAGTGGCGTGGGTTTAAGTTTTATAAAAGTAAGATTAGGAGGGGTTTAAAAGAAATATATGAAGGTAGATTTTGATTCTCGTTCTCCCGGGTGAGGGGCTTTGTGGTTAGGGGGGCTGAAGGACCATGATTCCCCTTTAATCAAGGGAAGAAAGTTTTTTTTGTAGGAGATTCTCAGGGAACAAAATGGACCGGGCTTTTTTTAAAGAGTAGAAAGGTCAGACAGGGGTGTGCCTTTTCCCGGAGTGGTGTTTGGGAACTAGTAGCAGGTTGGATTTTAAATTTTGTCAGGGAATGGAAAACAAACCCATTATCGTCTTATGTGGGGGAATGACTAGGGAAGGGGAGGAGAAGGACTGTGGATAAATACAGGCAGCCATAAATGTCAGATATAAGGGGGGATCCTAGTCATAGTCACTTTCCAGAAAGGGGTGGCAATAATGGATGTCTAGGGCAATTGGGTTTAAAATTTCTGGCAGACAGGTACTGTAAGGGAACTTGCAATCTCATTCATTGTAACTGGGACTATTTCAGAGGCGTCACTAGATTGGTGTCACCGGGCGGATCTCCGGGGCACCCGGGGCAGCATCTTTTTGGTGTCACCCCCCCTGAAATTCAAGGGGGGGGGGATGGGGGGGGGGGTAAACTCAGTTATGCCACTTCTACTGACCATGACAAAGTTTAGCAATGGGAACATTTAAGGGCCATAACTGAACAGGAGAAAAACTTTCAACTCTATTAATGATAAAAATAAAAAAAGTGTAGTAATTTGAGGAAACTAAATCAAAAAACCACTTTGAGTACGGCACAGTCCCCATTTAATTTATCTTCGACAATGTAAAAAAAAAACAAAAAAAAAAAAAAATTAAAAATAAAGAAAAACTTGCAATATCAGAAAACCTTGTTCCGATTGACCTTGAGTAGAGGGAAAATTGATTTTCAATTCCTTGCCTTTAAATTTGCAAAATCATCTATAATCATCAAAATCAATGATTTTCCCTATATAGGGTTATTTGTTCTTTAATATTAAAATTATATAAAGAAACTAAGGGTTTTCTCTTATGGGTGCAGACTGTTTTGGGTATTAGTGTCACCCCTTTTTTAGGGTCTGTGGTGTCACCCTCTAAATGGTTTTCACCCCGGGGGGTCCCCCCCCCCCCCCCCTTACGAGCCCCCGAGATATTCTATGGCAAAGTGATATGAGCAAAGGGGTGGGGGGATCTCACTGGGGTTGGGTGGTTGCATTAGCCAATTCGATCGAGGGGGTAATTGATGACTTGTCTAGGAAATTTAAATGGGACTATAAGGTATGGGGGTTTAAGGGAACAATAGGTGCAGTATTAGGGTTGAAAACGCAGATATTACCCGGGATACCTAGGGATATGCTTAAAAGACAAAATTTAAAAATAAACTTGCAAATAAAGGAAAATCACTTTATCAACAAAAAAAAAGAGAGATATAAAGGAAACGATCTAGCTCCCTAAGGTTTTACTATACAAAAGTAAGAGTCAAGAAAAAGAAAGATACTAAGATTACTGCAATGCAGTAATATAGATTTTATTGCTATAACAGAGACCTGGTTTAACTTCAAAGGTAAGAAATGCCTTCTAAATGCAACAACGGGGTTATAAATTTTCCCATACCAAAGGTAAACGGGAAAGGGGTGGTGGAGGGGCGATGTTTGCCAGGATAATTTAAACTGCTGTCTTAGATAGATAAAGATTAGGAACATCGAACACAGATCGTTTGGCTACAGTTTCTCGAGGTCGGACAAATTAATTTTTGGGGGTGGAATTCATAGGCCCCCAAACATTGAAAGGGAGTGCAGTAAGCTGTTACGGACAAAATTTTCATAAGGCATCAGATAGAAAATTTTGTTTAATGGGAGATTTAACTTTAAAAAAACTGTTGAAAATGGGGACAAAATCGTAAGTCTAGGACTTTTTTGACACGATTCGGATGCTTTTTAAAAACTTTTTTGTCAAACCAACTAGGGGAAAACAACTGCTTGCGGGTTTTTGGAAAAACAAAAACACTTATTAATAATCTTGAGGTTAATAAAGACCTTGGGGAAATGATCACAAATAATTATTTCAAAATCATGGAATTACCCAATAACTGCAATCAAATCTCTCCCCCCAGATTTTCCCTTTGGGCCATTTCAGGGGGCTGAAAAAAATCCCCTGGGGGGGCAAAATTTGGGATGTCGTGACAAGGTCGGGTAGGTATTTTTGGGTTGCCAATACGACATTTTTAGACTAGTTTCTAGCGCCCAGACAACTTTTGTTCCGAGTAGGGAAATTAATCAACAAAAATGATCCCAAATGGATAAAAATAGTTTAAAAAACACTCTTTGGTCAAATGAAAGGAAAATATGGGTTATAAAAAGGGGGGTTTGGCAGTTAGAAAAAAATATACTCAGTTAAAGAAGAAAAAAAAAAGGAAATAAGAAAAGCAAAAAGGGATATTAGGCTCGGGTCGCAAGGGATTCAAAGACAACCCAAAGTAAGAATAAGATTGGGACAATAACCCATAAGAGTAACTCGGTCCCAAACACTGACAGTATGACGAAAGTGTGAAATTTTCTATACATGCTTCCTCCAGTTTTTACCCAGGAAAATACTGGGAAAAATGGTAGCAACGTTTCGCCTCCATTACTTTGTCACGCTGTTTTCAAGGGAAAACAGACACAGAAGTTGTAATAGAACAAGTAGGGGTAAAATCATAAAAAATTGTTGTAGGGAGTAGTAGTACTTTGCGAAAGTTGTAGACTTGTGGTATATATTGTAGTACTTTTTGAAGTTAGTTGTATACCTTGTGGTAAGTATTGTAGACTTGTGGTAGTAGTAGTTGTAGTACTTGTGATAGTAGAGTTGTAGTACTTGTGGGAGTATAGTTTTTTTACTTGTGATAGTAGTATTGAGTACTTGGGTATAGAGTTTTAGTACTTTTGATAGTAGTATTGAGTAATTTTGTAGATAGTTTATACTTTGGAGTAGTATTGTAGTACTTTTGGTAGATATTGTAGTAATTGTATAGATATTGTATACTTTGGTAGTATAGTTTATTACTTTTGGTAGTATAGTTTTTAGTACTTGGTATAGTAGTTGTATTACTTTGGGGGAGTAACAGTTGAGTACTTTTGGGGATAGTAGTTGTATACTTGGATAGAGTAGTTGTAGTACTTGGGGTGGGAGAGATTGTAGTACTTTGGTATAGTAGTTGTAAAAAAATTGTGGTAGTAGTAGTTTTTTACTTGTGGTAGTAGTAGCGTTGCAGTACTTTTTGGTAGTAGTTGTAGTAAATTGTGGGAAGAAGTTTAGTACTTGTGGGAGTATATTATAGACTTGTGTAGTAGTATTTGTACTTGGGAAGTAGTAGTTTTAAGTCTTTTTCGTAGTATTTGTTGATCTTGTGGGAGTTATTGAGTATTTGTGGAAAAGAGTTGTAGTACTTTGTGGTAGTATAGTTGTATACTTTGGAGTAGAGTTTTATCTTGTGGGGGTATAGTTTATACTTGTGGATATAGTGTTTACTTTGGTAGATGTTTAAATACTTTTGGTAGTTTAGTTGTATTTCGTGGTAGTGTAGTTGAGTATTGTTTGGGAGTATAGTTGTATACTTGTGATATATATTTAGTACTTGTGGTGGTGTTTGTATAGTTTTATATTTGTGGGATAAGTTGTAGTACTTGTGGATAGTAGTTTTATTACTTTTTGGTAGAAATACATTGCATACTTGTGGTGAGTATTTTTATTCTTGGGTAGTAGTAGTTGTGTACTTGTGGAGTAGATTTTATACTTGTGGGAGATAGTTTATTTCTTGTGAAGAGTATTTAGTACTTGTGGTAGAAATTTTTTAGTACTTGTGGGGTTTAAAGTTTTATTTTGTGGGAGAAATATTGTAGTACTTGGGTAGTAGTATTTTAACTTGTGGTAGAAATTTTTGTTCTTTTTATAGTAGTTAGTACTTGTGGTAGTAGAAATTGTAACTTGTGTAGTAATTGTAGTACTTGTGGAATAGAATTGAGCCTTTTGGGGAATAGTGTAGTTGTAGTACTTGTGGTAGAGTATAAGTTTTTAGTAAAATTGTGTATATATAGTTGTATATTTGTGGTAGTAGTTTTAGCACTTGAGGTATATAGTTGTATACTTTTTGGGGAGATAGTTTGTAGTTCTGTGGTATATAATTTAGTCTTGTGGTAGTTTTAGTAATTTTTTGTAGTAAATTTTTAGTACTTTTGATAATATATAGTTTTAGTACTTGGGTAGTAGAGTATATTGTATACTTTTGGTAGTATAGTATTGTATACTGTGGTATAGTAGTTGTAGTACTTTGTGGTAGTAGTAGTTTTTATACTTTTGGTAGTTTTAGTTGTATACTTTTGGGAGGTTTTTGTACACTTTGGGAGTAGTATTTGTACTTGTTGAAGTATTGTAGTATTTGTGGGAGTACTAGTTTAGTAATTGTGGTATTTGTATTTAGTACTTTTTATAGTATTTAGTACTTGTGGAGATAGTTGTGTACTTTTGGGGAGTATATTGAGGGCTTGGGGAGTAGTAGTTTAGTATTGGGATAGAAGTTGTAGTACTTGTGGTTAGTATTTTTAGTACTTTTGGTATAGTAGTTGTAGACTTGTAGTATATATAGTTGTAGACTTTTGGGTAGTATTTTTAGTACTTGGGGTAGTATTGTAGTACTTGTCGTATAGTATTGTATATTTTTGTATAGTATTTTTAGTACTTGTCGTAATAGTAGTTTTTATACTTGCGGAGTAGTAGTTGTAGTACTTTTGGAGTAAAGTTTAGTACTTTTGGGATATAGTTGTAGTACTTTGGGGAGTAGTAAAAATAGTAATTGTGGTGGTTTGTTTAGTACTTTTGGTAGTATATTTATAATTTTTGGAGTAAATTTTTTAGTACTGTGGAGCATAGTTGTAGTACTTTTGGGAGTAGTAGTTGTAGTACTTGTGGAGTATGGGGGGGGGGGGAGGGGGGTTAGGTTTGTGTACTTGTGGTAGATAGTTTATATTTTTGGAGGAGTTTAACTTTGGTATATAGTTTAACTTGTTATTAATTAAGTACTTTTTATAGAGTTTACCTTGGGTAAAATATTTAACTTTTGTAAGCAATTTAATACTTTTATATAAAATTGAGTATGTGGACAGTATTTTAAAATTGTGGTATTTTATTTATTACTTTGGGGGTTATTTTTATGTGGGGTTTTTTAGGATTGAAAAAACTTAAACGCAAGAAAATATAAAGAAAACTAAAAAAAAAAAAAATTTTACAGCTTTTTTTTCCCCAAACAGGATTGGTTCCCCAAAAATTTTCCCATTTTCATTACCTACCAGAATTTTTCTTTTTTTTCCCCAAAAATTTTCTTTTTAAAACTGAAAACTTTTCTCGTTTTCAAATTTTAAAAATTCGTGACTGCTTTAAGCAATTTTCAAGTATATTGCATGTGTGGGAAACAATAAAACTATAAACCGGGCCCAAAAATTTTTACCTTTTGGGTGAAATAAAACCCTCTCTGATCATTTCAAACTTTCAATTTTAATTTGTTTGCGCAAACAAATTTTGGGTTCCTCTGGCAGTTTTTTTTTTAGCAAAATTTTGAATGCAAATATTAAACATCAAGTTAAAAAACCAGCGTTACAAAAAATTTCCCCCAAAAAATCTACAACGATTAAAAATTTTTCTTGCATTTGAAAAATTTTTATTTTCTTTCTTACGGGGTAGGTACCTTTTATTTTTTACATTACTGTGGTAGGTGCCCTTTTTATTTTTCATTACGTGGAGTGACCTTTTATTGTTTACATTATGGGGTAGGTGACCTTTTATTTTTTTCATTACTGTGTTAGGTGACCTTTTTTGTTTACATTACTGTGGTGGGTGCCCCTTTTAAATTGTTTACATTACTGTAGTAGGGACCTTTATTGTTTACTTACTGGGTAGTGACCTTTTATTGTTTACATTACTGGGTAGGGACCTTTTAATTTTTACATTATTTGGGAGGGACCTTTTGTTTAATACGTGGTGGGTGACCTTTTTAGTTTACTTTACTGTAGTAGGTGCCCTTTTTATGTTTACTTTTACTGGGGTGGGTGACCTTTATTTTTTTACATTACGGGGTGGGTGACCTTTTATTTTTTACTTTACTGTGGTTACCTTTTTTTGTTTACTTTACGGGTAGAAACCTTTTATTTTTAATTACTGGGTGGGTGCCCTTTTTATTGGAGAATAACTTTTTGACTTCATTAAAAAACGTTCAACAATCACCGGGGGAAAAAAAGACTTTTTCCAACATCATTAATTATTTTCAATTTTTTTTGAATGACCACAAAGAGGAATGGGGGAAAAATAGAATTTTGATGGTACCATGATGTACAAAGAACAGGGAAAGGGGGAACAACGAGCATTGATGGGGACCAAAGAAGAATCAAAATAACGGGAAAGGAGGAATACAGAACATTGATGGTGCCAGAATGAAAACAAAATAACAGGAATGGAGGGAACAACAGAACATTGATGGGCCATGAATCAATCAAAAAACAGAAAGGAGGGAAAAAAGAACATTTATGGGCTATGAATCATCAAAGTAACAGGACTGGAGGTGATGATGGGGACGGGCTGCTGCTGAAAGGACAACAAATTGTACAACTTTCTTTGGTTATGGCACCGTTTGTTTTTAAGTCAAGTCTGACGACAAAATTTAGATACTATATTAACCTAATTTCTTACTAGACTATATCAGTACATTCCCGTAAGTCATGCAGTGCTCGCGTGTCAAACTCAGTTTCCTATTTGCTTTGGATGTTGACATTTTGAGCTAAATTTGGAAAAAGTTGCCACATAACTGCGTGAACAGCATTGATAACTTTTATTATATTTGTGCAGAACTGACTTTTCCCTCGCAACAAACAACAGTGGAATCTTCGTGGTGACTGAAGTTGCTTGTACTGCAGCAACGAGGCTACACTGAGTATTGCTGTGTTCTTTGTGAAGAGGATATCCGGACGAGGACTTGTTGTTACCCTGACACTCAATGAATCCTTGAACAAAAATTGTTCAAGACTCGAGCAAGATTTTGTTACAATTCTTACACGTTAAAGTTATGGACAAAACGGCGGCAGCATTGAAGAACCTCGGTGGTAAATACTTGAGGGACAGTCAAGTAAAAATCAATGGGGATGAATTTGTTGATCCACAGATTCGTGAGCATGTTTAAGATGAGGAGTTTAACTGTATACTAGTTTGTAAAGTAAAAGGACACAAGTGCAACTAATGTGACATTTATTGTGGCAACGTTTCGCTCTCCAGGAGCTTTATCAAGCTCCTGGAGAGCGAAACGTTGCCACAATAAATGTCACATTAGTTGCACTTGTGTCCTTTTACTTTACATATTGTCGGTAATTCTACCAACTTTATTACAATGTATACTAGTTAATGAGGAGAAAAATGCCTGGTATGCTTTATGGTGAGTTGCAAAAAAATATTCTCGGAAATGCCAAAGCTGACAGTTACAGAGAACAGAGGGAAACCTGTCGTTGTCCTGTCAACAAATGGGTTGTAATATATGTTTAATGATACAGTTTTCATTTTCACCCAGAACTGTCAGCGATGATGATGGTGAACAATCATCTAGGAACACTATCAGGGATAGTACAGTACTCTCAGTGGTGCTGACAGTCCTGCTGACAGTGACAATAACCTACAGTGGTAAACACATCACTGGTAGTACAGTGCTCTCAGCGGTGCTGACAGTGACAATAACCTACAGTGGTAAACACATCACTGGCACAGTACAGTGCTCTCAGCGGTGCTGACAGTGACAATACCCAACAGTGGTTAACACATCACTTGTAGTACAGTGCTCTCAGCGGTGCTGACAGTGACAATAACCTACAGTGGTAAACACGTAACTGGTAGCATTATAAGATTATAAGATAATTGTTGGAGTGTTTAGTTAGATTATAGGATGAATGTTAGAGTGTTTAGGTAGATTATAGGATGATTGTTGGAGTGTTTAGGTAGATTATAGGATGTTTGTTGGAGTGTTTAGGTACATTATAGGATGATTGTTAGAGTGTTTAGGTACATTATAGGATGATTGTTAGAGTGTTTAGGTAGATTATAGGATGATTGTTAGAGTGTTTAAGTAGATTATAGGTTGATTTTTGGAGTGTTTAGGAAGATTATAGGATGATTGTTGGAGTGTTTAGGTAGATTTTAGGATGTTTGTTAGAGTGTTTAGGTAGATTATAGGATGATTGTTGGAGAGTTTAGGTAGATTATAGGCTGATTGTTAGTGTTTAGGTAGATTATAGGGTGATTGTTGGAGTGTTTAGGTAGATTAAAGGATGACTGTTAGAGTGTTTAGGTAGATTATAGGATGTTTGTTCGAGTGTTTAGGTAGATTTTAGGATAATTGGGGAGTGTTAGGTAGATTTATAGGATGATTGTTAGAGTGTTTAGGTAGATTATAGGATGATTGTTGGAGTGTTTAGGTAGATTATAGGATGCTTGTTAGAGTGTTTAGGTAGATTAGGATGATTGTTGGAGTGTTTAGGTAGATTATAGAACGTTTGTTAGAGTGTTTAGATAGATTATAGGATGATTGTTGGAGTGTTTAGGTAGATTATAGGATGATTGTTAGAGTGTTTAGGTAGTTTATAGGATGATTGTTGGAGTGTTTAAGTAGATTATAGGTTGATTTTTGGAGTGTTTAGGTAGATTATAGGATGATTGTTGGAGTGTTTAGGTAGATTTTAGGATGTTTTTTCAGAGTGTTAGGTAGATTATAGGGTGATTGTTGGAGTGTTTAGGTAGATTATAGGATGATTGTTAGAGTGTTTAGGTAGATTATAGGGTGATTGTTGGAGTGTTTAGGTAGATTATAGGATGACTGTTAGAGTGTTTAGGTAGATTATAGGATGTTTGTTAGAGTGTTTAGGTAGATTATAGGATAATTGGTGGAGTGTTTAGGTAGATTATAGGATGATTGTTAGAGTGTTTTTGGTAGTTTATAGGATGATGTTGAGTGTTTAGGTAGATTATAGAATGATTGTTAAAATGTTTAGATAGAAAAATAGGATGATTGTTGGAGTTTTTAGGTAGATTTAGGATGATTGTTAGAGTGTTTAGGTAGTTTATAGGGTGATTATTTGGAGTGTTTAGGTAGATTATGGATGATTGTTAGGTGTTTAGGTAATTAAGATTGATTGTTAGAGGTTAAGGTAGATTATAGGATGATTGTTAGAGTGTTTAGGTAGATTATAGAATGATTGTTGGAGTGTTTAGGTAGATTATAGGATGATTGTTAGAGTGTTTAGATCGATTATAGGATGATTGTTATAGTGTTTAGGTAGATTATAGGATGACTGTTGGAGTGTTTAGGTAGATTATAGGATGCCTGTTAGAGTGTTTAGGTAAATTAGGATGATTATTGCAGTGTTTAGGTAGATTATAGAATGATTGTTAGTGTTTAGATAGATTATAGGATAATTGGTGGAGTGTTTAGGTAGATTATAGGATGATTGTTAGAGTGATTAGGTAGATTATAGGATAACTGGTGGAGTGTTTAGGTAGATTATAGGATGATTGTTAGGGTGTTTTTGTAGATTAGGATGATTGTTGGAGTGTTTAGGTAGATTATAGAATGATTGTTGGAGTGTTTAGGAATATTATAGGATGATTGTTAGAGTGTTTAGATCGATTATAGGATGATTGTTATAGTGGTTTTTGGTAGATTATAGGATGATTGTTGGAGTGTTTAGGTAGATTATAGGATGCTTGTTAGAGTTTTAGTTTAAAATTTGGATGATTGTTGCAGTGTTTAGGTAGATTATAGAATGATTGTTAGAGTGTTTAGATAGATTAAAAGGATGATTGTTGGAGTGTTTAGGTAGATTATAGATGATTGTTAGAGTGTTTTTGGTAGTTTATGGGTGGGTTTTTTGGATGATTAGGAAGATTATAGGAGATTATTTTGAGTGTTTAGGTAGATTATAGGATGATTTTTAGAGTGTTTAGGTAGATTATAGAATGATTGTTGAGTGTTTAGGTAGATTATAGGATGATTGTTGAGTGTTTAGGTTTGATTATAGAATGATTGTTGAGTGTTTAGGTAGATTATAGGATGATTGTTAGAGTGTTTAGGTAGTTTATGGATGATTGGTTAGAGTGTTTAGGTAGATTATAGGATGATTGTTAGAGTGTTAAAGTAGATTATTGATGATTTTAAGAGTGTTTAGATAGATTAAGGATGATTGTTTTGAATGTTTAGGTAGATTATAGGATGATTGTTTTGAGTGTTTAGATCGATTTTAGGATGATTGTTAGAGTGTTTAGGTAGATTATAGGATGATTGTTAGTGTTTAGGTAGATTATAGGATGCTTGTTAGAGTGTTTAGGTAGATTATAGAATGATTGTTGGAGTGTTTAGGTAGATTATAGAATGATTGTTGGAGTGTTTAGGTAGATTATAGAATGATTGTTAGTGTTTTTAAAGGGGATTATAGGATGATTATTGCAGTGTTTAGGTAGATTATAGAATGATTGTTTAGAGTGTTAGGTAAAATTATAGGATGATTGTTAGAGTGTTTGGTAGAAATTTTTTGGATGATTGTTAGAGTGGTTTAGGTAGATTATAGAATGATTGTTGGAGTGTTTAGGTAGATTATAGAATGATTGTTAGTGTTAAGGTAGATTATAGGATGATTGTTAGAGTGTTTAGGTAGATTATAGGATGATTGTTAGAATGTTTAGGTAGATTATAGGATGATTGTTGGAGTGTTTAGGTAGATTATAGAATGATTGTTAGTGTTAAGGTAGATTATAGGATGATTGTTAGTGTTTAGGGAGATTATAGAATGATTGTTGGAGTATTTAGGTAGATTATAGGATGATTGTTAGAGTGTTTAGATCGATTTTAGGATGATTGTTAGAGTGTTTAGGTAGACTTTAGGATGATTGTTAGAGTGTTTAGGTAGACTTTAGGATGATTGTTAGAGTGTTTAGGTAGACTGTAGGATGAGTGTTGGAGCATTTAGGTAGATTATAGGATGATTGTTAGAGTGTTTAGGTAGATTATAGGATGAGTGTTGGAGCATTTAGGTAGATTATAGGATGATTGTTGGAGTGTTTAGGTGAATTATAGGATGATTGTTGGAGTCCTTAAGTAGATTATAGGATGGGTTTTCTAATGTTCAGGGATAGTACACGATGGGTGTTGATTTCCTTTGGAGTATATATAATGAGTGTTGGAGTGCTAAGGGAGAGAATAGGATAGGTGTTGGAGTGATCTAAAGGACTATAGAATGATTGTTGGGGTGTATAGTTGGGGGTGCATAGGATGGGTGTTGGAGTAATCTAGGCGAGTATAGGATGGGTGTTGGAGTGATCTAGGAGAGTATAGGATGGGTGTTTGAGTGTCTAGGAGAGTATAGGATTGGGTGTTTGAGTGATCTAGGAGAGTATAGGATGGGTGTTGGAGTGATCTAGGAGAGTATAGGATGGGTGTTGGAGTGATCTAGGAGAGTATAGGATGGGTGTTGGAGTGATCTAGGAGAGTATAGGATGGGTGTTGGAGTGATCTAGGAGAGTATAGGATGGGTGTTGGAGTGATCTAGGAGAGCATGGGATGGGTGTTGGAGTGATCTAGGAGAGCATGGGATGGGTGCTGGACTATCTTAGAGTATAATATGGGTGTTCAAGTGCGTTGGGAGACTATAGGATGGGTGTTGGATAGCTCTATCCTGTCCCCGTTCACTTACGGAAAACATTTGATAATGAAGTTGACAAACTCCTAAAGTAAAATATCATTGAACCTCCTAAATCAGCTTTCTGTTCACGAGTTGTCATGATTAAGAAACCAGACAATTCTTACCGACTGGCACAAGATTTTCTTTATTTAAATGGTATCACTAAATGGGACGCGGAGCCCATGTTAGTAATCCATTATGACTTGTATAAATTTCATGACTGTAAATTCTTCTCTGAATTAGACATCTCACAAGCGTACCATCAAGTGTCGTTACACCCAGACTCTGAACCATATACCACTTTCCTTACTTATAGAAGACTAATGCAATATCGCACAATGTCTTTCGGCTTGGTGACCGCGTGTGCCACGTATATCCGGCTTATGAGAATAGTCCTTTCTGACCTCAAGAATTTTTCAAAATATTTCGATAATATTTATATCATGACCCAGGTTCGGGAAGATTATCTTACTACACTGTCGCTTGTTTTAAAATGACTAACAGCTCATGGCCTTACAATTAAACCACAGAAATGTTTTCTTGGCTATTTCAAGGTTCAATTTCTCTTCTGCTTCTATCAACTTTTCTGTACTCGACTGAAGAAGCCTACTGTGTAGGCGAAACGTTTCGAAATAAAGATACCTAACTGTTGCATATGTGTCTTACCTAACAACCTGTCGGTATTTTATACCATTTTAATGTTCAATCTGTCAGACACTGCAACACAAGGGTATCTTGGTACAGACCTGAAATCAACTTCGACAACCTCTACTAGTGAGAACGGCTGGATTTGAGAGGGACCTGACCTCCCAAAGTGACCTACGTCTCACCTCCTGGCGCTATATAAGGCTCCAACCTGTCACTTCAACTCCATATTGTTTCAGACTACGGAACAATGCTCTTCTCCAGACTGAGGGACTGACCACCTCAAAATTTTAAGGGTGATGGACTGATTACATCGTCTTCAAGTCTCTTCTGCTTCTATCAACTTTTCTGTACTCGACTGAAGAAGCCTACTGTGTAGGCGAAACGTTTCGAAATAAAGATACCTAACTGTTGCATATGTGTCTTACCTAACAACCTGTCGGTATTTTATACCATTTTAATGTTCAATTTCTCGGGTTTTTTATTTCTGATAATAATGTACCACTTCTTCCTAACAAGATTAAAGCGGTTCTAGAAAGCTCCTTCCCAACTACAAAAAAATTGCTAAGAAATTTCCTAGGGTCAGTAAATTTCTATAGAATTTTTGTACCTAATTTAAGACTTCCATTCTCACAGACTATTTAAGAAAGAATGTAACGAAACCTCTTCTTTGTTCTGAAGAGGCTGCAGAAACCTTCGAGCAAATTAAAAGAATATTTTCCAACCCCCTGTTCTGAAATTACCTGATATTAATAAAGTCTTTTGTCTCTTGACTTTTGTCTCTTTTGGGGCTGTTCTACTACAGTATTATGATGAGATTCCCTTCCTTATATCTTTCACCAGTAAGAAGCTTCTGCCGAAGGAATAAAGATACTCCACTGTGGAGAAGGAAAGTTATACATTGGTTTGGGGTATAAGTATGTTCAAATACTGCTTATACAGAAAACCCTTTGTGCTTGAAACAGATCACAAGCCACTGATGTACCTGGAAAACTTCAAAGGTTTAAATAGCCGACTCTTAAGATGGGCTTTGGCTATCCAGTCCTATAAGTTTAAAGTTGTATATATATCTGGCTCCGAAAACCACTTCTCAGATTGGCTGAGCCGAGGGTATACATAGTACTTTTCCCTCTGTAAATTAAATTACTGCTTCCTACCATAAGTTTTGGAAAGGGGATATTGTTAGGGGAAAAGCCCTTAGAAAGTGGGGCTTATGGTTGTTTAGACACTCAGAAACCATTAACGTGTTACCGCCCGCACTACCATCTAGCGGGCTGAGGCTAAACTGATTTACCTGGTTACCAGTAATGACACTGAAGTAGAATACCAGCCTTTGTCTTTCTTCACTGTTATACTTATTTAACACTTATGTAACCAGTTTTGTTTATTTTTATTATCAACACTGTTGCTGGCCTGGTCAACCAGGGTTGACGCTAATTAATTGGACAATGATCCCTGCCTAGAGGACGTAGTGGGACATTATGGCTCCTCACCTCTGAAACCTGAACTGTGGTACTAGGACCAAGTAGTAACAGGAATTCCAGGACATGAGACGAACACCGCCACCCAGGATAACCAACAATATTTCTTCTACAACATCACACAAGACCATCCTGGGAATAAGATACTCCTGTCTCAACATAATACTGGAACGACAGCTGTCAATTTTTATTTCATTTATTTTTAATTAAAAAAATTAGAAAATTATAATTATTATCCATCAAGTAATTCATTCGTTATTTTTCCATTCTCTTGTTCAGGAGGAAGACGATCATCTGACACTAGTAACACAGAAGACCAGTACAGTAACACAGAAGACCAGTACAGTAACACAGAAGACCAGTACAGTAACAGAGAAGACCAGTACAGTAACAGAGAAGACCAGTACAGTAACACAGAAGACCAGTACAGTAACACAGAAGACCAGTACAGTAACACAGAAGACCAGAACAGTAACACAGAAGACCAGTACAGTAACACAGAAGACCAGTACAGTAACACAGAAGACCAGTACAGTAACACAGAAGACCAGTACAGTAACACAGAAGACCAGTACAGTAACACAGAAGACCAGTACAGTAACAGAGAAGACCAGTACAGTAACACAGAAGACCAGTACAGTAACACAGAAGACCAGTACAGTAACACAGAAGACCAGTACAGTAACACAGAAGACCAGAACAGTAGCAGAAGACCAGTACAGTAACCCAGAAGACCAGTACAGTAACAGAAGACCAGTACAGTAACACAGAAGACCAGTACAGTAACACAGAAGACCAGTACAGTAACACAGAAGACCAGTACAGTAACACAGAAGACCAGTACAGTAACACAGAAGACCAGTACAGTAACACAGAAGACCAGTACAGTAACACAGAAGACCAGTACAGTAACACAGAAGAAATACAGTAACCAGAAGACCAGAAAGTAGCAAAAAGCCAGTACAGAAAACGAAAAAAGACCGTACGTAACAAAAAAGCCTAAGAAACACAGAAGCCCAAACAGCACAGAGAAAACCAATACAAAAACAGAGAAACCATAAGCAACACAGATCATAAATTAAAACAGAAGAACAGTAAAAAAGTACAGAAATATGAACAAAAACAGTACGAAATACAGAAGAACAGTACAGTTTTAATACAAAACGTACAGAAAGTAACACAGAAGAAGTACAAAACCAGAAGAAAAAACAGAACAGAAAAGAAAGCAAGTTTATGCAATAGGGGATATCTTTCGGGGATCACCCATGTTATTTTTTCATACCTTACATTCATGTTTTCTGCTGCTGCCTCTGATTGAGAAGTCGTACTGTGGGCAAAAACTTTTTTGTATTGAAGACACTAACTTTTGGGGGCCCGCCCCAGCAACACACCATATTTACATAAACTTTTTTTTTAAATAGAGGTTCCCAGCTTTATTCGGGCCGGGTCTTCCAGAGGGGGACCTCGTTATTTTAAAGGTCCCAACATATGACCCAGAGACCTCCCACTTCACCTGATCTACCATCTCCAACATATATTTTTGGAAATTCTTTATGTTTCAGTGTATCTCGAGTTAATCAAAAAACTGAACAATTCATTGTTGTATTTTTGTTAAAGTTAACTCCGGTGAATGGATAAAAAGAACATTACCGTGATCCATGAGATTTACTGGATTGGGGAAAAACACCACCGTGGCTACTGTCAGGGGGGCTGGAGTGGGAATAAAACCACCGTGGCTACTGTCAGGGAGGCTGGGTGGGAATAAAAACCCCCGTGGCTCTGTCAGGGAGGGGGAGTGGGAATAAAATCACCGTGACTACTTTCAGGAAGGCTGGAGGGGGAAACACCCCGTGACCCTGTCAGGGGGGCGGGTGGGAATAACACCATCCTAAAACTGTCAAGAAGGCTGGGGTGGGGAAAAAACATCACCGTGCTACGTCAGGAAGGCGGAGTGGGAATACACTACCGTGCTATGCAGGAAGGCGGATGGGAATAACATCACCGTGACTCTGTCAGGAAGGCTGGGTGGGAAAACACCACCGTGACTACTGTCGGGAGGCGGAGTGGGAATAAAACCCCTAATACGGGGGCAAGAACTGGGGTGGGGAAAACCACCGTGACTACGTCGGAGGGTGGGGTGGGAAAAACACACCGTGACTATGTAGGGAAAGGGTGGAGTGGGAATAACACACCGTGACTACTGCAGGAGTGGGGTGGGAATAACACCACCAAATACTGTCAAGAAGGCGGGTGGGAATAACACCCCGTGATACTTCAGGGGGGTGGGAATAGGGAAAAACACCACCCTGGCTACTGTCAGGGGGGCTGGGAAAGGAAAAACCCACCGTGGCTACTGTCAGGGGGCTGGGAAAAGGAATAAAACCACCGTGGCTACTTCAGGGAGGCTGGAGTGGGAAAAACACCTCCGTGACTCTGTCAGGAAGGCTGGAGTGGGAATAACACCCCAGTGATACGTCAGGGAGACTGGGTGGGAATAACACCACAGGACTACTGTCAAAAAGGTGGTGGGAATAAAAACCCCCCCAGGATACTGTCAAGAAAAGGTGGAGTAGGGAAAAACACCACCGTTGCTACTGTCAGGGAGACTGGGGTGGGGGAAAAACACCACAGGACTACTGTCAGGGAGGGGAGTGGGAAATAACACCACCGTGGTACTGTCGTAGGTGGAGGGGAATAACACGACCGTGACTACTGTCAGGGAAAGGGTGGGGTGGGAAAAACACTACCGTGACTACTGTCAGGAAGGCTGGAGTTTAATAACATACCTGACTACTGTCAGGGAAGGGTGGAGGGAATAACATACCCTACTACTGTCAGGAAGGCTGGAGTGGGAAAAACACTACCCCTGTACTGTCAGGAAGGCTGGAGTGGGAATAACACTACCGGACTACTGTCAGAAGCTGGGGTGGAAAAAACACTACCTGAAACTGTCAGGGAGGCTGGAAATGGGAATAACACCTCGGGCTACCTCGGAGGCGGGGTGGAATAAAACCACAATGGGTGACCTTTTTAAAAAAATGAGCAAAATGAACCATAATAATAATAAAAATAATATAAAAAAAATAATAATAATAATAATAATAATAAATAATAATAAAACTATTATTTGCGACCACTGCAGCCTAGATTACTCTGAGTTACCAGACCCTTTCCGCGTGGAGGCCCGTGGTTCGTCTTTAAGGGCCCCCCCCCCCTCCCTTCCCCCGGTTTTAGTGTTGAATCCATCCGTGGGGGCCCCCGGGTGTCTCCCCCCTTCCCACTTCCCCCAAAGGGCAGCCCTCTCTCTCTCCTCTCTCTCTCTGTGCCTTCCACCCCAAACTTTCCCCGGTTTTATGTATCCAGGAATATCCGTCCGCCCCCGGATTT